>VZQC01005255.1:774141-954816 GCA_009823505.1 Rhizomys pruinosus
AAAAAAAAAAAAAAAAAAGAAAGAAAGAAAGTGATGCCAGGACTGGTGGTACTTACTTTTAATCCCAGCACTTGGGAGGCAGAGGCAAGTGGTCTGTGATATTGAGGCCAGCCTGGTCTATGAAGCAAGTTCTAGGCCATCTGGGGCTACAGGGAGACCCTGTCTTAAAGATCAAACAAAACACCACCCACCCTTCCCAAAAAGGGGGGAGAAAGTGATCTGGCAACAACTTTCTTTGCTTCCTAAATGTGCATGCAATATGACCAGACATGCCTTTCATAATGGATGGGGTACCCTCCTCCAGCTTGGCCAGAAAAAAACTCCTCCCTTAATTTGCTTTTGTGAAAGAGTTTGTCACAGAACAGGAAGAGTAACTAACACAACCCCCCAACTTATTTCCTTTCCCTTCTCCTGTACCATCTTTGAATCTTACCAGTCTCCGGTCCACATGGTAGAACAAATCTTGAAGTGTGAAGATGGAGAGCTACAAGTCAAACTGACTCCAAAGGTTAGAGTCAAAGATGAGCCCTTGAGCCAAATGACTCAGAACATAGAAGATGGAGCAGGTATGAAAGGAAACATAGTGGTTTGGGTAGAAGTCCTGGTTTTGAGGTGCCGGAGATGAGCAGTTGGAGATGGGGATGGGATGGGAAGGGGTGAAATGAGGCTTTGAACATCAAGGACACACGTGAGAATCACATCGAAGGCACAGAAGGAATGATTGTCTTTTAGGAGAAGGGAGATCTTTCTGAGATAAAACCTAAGGAAGCTGGGCGTGGTGGTGCAAGCCTTTAATCCTAGCACTCGGGAGGCAGAGCCAGGCGAATCTTTGTGAGTTCAGGCCAGCCTGGTCTACAGAGTGAGTTCCAGGACAGCTGGGGCTACAGAGAGACCCTGACTCAAAAAGACAAAAAAAAAAAAAACCTAAGGAAGAAAGAAAATCGCAAAGTGTGTGTGCGCACGTGTGAACTGAAACTATTCCTAAGATTTATATGTGGATCTGTTAAGGCCTAGAATAACCAAGATGATTTTGAAGGCTGGAACACTTACTCTACTTAATTTCAAAGTTCATTATAAGGCTTAGTAATTGAGACAGTGTGGTATTGGCAGAAGGCTGGATGAATATACCAAAGTAACATAATAGAGAATCCAGAAATAGAACTTGGGAACTTGATTTATGACAAAGTCCCTGCCGCAGTTCAGCGAGGAAAGGATAATATTTTGAACAAATGGTGCTGGAGCAATTGGCTACTCATCTGGAAAAAAAGGATATTTGACTCCTACCTCACGCCATATACAGTAATTAATTCAAGATGATCACAGACCTAAATGGGAAAAATTTGAATAATCGTGTATTCATCAAAAGATACTATCAAGAGAGTGGGCAGAGAGGAGAGAATATATTCCAATGTAAGTATCTGGATAATGAACTCATATCCAGAATAAGTATAAAAAATGTAAATCAATAAGAAAAACCAAGTTGCTCAAATTTTCTAAATGAGGAAGGCTATTGTTATTGGAGGGTTTTTTTTTTGTTGTTGTTGTTGTTGTTTTTTTTAAGACAGGGCCTTATTGCAACTCAAGCTGGCCTTGAGCTCCTGATCCTCCTCCATCTACCTTTCAAGTGCTAGGACTATAGGAATTACTATGCCCAGCTAAGAAAGGCTCTGGAACAAGTACTCTATGAAGATGATTTCTAAATGGCCAATAAATAACAGGGAAAAAGTTCAATATAATTCCTTATAAGAGAAATGCAAATCATAATAAAAATGACATCTAAATGGCTGAAGTTAAAAGACTGATAGTGCCAGGTGTTGGCAACGAAAGATGTAGAACAACATAACTTGTTTTTTTTTTTTCAAAAAACCCTAACACAGTTGTGTATATGCATGTGTATACATTATATATATATGTATATATACATATATATGTAACTTTGGAATAAGAGCAGTATCCATTAACATATTCATGAATATTCATAATTGCCCAAACCCAAATATTTATATCATCCTTATTATGACCATTTATTATTATTTTGGGGTGCGTGTGTGTGTGTGTGTGTGTGTGTGTGTGTGTGCATTCCTTGGCACTATGAATTTGTGGAAGTGTATGTATGTGTGTATGATTTGTGTGGTTGGGCATGTGTATGCCACAGCACACATGTGGAGAGGTTAGAGGACAACTTTGTAGAGGCAGTTCTCTGGCTTCGTATGAGTTCTTGGGATTGAACTCAGGTTGTCAGGCTTGCACAGCAAGTGATTTACCCACTGAGTCATCTTGCTGGCTCAGCACCCTTGTTCTTAATAGCCTTAAATTGTCAATG
Source organism: Rhizomys pruinosus (assembly GCA_009823505.1). NCBI lineage: Eukaryota > Metazoa > Chordata > Mammalia > Rodentia > Spalacidae > Rhizomys > Rhizomys pruinosus. Next base: position 776,465 of record VZQC01005255.1, read on the forward strand.
ACCCAAGTACCTCTTAATATAATGATGTATAAATTGTAGTATGTTCATACGATGGAATATTAGCAATCAAACAGAATGAACAAACCCTTTTATAGATAAGTGATTGTTCAAAAAGACTGCTAAGAAAATTCAAGGGACTCTGCTTTCTGTGCCTGCTTGAAGATGTGATTGCTTGGCCTTCTGCTCTGGTCAGCTTCTGCTGCCAGATCTCCCTTGCCATTATGGGCTTTAATCCTTCTGGAATTGTAAGCCAAATAAACTCTTCCTTTGTGAATGAAAGAAAGAAAGAAAGAAAGAAAGAAAGAAAGAAAGAAAGAAAGAAAGAAAGAAAGAAAGGAAAGGAAAGGAAGAGAAAGAAAGAAAGAAAGAAAGAAAAAGAAAAAGAGAAAGAGAAAGAGAGAAAGAAAGGGAGAGAGAGAGAAAGAGGAAAGAGGAAGGAAGGAAGGAAGGGAAAGAAGGAAGGAAGAAAGAAAAAGAAAGAAAAAGAAAAATTCATGGGAGTAGTAGAAAATAGTTTTTCAACAAATAGAGCTGGGGACAACTGGCAAATAAATGAATGTGAAAGTCCACTTTATAGCACATAAAAAATTAACTCAAAATTGATCACAGACTTACATGTAATAAATTAAAAATATAAAATTCTTATGAGAACATAGAAAATGAATCTTTATGGCCTGGATTAATCAGTGCTTTATTAGCTATGACATAAAAACCCCCCACAAAGTAAAAGAGAAAAACAAGTAAGCTGGATTTATCAAAATTCAAAGAACTTAGGTAAATAACCAAGGGAAATAAAAACATAGATCCACATAAAAACTTGAATGCAAATGTTTCTAGAAGCTTTATTTATAATGCCAAGAAGTACAAACAACTCCAACATCCATCAACTTAGGAGTAGATAACAAAATGTGGTACACACAGCAGTGGACTATTATCTGATAATAGAGAGAAGGGAAGCAGGTTCCACGCAAGAGACAAATTGAACAACACATTTGGATAACTGAAAAAAGTCAGTCATAGGAAAACACATATTGACTAATTCTATCTATACAAAGTATCCATAATAGGCTAATCCATAAAGATAGGAAACCAACAATAGAAACAACAAAAACATATTAGTAAGTGTATTAGGGTTCTCTAAAGAAACAGAAGCAACAGGACGAATATATAGCTATATACAATTTATTGATTTGCTCACATGACAGAGCTCAAGTAGTCCAATAGTTGCTGGGTCTCACTGGAGAGGCTGAGAATCCAGGGAACTGCTCAGTCCGCAAGGCTGGATGTCTCAATAGTCCCAATCTGGTGCTGAGGGCCCGGTGGATTCCAGGAGATCTGCCGGTCTCAGTACACGCTGGCACCGAAGGGTTGATCACAGCAGCAAGACAAACTCACCAGTAAGAGAGAGGCAAGCTGCAGGAAAAAAAAAGGGACCAGCTCCCTCTGTCGTGGCCTTTAATACTGTCTGCCAGCAGAAGGTAATGCCCACATTTGGGGTGGGCCTTCTGGGTTGAGGCGGTCCAATCCAAAGATCCTTTTTCTCTTATTTGTTCCTTAGTCCAGTCAAGTTGACACCCAGGATTAACCATCACACTCCCTAAGTGACCCAAGAGAGTAAGCTGAATAAACACGTTCTTCCCCAAGTTGGTTTGGTCAGAGTGTTTTGTCACAGCAATGGAAGACAAACTAAGACAGTCTTCTTGTAGTCTTAGCTGGCCTGGAACTTTGATCTTACAGAGATCCACCTGCCTCTGCCTCCTCAAGTACTGGGATTAAAGGTATGTGCCACTACTTGACCACATTCTTAAATGCGTATTCAGTGTGTTGAATACATGTGGAAGATGCAAAATAACTTCATTTTGGACTCACCAGTTCTTTAAAATGTTCTCATTTGGCGACACATTATACCTATATTAAAGGTAAAAGATATCAAAGATAGCTACTTAAGGACCATTTCTAGGGGCCAGTCATTTTTTTAGTGTTCTTAAGATTTGATTTAATAGCAATTAAAAGACCAGACGTGGATTCAGACACTGGTAATCTTAGATAATAGACGCCATGGAATAGAAACTGTTAGTTTCCTCTCTGTTATTGTGATAAACACCATGACCAAGAACAACTTAGGAAAGAAAGGTTTATTTCATCTTAACAGCTCCTGATCACATTCCAACATTGAGGAAACCAAGGCCTGAGACCCCAGAGGAACACTGCTTGCTGGCTTGCTTCCCCTGGCTCCGTCAGCTATTCTTATTACATGGCCCAGGCCCACCTGCCCATGGATGGCAATACCCATGGAGCTGGGCCCTCCTACATCAGTTAGCAGTCAATAAATTGCCCACAGCTAGGCTGTCTGATAGGCCGACTGATGGACACAGTTCCTCAATCGAGGTTCCTTCTCAGATGACTAGTTTTGACAAAAACTAACCAGCACAGAAGCTCAGTTATAAAAATGACAAGTATCCAAGTCATTGTATAAATTCAACATTGAAGTCTTCAATCAAAGGCAAGAGTTTTTCCTTCTTGTTTGCTCAGTTTGGACTTGTCACCTTGGTAAATTCTGTATTCTGGTGTGGTGCTTACTTCTTTGATAGGCAGCTACCCTTATATTTTGGTGCATTAGGGGAAACTTTAGGTTTATCATCTTGTTATAGTTATGTTTCTCTTTTGTGGGCAAAGTGTAATGTAGCTGGCTTTTCAAGGATGATTTAGAGTTTATACATTTCTGCTCTAATCAGGCCTGGGTTTCCTGAGCCTTCACAGCTGCCTTCAAAGCCTGACTCCTGGCCTTAAGCTGATCCCCACATTCCTTCAAAAATTTAGGGCTGTATTTCTGAAACTCCAAGAAACATACTATTTGTTCATAAGGAAAAATTAGATGTTAACCAGAGTGGATAAAGTTAAGAGAACTGTCTACATTATGAAATTGAGATCAGTCACTTTAGAAAGTTTGGAAAACAGAGACAGGCACTGTTGGCAGTTTAGTTAATTTCTTTTTTATTTATTTATTTATTTATTTTTTATTTATTTATTTCTGTATGTGTATGAATGTACTGTCTGCATGCAAGTCTGTGCACCCGTGTCGTGCAATGCCGCAGAGGTCAGAAGAGGGTGTCGGATTCCCCTGGAACTGGAGTTCTCCTGGAATTGAAGTTTCAGATGGTTCTCGGCCGCCATGTGGGTGCTGGGGATCGAACCCGGGTCCTCTGTAAGAGTGGTCGTTGCTTTTAACCGCCTGGCCATCTCTCCAGCCCCATAGTTTAGTTAATTTCATATGTCTCTTTTCCTGTACATTTATGTTTTCATTTTAGAAGAACTGATTTTAGCCAGGAATTATGCGTGTCCTTAATCCTAGCACTTGGGAGGCAGAGGCAGAAGCAGGTGGATCTCTGTGAGATCAAGGCCATCCTGGTCTACATAATGAGTTTCAGGCTAGCTGGGGCTACAGGGTGACCCCATCTCAAAAAAACCCCAATTTATTGTATTATTATTATGAAATGACTACTACTTGGTCATCAAACAAATTTCTGAAATGTAGAAAATAACTAGGAAGAAATAAAATGCCACTTATTGACGTGTTTTTTTAATTAAAAAATTTTATGTGTATGAGTATCTTGTCTGCTGTTTTTTTTTTCTTTTTTTTTTTTAAATGTGTATGAGTGTATTGTCTGCATGTAGGTTGGTGCACCCATGTCGTGTAATGCCTCGGAGGTCAGAAGAGGGTGTCGGATTCCTCTGGAACTGGAGTTAAAGACAGTTCTTAGCCGCCATGTGGGTGCTGGGAATCAACCCGGGTCCTCTGCAAGAGCAGTCAGTGCTCTTAACCACCGAGCCATCTCTCTAGCCCCATGTCTGCTATTTTGCAAAGCCCATGGAGGCTAGAAGAAGGTATTGGATCTCTTGGAACTGTAGTTGTGGATGGTTGTTAGCTGCGATGTGGGTGCTGGGAATCAAACCTGGGTCCTCTGCAAGAGCAGCCACTGCTCTTAACCACTGAGCCATTTCTCCAGCTCTGTATATTCTGTTTTTTTCAAGTGTAAAAAGTAATAACCACTAAGTAAAAATAGACTTGCCACACTCAAATATCACATATGACCTTATGTCTCCCAACAAACCTTTTACAATGTAACTGTGACTCTGTGTGTTCTGTTTGCTTTTTTGGTATTCTGACTGTTCTCTTTCATCATAAGCATTTCCCTAGAATGGTATTCTTGCACAATAAGGGTTTTCTCATCCTCTCTCTCTCTCTCTCTCTCTCTCTCTCTCTCTCTCTCTCTCTTTTTTCCTCTTAAAATAATGCTGAGAGCTTCTTGGTTTTAAGATATGCCTAGATGGGGCTAGAGAGATGGTTCAGTAGTTAAGAGCACTGACTGCTCTTGCAGAGGACCCGGGTTCGGTTCCCAGCACCCACATGGTGGCTAAGAGCCCTCTTTAAGCGGGGCAGGGTGCACACGCCTTTAATCCTAGCACTCTTTGGGAGGCAGAGGCAGGTGGAGCTCTGTGAGTTCAAGGCCATCCTGGTCTACAGTTCGAATTGTAGGCCGGCTGGGGCTATAGGGAGATCCTGTCAAAAACAAACAAAAAAGGTGTTCCTAGACATGAAAGAAGGCTAAGTAGACTGAGGATGTAGCTCAGTTGGTAGAGAACTTATCTAGTATTCAGGAAGCTCCAGATTTTACTCTCAGCAACGCATAACATCAGATGTGGTTGCATACACTGGTAATCTCAGAAACTGGGAGGTGGTTGCAGGAGGCTCAGAAGTTCAAACCTACCCTGTATTATTACATAGGGAGTTTGAGGCAAGCTCAGGATACATGAGATCCCGTCTTTAAAAAAAAAAAGAATTACATAATATACCCAATAAAGTGTATTACCCTAAGAGTTAGATAAAGCACCTAATGAAGTGTGTTACTGTAAATTCCAACTCCTATAATATAATTAAAAAAATTTCAGTCAACAGCTAGAAGTGTAAACTATTAGTTTTACTTATAGAACACTTACTTCATTCGAGGCACCGTTCTGAGCAGTTTGCACCTCAACTTTCTCAGAACAATCCTGTGAGGCAGGTGTTATTCTCTGCAGGTGAGGAAGCTGAGAAACAAGGCCTTGAAGTGTCTTTCCCAAAGGCCACAGAGCCAGTGAGGAGCAAGACGAGTTTAAACCAGGCCCTGTGGTGCTGTCTTCTACGTTGCTGGCTACTGCTTCTCATTTTTTTTTTAATCTTTTTAAAATTTTTATTTATTATTTTTTTATGTATATGAATGTACTGTCTGCATGTAGGTTGATGCACCTGTGTCGTGCAATGCCGCGGAGGTCAGAAGAGGGTGTCAGATTCCCCTGGAACTGGAGTTAAAGATGGTTCTTAGCCGCCATGTGGGTGCTGGGTATTGAACCTGGGTCCTCTGCAAGAGCAGTCTGTGCTCTTCACTGCTGAGCCATCTCTCCAGCCCCTGCTTCTCATTCTTAAGGCCATTCATCTTCGTGCATCTCAGTTGCTTTCATCTTCGTGGGCTGATGATAGAAATTCCAGCTTAGGCTAGTAGTATGGATTATGTCCCAGTCATTGCAGCTGCAGTATTTGTGTCCTTGCACATGGCTTTCATTCCTGTCCTTGGGGCTGTCACTGATCCATGTGTTTTGATGATTTCTAGTCCAGCAATCTCCTTCCCACATCAGGTCCAGCTAGCTTTCGGTGGAGACATTCATGTCCTAATTGGGATCTTTGCTGAATGTATGCTCTCATTTGTGTGAGTTCCTTTCCCTGATAGTTATGTTTTCCTTCTCCCAACTGCCTGCATCTTCAGATGGTCTCTGTCAGTTTTAGTAATGGAAGTGGAACTTTCATCAAGCTACCTTTTTAATATATATTTTTTAATTAATTTTTTTTTATATGTATGAATGTACTGTCTGCATGCAGGTCTGTGCACCCGTGTTGTGCAATGCAGAGGAGGTCAGAAGAGGGTCTCAGATTCCCCTGGAACTGGAGTTCTGGAATTGGAGTTACAGACGGTTCTCAGCCGCCATGTGGGTGCTGCGGATCGAACCCGGGTCCTCTGCAAGAGCAGTCGGCACTCTTAACCACTAGGCCATCTCTCCAGCCCTCATCAAGCTACTTTAAAAATGCATTTATATAGATAATGGCAACTTGATAATTTACTGTAGCATTTTTGGAATATGTTTTAGAATACTAGTTCTCTGAGAAGTTATGAAGTTTTAACACTCATTTAACTCGGCATGGTGGTGTACTCCTTTAATTTCAGCACTAGGGAGACAGAGAGGCAGGTAGATTTCTCTGAATTCAAGGCCAGCCTGGTCTACATAATGAGTTCTATGACAGCCAAAGCTACATAGTGAGACTCTGTCTCAAAAACAAAGAGAATAAAAGAGAATTATAATTTAATCCTCATTCTCTTATTCTTTGAAAATTTTATAATGCATACAATGCATCATCATATCCCCAGGTGTTTTTGTATCAGTATGTGTTCATGTGTGTGTGGGCTTGGTGAGTGTGCCTGTGCCAGAGGTCAGTGTTCGGTATGCTGCATCCTTAGTTGGTTTCCATCTTACTTTTCTGAGATGGTTTCTCGTTGAATCTGGGACTCATCTATTGGGCTAGCCAATGAACTTGAGGGATCTTCCTATCTCTGCTGTATCATTAATGTAGCCAGACACAGTAGACAGAGTAGACACTAGGGTTTGGCTGTATTGTTATTTAATGATTGACAGTGTAAATTAACACTTCAAAGGCCCTTAGCAACCCTGCAATAAAAAAGTTTCTGCACTGGGGAGATGGCTTGCCTGGTTGGTCAAAGAACCTGGATTTAAAAAAAAGCATCTGCAAGTCTGTTAAACAGCTTGCTGTACAAGCAAGAGGCTTGGAGTTCTGACCCCTAGAACCCTGCTAAATGCCAGGTGGGTGTGGCGGCTCCCCTGAAATTCCAGCCTCAGTTGGAAGAGATAAGGCAGAGCACACTGACTAGTCCCTGTCTGCAAGCTCTATGTTTGAGAGACCCCGCCTCAAAAAGAGTAAGATGAAGAGTGATCATAGAAGATTCCTGACATCAGCGCGTGCACATGCACTTGCACATCTGTTCATATCTATATACATATAAACATGCATACACACATGTACACTATATACACATGAAAAGAAGAAATATATTTATATATGTATATATGTATATGTGCATTGTTTGTGGGGCAAGAAAGGGACCAGCAGGAGGAAGAAGATAGGGGCAAAGGTGGGTGATGGCATTAGTAAATAAGGTACAGTGATATTATGTGAAAATATCATGAAATCCATTATTTTGTACTCTCACTAAAACTAATTTAAAAGTTGTTTTAAAGAGATGAAAAGCATATTTGGCAGAATGCATGAGCTCTGGTGGGGTGGAAGAATGGGGGGGGACACGGGTCTAGATTTGTTAAAAAAATAAAAATAAAATTATGTGAACAACAAAAAAAGTTGTTTTAGCTTTATAAAATTTATTGAAGATGAAAAATCAAATTCAAGGAAAGCATTGCTGTGTAATTTTTTCATGTATATATATGATATATATAATATATATTATATATTTCATATATATACATATATATGTATACATGTAAGCTGTATGTATTTGTTTGTTTGTGACAGTTTTCCTATGGCCCCAGCTGGCCTGGGACTGGTTATATAGACCAGTCTGGGTTTGATCTCACAGACATCCTCTGCCTCTGTGCTGGGCTTAAGTACACTACTACACCTGGCTCTAAATTTTAACCTTAAATGAATTTACCCATATTAAAACTCTTCAAAGCTGACTTTCGATATTTTTGTTTTGTCTTAATTGAAACATCCTTGCTGAAAAAATTGCATAAATATATAATGTATAAAGGACTCAATAAAAATTGACTTTGAAAAAAAGAAAGGTCTCATACAATTACTTTCCCACTCATAAACCACATAGATTACCTGCATTCTCCTCTCTTAAGCACACAGGTATACATATGTGTGTCTGTTTCTGGTTTAATACAGAAATAGTGTTTTAATGTACATTTAAAAAATCTCAACATTAGATACAATCATTAAGTTCAAATGATTTTATATATATATATATTTTTTTAAATCATACTAAAGTGTTTTCCTTTGTGTGTTCCCACTGAGAAACTATGAAGTTGCTTTCTGTAAGTTGTGATCACATTGTCCTCTTTTCTGTCTCTCTTGGCATGTTGTCGCTGCTGTCACAGGGCTAGGGATTGGCTCCAGTGTCCCCTGGAGGCAGGCGTTCTACCCTGAGCTACAGCCCCAGCCAGGAGCACATTCTTTGACCTCATCCAAAGGAGTGATCACAGATGTAGAATTACAGGGACAAAGAATGGGGACATTGTGAAGCTCTTGACGTGCACTGCCAAATCCTGAGGGGAAGGACATGTGACTTTACACTCATCAGTCACCGAGGAGCATGTCTTCCTCACTAAACTTGTGACCACTGAGCACAATAATTTAATTTTGCCAACAGAGAGATTAGATGTTCTCTCTGTGTTATCTTCATTCCAAGTTCTTTGCCTGGGAGAGGGAGCCCTTTTTCCCTGTTTTGTGTTTATTAGCCACTCTTCTTACAGTTTTGGTTTGCTTACTACACATACTAGTTATCTTTGTAATTTTAGTTTTATCCTTTTTTTTTTTTTGGTATTTTTGAGACAGGGTCTCCCTTTTAGTACCAGCTGTCCTGGAGCTCGCTCTGTAGACCAGGCTGGCCTTGAACTCACAGAGATCCGCCTACCTCTGCCTCCTGAGTGCTGGGATTAAAGGCGTGCGCCACCACGCCCGGCTGTAATTTTAAATAGAGCAGAAAAACCTTTTTTTTTTTTTTAATTATCATTTTTTGGCATAATCAGTAGATTCCACCATGAAAATGCGACATGAGCCCAGGAAAACATGAACCTTCTCTGTACCCTGCTTCCTAATTCATGTGTTATGTGTATGCTGTGTGTTTACAGTCTCATCTGCAACAGTAAGCCTTCCATGATTCATCTATGGATTGGTTTTAATATAGAAAATCCAAGCCAGTAGCTGTACAAACATTACTGTGGTTGTGTGTTTGCTCAAGGTATATAATTGTACTTACAGAAAGAAATAAACCTCTTAAGTCAGAAAACCTGTCTCTTAATTTCTCTGATGTTTCTGTATTACTTGAAGGTCACACCAGCTACTGTGATTTCTTGAGTCTTGCATCATCTTTGTCTTGGCATCTTTGTATTGTTTTGTTTTGTTTTGTTTCCTTGGCATCCTGCTGGAGTGAACTCTTGTGAAGCCATGGGTTGTGAACTTTCTGGGTCCTTGCGTGCATGGTATGTGCCTGCTGGTCTGTATGTGCACCATGTCCATGCAGTGCTTGTGGAAGCCAAATGGGGGCATCGCATCCCCTGGAACTGGAGTTATAGGTGCTTATGAGCCAGCCAGTTTGAGTGCTTGGAATGGAACCTGGGTCTTTTGCAAGAACCGCCAGTGCTTTGAGCTGCTGAGCCACCAAAAAGGGGAGAGGGTAATCCTTTTTTGAGATGGTCTTCCTGTAGCTGCACCTAGTCTGCAACTCACTATGGAGACCAGGCTGGCCTCAATCTCACAGAGATCTGCTTGCCTCTGCCTGCCAAGTGCAAGGATTAAAGGGATGCATCACATGCCTCCTTTTAAAATAAAATAAAATAAAAAATCGGGTATTATATATCCCAGGCTAACTGCAGACTAGAATTTCTTATCCTCCTGCTTCTACCTCCTGGGATGACTTTGAACCTCTTTCTCATCCTCCTACCTCTACCTCCTGAGTGCTGGGATCACAGGCTTGGGGCACATGCCAGACTTAGGGTGTTCTGGGGGATGGAACCCAGGGCTTCTTGCCTTTAAGATAAGCACTTTTCTAACTGAGCTACATACTTGCTTGGCCATTCTTTTTTTTTGGGGGGGGGGTCTTTTCAGCACTATGATCATATTCTTTAGTCCATAATGTGAATCTCACTTTTGTGGTAGATCTTTTCTCTCGGAAGGGCCATACCTTAGACAGCAAGCAAGCTTACAGATTCTGTTTTCAGTGTTCGAGACTCATACAATCTGTTTTCCACATAGGGTACAGAAGTTGGGACAGGTAGCTAGCAAATGGCTGTGAGAACTTGATGCAATCATTTCAGTTAGGTGGGTTCGGCTACTTCTCTGAACTGTATTCCTGAGTGAAGCTGTCCTTCTTACCAACATCCTGCTCCATTCCCTGCCACCCTCATTGTAAGCTCGTCTCATGTTTGAACTTACCCAAAGTTATCTACTTTTTCTCAGGCTTCCAGCCTCTATATGTGCTGCTTCCTTTGTAGAGAGTTTGCAGGATTTTGCGGGCCAAGTTTTCTTTATAGCTAGAGAGTCTATGAGAAAGAATGTGAGAATAGGGCCCCAGTGGCCCTACTGACTGGTCAGTGGTATTGTTATTTCTACAGATAGCTTTAAACAGTGTTGGACCCAGCAGTGTGGTGGCACTGAGGAGGCAGAGGCAGGGAGATCTCTGAGTACTAGACTAGCCTGCTCTACATATAGAGTTCTAGGATAGCCAGTGCTTCATAGTAGACCCTGTCTCAAAACAAAACAAAACAAAACAAAAAAAACAGAGTTGGGCCTACCAGTAAATGACATTTAGTCTTTTTTAGTCATGATAGTTAAGAGAAAAATCTCATTATGTTATTACTTTACAAATGCCTAACAGGGCTGGAGAGATGGCTCAGTGGTGAGAACACTGACTGCTCTTGCAGAGGACCTGGGTTCGATTCCCAGCACCCACATGGTGGCTAAGAACCGCCTTTAAGCTGGGTTTGGTGGCACACGCCTTTAATTCCAGCCACTCAGGAGGCAGAGGCAGGTGGATCTCTGAGAGTTCAAGGCCAGCCTGGTTTACAGGGCTAGTTCCAGGCCAGCTGGGGCTACAGGGAGACCCTGTCTCAAAAACACCAAAATAAATAAAAATAAATAAATAAATAAATAAATAAATAAATAAATAAATGCCTCTCTAGCAGCAACAGATAGCTTCCCATTAAACCAAACAGAACAGGAGACAGGCCAAGGTTCTTCAGTCAGCAGTGATATTAGTTACAATTTAATGGCTTAGTTTTGTTAGAAATATGTTTATTTTTGAAGTTATCCCCTCCAACACATTTTAAGAACTGTAGTGATACAGAGTTCTCTTTAAATTTATATTTGTAGGGCTAGAGAGATGGCTCAGTGGTTAAGAGTACTGGTTGTTCTTACAGAAGACCTGGGTTCAGGGGCTGGAGAGATGGCCTAGCGGCTAAGCGCGCCGGCTGCTTTTGCAGAGGACCCGGGTTCAATTCCCAGCACCCACATGGCTGCTTTAACTGTCTTTAACTCCAGTTCCAGGGGAATCCAACACCCTTTTCTGACCTCTGCGGCATTGCACGACACCGGTGCACAGACCTGCATGCAGACAGTACATTCAGACACATAAAAATTAATTAATTAATTAATTAAAAAAGAAGAAGACCTGGGTTCAAATCCCAGTACCCACAGGGCAGCTAACAACTGTCTGTAACTCCATTTCCAGGGGATCTAACACCCTCTTCTGTCTTCCTCAGGCACTGCATGACATGGGTGTACTTAAACATATGCAGACATAACACTCATACACATGAAATAAAAGTAAAAATAAATTTAAAAAATAAAATAAATTTATATTTGTAAATATAGTATGGGAACTTGAAAAATAATAGTGGGATTGATAATAGCAGGTCACAGTAGAAATTATGGTCTGCTATAGGAATACCTGCAGTGCAGAGATGCTGTAAATTGTTGCTGCAATTGCTTATGTTCCCAAATCTGGATCAGTTCTTTGGATTCATTTGAAAGGTTATGCTCCTCTGGTGTCTTGAGGGTCTTTTGGATGGGAGGAAAGTAGACAGGTGCCCTGAGTCTGCTGTCCTAGGCTGGAGTTTTCTCTTGTCTCCTTCTTGATCTCCTTGCTCTGATTTGACTCTCCACTCCTTTACACTTGGTTTTAGTGTTTGGGGTTTACATTGGACCTGTTCTTCAGCTTTCTTCACAGTAGTGGTTGAAGGTGCTTAGCAGCTCCTAGTCTACTCACAGATAGGTGCGGTACTAAAAGGCTATATAGGAGTCCAGACTTAAATAGAGTTAGTTGCTAACACTTTAAGATTGGGGTATTTCCGGGATGGAGAGGTGCCTTAGCAGTTAAGAGCTCTGGCACTTCTTGCAGAACAGGGTTCAATTCCCAGCACCCACATGGCACCTAACAACTATCTGTAATTTCAGTTCCAGGGAAAGCCAATGCCCTCTTCTGATCTCCTTAGACATTGTATAACATGGGTGCCTTTACACACATGCAGGTAATACACTCGTATGCATAAACTGAAAAAATAAAATATTTTAAAAGATTTGAGATATTTAGACAAAAATCTAGATTTCTGTTTTCTCCTAAGGTGAGTGACCTGGTACCCTCAGGGCTGAGATGTCATATGACAAGAGTCCGCTGAGTGTGCACAGCTGTATGGCCATGGACTTCCCCAGTTTCACCGAGAATGCCTGACCTCCTCAGGTTCTTGAATCAACATTTTCTTGCCACATACTATACATTTCCCCCTTCCTCCCTTCCTTCCTTTCTTTTTCTTTCTTTACCTCCCTCCCTCCCTCTCTCCCTCCCTCTCTTTTGAGACAGGGTTCCTCTGTAGCCCAGCTAGCCTGGACTTGCTATGTAGACCAGGCTGGCCTTGAACTCACAGAGATGAGCCTGCCTCTGCCTCCTGAGTGCTGGGATTAAAGGTGTGCGCCACCAAGCCTGGGCTCATTTCTAAATTTCTTAAAAAACTATTTTTTTATTATTTTTACTTTACGTGTATGAGTGCATTGCCTCCATGTGTGTAAGTACACCCATGTCATGTTGTACAATGCCACGGAGGTCAGAAGAGGGCGCTGGATTTCCCTGGAACTGGAGTTACAGATAGTTGCTAGCCGGCATATGGGTGCTAGGAATCAAACCTGGGTCTTCTGCAAGAGCAAACTGTGCTTTTAACCACTGAGCCATCTCTCCAGCCCCCACCACATTTTAAAATTGTTTTCTAGGGGCTGGGCATGGTGGTGTACTCCTTTAATCCTAGCATTTGGGAGGCAGAGGCAGAGGCAGGTGAGTTTCTGTGAGATCAAGGGCAACCTGGCCTACATAGCAAGTTCCAGGCCAACCAGGGCTACAGAGAGACCCTGTCTCAACTCTTAGCCCCTCCCCAAATTTATGTTTTGTCCTCTCATACAGTCTGTTGTACAGGTCTAGAACTTTTTACAAATATGATTTACTTTTCAGAGTTGTTTCTACTCTTCAGTGATTTATTTTGTATTTATGTATAATTTTACATACATTTATTTATTTATTTATTTATTTATTTATTTATATTTATTTATGTCTTTTTGAGACAGGGTCTCCCTGTAGCCCCAGCTGACCTGTAACTTGCCATATAGACCAGATTGACCTCCATCTCACAGAGATCTCTGCCTACCTCTGTCTCCCAAGGGCTGGTATTAAAGGTGTGTGCCACCATGCCCAGGTCTCTTTTGATTTTTTTTTTTTTTTAATTTTGTATGTGTAGGAATGTACTGTCTGCATGTAGGTCTGTGCACCTGTGTTGTGCAATGCTGCGGAGGTCAGAAGAGGGTGTCGGATTCCCCTGGAACTGGAGTTCTCCTGGAATTGGAGTTACAGATGGTCTCAGCCACCATGTGGGTGCTAGGATTGAACCCGGTCTCTCTGCAAGAGCCAGTCGGTACTCTTAAAACAACCATAGGCATCTCTTCTCGCCCAAAAAAGATGCATCTTTAATCCTAGCACTAGGGAGACAGAGGCAGGTGGATCTTTGTGAGTTCAAGGCAGTCCTGGTCTACCAGAGTGAGTTCCAGGACGCTGGGGTACAGGGAGACTGTCTCGAAAGCCAAAAAAAAAAAAAAAAAAAAAGGCAAAAAAAAAATTCATTACTGGCCTGGAGAGATGGCTCAGCAGTTGGGAGTGCCTACTGCTCTTGCAGAGGACCCGGGTTTGATCCCAGCACCCACATGGCAGCTAAGAACTGTCTTTAACTCCAGTTCCAGGGTAATCAGATGCCCTCTTCTGACTTCCACGGCATTGCATGACACGGGTGCACCAACCTACGTGCAGACAGACAGTACACTCATACACATAAAAAAAATAATTAATTTTAAAAAATTAAAAAAATTCATTACTATGTTTCTTACCTAATTGGCACTTTCAACAGTCACTGTTTTTTTTTACATTTAATCAAGGGGTTAATGTTTATTTAAAAATCTTCCTATTAAGAGCCAGGAATAGTGGTGCATGCTTTTAATACCAACCCTTGGGAGGCAAAGGCAGGCAAATCTCTGTGAGATGGAGGCCAGCCTGGTCTATATAGCAAATCCCAGGCCAGCTGGGGCTACAGGGGAGACTCCGTCTCAAAAACCAACCAACCAACCAACCAACCAACCAACCAACCAACCTACCTTCCTTCCTGCTAAGTATACTAAGTATAAATCCAGTTAGTGCTCAGCATAGTGGCAGTGCCAAATCAAACATAGATGTGTGTTGCCAGTGGCACCTTGCAGATCCAATATGCTTTTCTCTGGTGTGTAAGCCAGCCTCAGCTTTCAGTACTGTTTCAGAAATTCCTTTGTAATTTTATTGTTGTTTTTCCCTAATTCACACTAAATGATTTAGATAAACATTTTTATATCTAGAGGTCAAATCCTTCTTCCTGTCCTTTTTTTCTTAGCATTTTCTTCTGTTTATTTTCCTGATAAAGTACCAAGTTTCCTGATGAAGTACCAAGTTTATTTTCCTGATAAAGTACCAAGTATTTATTGGCCACTCTGTGAGCCAGGTACTCTGCCCAGTTGCTTAGAGACCTATAAAAAGAGCAGTCAGTGTGACAAACACCTGGTGTCATTGAATTCTCCCCAGGGCAGGAGAGACAGCAAACAGTTCATGGATGACGTTCAGGGTTTTACTTCTAAACACTCTTGAAACTTCTAAACTGGGCCCTTTTGCTCCCTGAGCAATTGTACAGAGGTCTGTGTGGGGATGGTCACCAGGAAGCACACATTCCTCCCTCATACATGTGGTCTCTGAAGAGAAGTTCCCTTAGGATTCTTGCTCAGAGACCGAGCAGCCTGGGAACTGGATCATGGTGGAGGCTGAAGTTTTTTATTGAAGTGCACAGCTTACGGTGAGGACTTGCACCTTATTTTTTGTTTAGTCCCTTTATCCTGGAAAGTTTGTTAGAAAGTTATTTTTTAATTTTTTGGTCTTTTTAAAAAATTTTATTTATTTTTTATGTATGAATGTACTGTCTGCATGTAAGTCGGTGCACCCGTGTCATGCAATGCCGCGGAGGTCAGAAGAGGGCGTCGGATTCCCCTGGAACTGGAGTTAAAGACGGTTCTCAGCTGCCATGTGCGTGCTGGGGATCGAACCCGTGTCCTCTGCAAGAGCAATCGGTGCTCTTAACTGCTAGGCCATCTCCCCAGCCCCTAATTTTTTGGTCTTTTTGAAACAGGGTCTCCCTGTAGCTCCAGCTGTCCTGGAACTCATTTTGTAGACCAGGCCAGCCTTGAACTCACAGAGATCCGCCTGCCTCTGCCTCCCAAGTGCTAAGATTAAAGGTGTGTGCCACCACTCCCAGCCCCCACTAAAGTTATTTTATGTAGTACTAAACTATCCCCTTTTTATAGGAACCTTGAGAAATTTACCAAGTAGCTAAATAGTCATTGATGAGAAAACCAGTGTTGCGGTAGGCTCTGGCGGCCCCTCCACTAAGGGTGTGAACCACACTGGCTTTTTGCCATGTGTATTTTTACATGCCAGACTTGTGGGGGCAGGCAGAGGTGCTGAGTTGCTGCTCCCCCAGTGTGCTTGCAGCTGGACTGCTTCTGTAGCACCCCACATAGCTAAGCTTTGCAAAACCTGTGGTTAGTGTCTTCAATGCTCAGAATATTTGGGTAAAATTCACATAAGATTCACATACTAACTTTTTAAAAACATATGCCTGCTGGCTTCTGGTACATTCGTATTGTGCCTTGAGACTTGTTTTTTCAGTAGTGGTTATCAGGACTTCATCCTTTTTTTTCCCTCTGAATAACATTCCATTGTATGGAAATATTATATTTTATTTATTTGTTGGTTGTACTTTGGCCATCATGATAATATGGGCAAAGTGTTTAAATCACTTTAAGTACTTATGTCTAGGTTTTTGTTTGGATACCTATTTTTAGTTCTTTTGGATGTATACTAAGGAGTGGAATTGATGGATCATATGGTTATTCTGTGTTCAACTTTTTGAGAAACAAAAATACATTTTAATTGTAAAGTAGTAAATATATAGGGTATATTTTCTTCTTAAATATTAAGAAATGTCTTTAAAAAAATTTTTTTTTATTAATTTTTATTTATTTCTGTATGTGTATGAATGTACCGTCTGCATGCAAGTCTGTGCACCCGTGTCGTGCAATGCCGCGGAGGTCAGAAGAGGGTCTCGGATTCCCCTGGAACTGGAGTTCTCCTGGAATTGGAGCTTCAGACGGTTCTCAGATGCCATGTGGGTGCTGGGGATCGAACCTGGGTCCTCTGTAAGAGCGGTCAACGCTCTTAACCGCTAGGCAATCTCTCCAGCCCGTAGGAAATGTCTTTAATCCCAGCATTTGGGAAGCAGAGGCAGAGGCAGGCAGATCTCTGCGAGTTCAAGGCCAGCCTGGTCTACATAACAAGTTCCAGGCCAGGTGGAACTATAGGGAGGGAGACCCTGTCTCAAAAAGACCAAAAGCCAAAAAGTATTTAAGTACTAGGGAAAAAAAATTTTTTTTTTTTTGGTCTTTCTGAGACAGGGTCTGTTTCCCTGTAGCCCTAGCTGTTCCCTGAACTCACAGAGGTCCGCCTTCCTCTGCCTGCTGAGTGCTAGGATTAAAGGTGTGCATCACCATGTCTGGTGAAGGGAAAAAAATGTTTTTTTCATAGTTAAGCAAAACTGAGTTTAAATACCAGCCCTCTGCTAGTAGGATGTGGCCTTGGACAAGTTATTTAATCTTTTTACTTTATTTCTTCACCGAAAGGATGTGGGTAATTAATTCTTGCCTCAGGTTTGTAAGGATTCACTGGATTACTACATGGGAAATCCTTTTATCAGCATAGTACCTTATGTACAATAATCTGAATATATTGTAGTCATTGTTGGAAGACAACACACAGTCACCTAGATCTAATGGGCATTCATTGCCACACATACATGGCCGTGTTCCTCGGTCACACCAAAGAGAACTGGGAGCTGAGTGACTCGAAAGGGAATCTTAATCTTATGCTTTGGTGTTTTGACTACCTTTCATTTCACTTTTAGATCAATGCATCACCTATTCTCATAATTTATAGGATTCCTATTTTTAAAAGTGGAAGGACCTCTTGCAGAGAAGTGACTTTTTAAAGACCTGTTTGTTAGCTGCTTGGGTTCTTATGTATGAGCCACTTCCTGACTCTACTCACAGGCAGGAAGTTGGCTAGTGACTTGCTGGATCTCAAAAGCATGAGGATTTGATGAACCTTTCCCTTAGTTAGTAACTAGTTAAAAATTACTTTTCTGTTAAAATAGATTTGTATAAAAAATTACAGCATCCCACTGGTAGATCAGAGATTAGCATTGTTAGTGTTTAGATACTTCACAAAACATTTATGTACTATTTTTAAGCCCCCCCCCCCATTTTTTTTGGTCTTTTTGAGACACGATCTCCCTGTAGCTCTAGCTATCCTAGAACTCACTATGTAAACCAGGCCGGCCTTGAACTCACAGAGATCCATCTGCTTCTGCCTCCCAAGTGCTGGGATTAAAGTTGTGCGCCACCATGTCTGGCTTAAGCAAAATTTTATTTTATTATTATTTTTTGGGGGGGGTCTTTTTGAGACAGGTCTCTCTGTAGTCCCAGCTGGGTTAGAACTCACTATGTAGACCAGGCCGGCCTTAAACTCACAGAGATTCGTCTGTCTCTGCCTCCCGAGTGCTGGGATTACAAGCATGTACCACTATGCCCAGCCAACTTTTAATTTTATTTTATATGTATAAATGTTTCACCTGCATGTATGTGCCACAGCATGGCATTAGATCCCCTGCAACTGGAGTTACAGATAGTTGTGAGCTGCTATGTGAATGCTAGAAGCTGAACCCAGGTCCTCTGCAAGAGCAACAAGTGCTCTTAACTGCTGAGTCATTTCTCTAGCCCCCTACATACTATTTTTTAAAGTATTACATATTAATAACCACTTGATGGCTCACGCCTTTAATCCCAGCACTCGGGAGGTAGAGGCAGGCGATCTCTTTGAGTTCAAGGCCAGCCTGGTTTACAGAGCAAGTTCCAGGGCAGCTGGGGCTACAGGGAGATCCTGTCTCAAAAACACCAAACCGGGGCTGGAGAGATGGCCTAGCGGTTAAGAGCGCCGACCGCTCTTGCAGAGGACCCGGGTTTGATCCCCAGCACCCACATGGCGGCCGAGAACCATCTGAAACTCCAATTCCAGGAGAACTCCAGTTCCAGGGGAATCCGACGCCCTCTTCTGACCTCCGCGGCATTGCACGACACGGGTGCACAGACTTGCGTGCAGAAAGTACATTCATACACATACAGAAATAAATAAAATTTTAAAAAAAGTTAAAAAAACAAAACAAAACAAAAAACCACCAAACCAAACTAAACAAGACCCTAGCACTATTTTTAGGAACATCTTTCAAAGGCTTGAAATATTTTTGTACAATTTATTTCTTAGTGTTGAATGTTATTCCATTTTATAGATCAGACATTTTCCTTTTAGGTATTTAAAGGTAATCTTTTTACTATTTACAATACAAACTGCTATGAGAGCATCTTTGTAATAAAATTATTAGTCATGAGTCTGGAGAGATGGCTCAGCATGCCTCTGCTCTCTCAGAGGACCCCGGTTCGATTCCCAGCACCCACATGGCAGCTAAGAACCATCTTTAACTCTAGTTCCAGGGGAATCCAATGCCCTCTTCTGACCTCCAAGACATTGCACAACACGGGTGCACCAACCTACATGCAGACAGTACACTCATACACATAAAAAATTATTGGTCATATCCATGATAATTACTTTGGATGCATTTTTTTTTTTTTTTATATTTTTGAGACAGGGTCTCCCTTTAGCTCCAGCTGGTCTGGAACTCACTGTGTAGATCAGGATGACCTTGAACTCACAGAGATCTGCCTGCCTCTGCCTCCTGAGTGCTGGGATTAAAGGTGTGCGCCACGACAACCAGCTGGTAGATTTGTGTGTGTGTGTGTGTGTGTGCATGTATTTGTGCGCACTTACCATTGTAATGACAAGGATCTAAGAAGAACAATTTGAAGGAAAAAAGATTTACTTCGACCATGGTTTCAGGAATGTGAATCCATGGTTAGCTGGTTTCATGGTTTTAGGACTGGTGAATCAAGACATGGGAGAGAGAGGGCTGGGGGAGAATAAAGAAAGGGAGGAGTAAAGAGAGGAGAGGGAGGAAGAAAATAGAGAAAGAGAGTGTGAAGGAGAGGGAGATCACGAATAAGAAGATGCTCTAAGGGCACAACCCCACAGTAGGTCACTTAGCTGTGCGTAACCCAGTGATGATTAGCACCATCATGGTCGTGATCTAGTCGCCTACACTGCTGCTTTCGAACCGACACAGGAGTCTTTTCAGGGAGGGACATTTCATATCCAAACCATAGTTGTGTATCTTTTTTTTCTTTTTTCCCTTTTTGAGACAGGTTCTCACTGTGTAGTCCTGGCTGGCCTGGAACTCACCATGTAGACCAGGCTGGTCTCAAACTCAGATCACCTGTGTTTGCCTCTGCCTCTGTCTCCCAAGTGCTGGGATTAAAGGTATGCACTACCATGCCCAGCTTGTGTATCTTTAGTTTTGATAAGTTCAGCATTTAATGAGTACGCACCACTATGTTACACTATACAAACTGACCTTTGCTGTCTCCATCCAAAATTGCATTTATTCTTTGCTACTGACAGGATAGCACTGTAATTTGTTAATGCCGCCTATAATAGTAATATGCCTGTCACTTAAAATCATCCACTGTGGCCCTGCTTGGGTGGTACATGCCTTTAATCCCAGCACTCTGGAGGCAGAGGCAGGTGGATCTCTGTAAGTTCAAGGCCAGCCTGGTCTACATAGTGAGCTCCAGGCCAGCTGGAACTAAAGGGAGATCCTGTCTCAGACCAAAAAAAAAAAAAAAATCATCCACTGTGAGGTGAAAATCTCTTTGGACTATGGAGCTCTACCAAAGTGTGGCATAGGACACAGTTGTATTTGTAGTCATCCGGTGCTGCCAGGATGCCGCTCACTGGGCATTCTGTCTAGCCACTTCATGGTGCTCAGCCTCACGTCTTATTCCATCTGCTTCTGAAGAGTGCCATTTGGTTGTTTTAGTAACTTGTTCCTCCAGTGAGGCTTGTGTTCCTGTGGCCAATGTAGACTTGAGGGATGGAAGCTGGTGGGTAAAGGCACTTTTTTCCTTCTCCCTGGGTGGTAGACCTTAGCTACAGTAAACTGGCTTCTTAGAAAGCCCTTGCTGATCTGTCTTCTGTCAGAAATATCTGTCATTTTTGGTCCTTCACTTTTGCTTCTGAGAATCACATTTCAAAATAAATTACCTGGGTATAAGCCTTTGTTTCATCTTTACTTTCAGGAGAACCCAAGGGAAGGTGTTTTGTTCTCATGCACATGTAACTTGCCCTCTGAATGGTTTTTTCCTAAGTACCATTTGAAGGAGGCTTGTGTGTACTTCACAGGGTTATTTGGAGGACTAACTAGGTAATCCATTAAGTACTGAAAGGCTACTATGTGCTAAATGATGTTTGTGTTTTGGGGATATATGAGTGAACAACATAGACCTGACTATGATCACAGAGTTTGCATTCTGGTGGAGGAGACGAAGCAAACTAAGATGTTCAGACAGTGAAGAATGCTATAAAATTAGTTAAGAAAGATGATGTGCTCTTGAGCAGTAAAGTGACAAGGGATGCATTTGAAAGGAACACTGATAAGAGTAAGCTCTGGACATGGGAAGAGGATTTGGGGTAGAAGGTATAGGTACAGAGGCCCTGCTGTAGACATGAATGTCAAGATCAAGGTAATGAGGTAGACAGGTGCTAAACAAGTGCTGCATAGTAGAAGTGGTAGCGAGGTTAGAGCAGAAAAGCACATTGTTGACTGCATGAAATGAGGTGGCAATGTTCACCTCATTATTGATTAAAAATTTGTTTAATAGAGTAAGCTGATATTTGATCCGGATGTGAAAAATATCACAATTTTCTTTAACTCATTAATACGATGAATTACACTGACTCCGTTTATAGTTCAAGGTCTACTTCTGGACAGAATTAAAATGGTTATATAGATAGAATCAATTAATATCAGTAGGTATTTTTTTATTTATTCGGTTGGACCGTGTGCGTGTTTGTGCATGCATGTGTGTGCATGCATGCACAGGCCATAGCACATATATGGAGGTCAGAGGACAACTTGGTAGAGCTGGTTCTCTCCTATCTTTATGTAGGTCCTGGGGATAAAACTCGGGTGGTCATGCTTGTTTGGCAAGTGCCTTTATCCACTGTGCCATGTCACAGGCCCAGTATTTTTAGTTCTGATCACCAATTTCAATGAATATTTTGTAGTCTTCACCATTTTTAAGTGTACATATCAACAGTATTAAGCATCCATATTTTTGTGTAAAGAACCTTCTGTATTCTATCTCACAGAACTTTCACTCATTCATTAAACAACTCCTGATCCCTGGCCACCATTTTAGTTTGTTTTTTATGAATCTCACTATTCTAGATGCCTTGTGAATGGAACTGTGTAGTATTTATAATGGCCTCAGGATTCATCAGTGTTCTCACATGGCTCAGAATCTCTTTCTTTTGTGGCTGAATTGAGTTCTGTTGTACATTTGCAGCAGTTTGTTTTTGTTATTCTTTCTAAGTGGACACATGGGCCAGTACTTGAGTAGCTCTTCTCCATCAGTGCCCTTTTGATCAAATATGCATTGCCCTTAGGGACCTCCAGCTGCTGTAGTGGAGAGCACAGCAGGCCCAGCTGCAGCTTTCAGCCTGTGTGCTGTCGGAACTGACGAGGATGACGGCAAAGATTCTAAAATGATTTTCACATTCTAATCTGTTTAAAATTGCAGAGTACTTTAGTATTGTTGACATCTTAGAATATTTGGCAGTGATTCTTTTCTTTTTAGAGTTAAACCCAATCTTACAGTCAGCTTAAATCATGTACTGGTGAATCTTAAGTACATTTTAAAATACCGTGTAAAAAACCTGGTCAGATGGAATAGATAGCTGTTGGGATTGCCTCAGAAATGAAGGAATTATTGTTACTGCCTTCTATCCCAGTTTCCCATGGTTCAACATGGTTGTTTCTTACCTGGATTATCCTAACAGCTTCCTGGCTGATCTCTCTTCAACCCTGTCTTCTGTACCCCCATTAACAACCCAAGTGATCATTTAACATTGGTGTTACTCCTCTGCTTAGCACTCCTTACTTCCACCCCAGGGATCCTTACTCTCACCCTCAGAGGAAGGTGGAGACTGTCTCCTGGCCTGCTGGGCTCTGCACTTTACTCGACACTTGTTTGGCCTTATGTCCTATCTGTGTGCCTTGCACTCGGCTTGTTTTCAGCTGTGCTGCGGCCTGACCGTCTGCTGAGTGTGTTTCTTTCTTAAAGCATTTTTACTTGATTTTCCCTCTAGGGGATCCTCTTCCCTCAGATATCTGCAAGGCCTACATGCTCAGTGTCTGCTCAGATCTCACCCTCTGAGGAGGCTTTTCCCTGGCTACCCTGTGTAGAGTGGTACCTGTCCTCCTCCACAAGAACACTTTGCTGTGGAAGCAGGAGAGGCTGAGTTATGCTGCAGGAGTGTCAGGGACCTGACTTACAGAAGCAGGGTATATGCTTTCCAGTGCCTTCGAGAATCTCGGGTTGGAAGAGGGTCCACCCTACATTGTCTTGAACTCTGACATCTAGGTGATAAAGGTGGCCACCATCTTGAGCTTTGGCAGAGGGAAAGAGCTTGAAGTGTTTACTGGTTCCCTTAAGTCTCTGTCTGGAAGTAATACATCTTAGGGGACTTGGGTGACTTGGCCTAAGGAAGTCACATTCTCACACCTAATTTCAGTAACAACCCTACCATGTGTCTGACAAGATTCCAGGGTGGGTAACAGCTTCAGGCTTTACCCAGCTTGGTTTTTCTATAGCATTTGTTTCTACCTGACATTTTGTTTTTAATTTTTAATTTTTGTATGTGTATGAATGTATTGTCTGCATGTAGGTTTGTGCACCCATTTCGTGCAATGCCGCGGAGGTCAGAAGAGGGTCTCGGATTCCCTGGAACTGGAGTTCTCCTGGAATTGGAGTTTCAGACGGTTCTCGGCCGCCATGTGGGTGCTGGGGATCGAACCCGGATCCTCTGCAAGAGCAGTCGGTGCTGTTAACCGCTAGGCTATCTCTCCAGCCCTCTACCTGACATTTTCTATATCTACCTTGTTTTCTTTTCTCTCCTGTAGGTTGTAAACACTACAAGAGTAGGATCTTTGTCCTGAAGATTTTGTTGAACCCTAGGGCCTAGAAACATGCTTATTGATGTTTAGGGAGGGAGTAGGGAGACTGTCAAGGCACCTTGCTCTCTTATTCATTTAGTGACCTGTGAAGCACATTGGGAGTGTTAACTGGGGAGCTTGGGGGGGGAGGGTGAGGAGCCCATGGCCTGAGATACGGTGGTGAGCAGGCTCTTCTAGAGAGCAGCATTGGAGTTGGTGGTCAGAGAAGCGGGTCACTGTGAGATTTGGGACAGGGATTTGCAGTTCAGCTGTGTGATTTTTCTTCAGTCAGGTTGAGTTGCTCAGGAGCGAGGGAGAGGCAGGGATGACCATCTGTTTCACAAGGGCAGGTGAAAGTTAAAGAAGGAATTGTGCTATCCTTTCAAGGTGTTACTGTCAAAATAATAAAGGGCCTCACCCAGAATAAGAGAAACCTATCTCCTTGTGGGGCTGACGTGGTAGGGTGGTGGGAGCTGTTCCTTCTCCAGCATTTTTAGGCAAAGGTAGCAGTAGGGGTGGGGTAAGAACAGTGCTGGGTTGGAACTAAAGGCTTCATGCTCAGTAGTCAAGTGCTCTACCACAGAGCCGTGTCCAAGCCCCCCTCACATTCCTCATGACACTCTTGAGGTAGGTTCTCCTTCCTCATTTTACAGGCCGGAAAAACTGAGGCTTCCATGGTTCAAGACAAAATTGATTCTGGTCACACTCACAGCCCTTGTGTGTTGTTGAGGCCCAGGCAGTAGGGTGTTCTATTGGGTTTCAGGTATGACAAGTCTTGTTGAACAGTGTACAGTTTATGGTGGTCCAAGTTTAGAAGTTTGTAGGACCTTGCCAGAGAGGAAATAGCTGGACCGTTTTGTATGCTTGCACAAGTACTGTAACCACAGTATCAACTGTAATGGGTAAATCCACTGGCAGGGAATTTCTTACGGTTAAGACACAGACTGGATACTCTGAGAGTATCCCCTCTGCGATATGTCTCTAGTCCTGCCCATTGATCAGCTGAGCGTTTCTTCTGTGTAAGGAGCTGTGCTCTCTTCATGGCACCTGATTTAAAGCAAGTCACTTCTCTTGCTGTCCCCTGTGTTTTTGTTTAATCTCAGGAGCAATCATTCTGAACACGGTCTTCTTTCTTCCTAGATAAGGCACCTTTGTCGAAGAGCCTTTTGCTCGTCCCCAGCACCCTGTCCCTTCTGCTGGCTCTCTTGCTGCCTCATTGTCAGAAGTTCTTCGCGTATGACCTGCATGCCATCAAGAATGACGTCCAGGTGGGCACTGCAACCTTGGCCTCTGGGAGGAGAGAGGATTTTTTTTTTCCTCCTAGATTTGCCTTTTCTCCCTACAATTTATTAGTTCTCAAAACCCCTAATTAAAAAATTATTCTTTGATATTATTTTTTTTTATTTATTATTTTATGTGTATGAGTGTCCTGTCTGCTGTAGGTAGGTGTACCCATGTTGTGCAGTGCTGCAGAGGTCAGAAGTGTGTGTGGAAGTCCCCTGGAACTGGAGTTAAAGACAGTTCCTAGCCACATGTGGGTGCTGGGAATCGAACCTGGGTGTTCTGCAAGAGCAGTCAGTGCTCTTAACCGCTGAGCCATCTCTCCAGCCCCAAGACTATTCTTGTACTTTGATCCACTTGCCACCATGTCCCCCCCCTTTTTTTTTTAATTTTATTTTCGTATGTGTATGAATGTACTGTCTGCATGTAGGTTGGTGCACCCGTGTTGTGCAATGCTGCGGAGGTCAGAAGAGGGCGTCGGACTCCCCTGGAACTGGAGTTAAAGACGGTTCTCAGCTGTCATGTGGGTGCTGGGGATCAAACCTGGGTCCTCTGCAAGAGCAGTCAGCACTCTTAACCGCTAGGCCATCTCTCCAGCCCCGCCAAGTCCCTTTTCTTATTTCCGTGTCCTCCTCGTGTTTTGTGTTGACTGAGTCCAGCTCGAGCTCCCTGCATGCTCGTAGAGGTGGGGCTATCCACTAGACCAGGGGCCATATCCCTGAACAAAATGGACTCCCTCCACCAGCAGCCGTCCTCCCTCCACCAGTAGATCCTCAGCTACAGCTGTGGTCTGGTAAGCCCTTTCTCATCTATGCTGGGACGTTGACTGGCTTGATGTGCAGATCTCATGCAGGCAGCTGCAGCTGCAGCTGCTGTGACTTCAGTGCATTAGCCCTGTCATATCCAGAGAACAGTTTCATAGAAGTCCTCCCCAGCCTCTGTCTTACCATCTTTCTGCCCCCTCTTCCACAAACGTCCCCTGAGCCTTGTGGAGAGAAGAGGGTGTGATATAGTTGTTCGTTTAGGGCTGAGCACAAACCCCCTCAGTTTGTAAGAAATATATATTTTTAAAATTTTATTATTTCGTGTGTATGAGTGTATTGCCTGCATGTGTGTTAGCACACCCATGTTATGCAATGCCTCCAGCGGTCAGAAGAGGGCATTGGATCCCCCTGGAACTGGACTACAAACAGTTGTTAGCCACCAGGTGGGTGCTGGGAATCGAACCTGGGTCCTCTGCAAGAGCGTGGGAGCTCTTGAGCCATCTCTCCAGCCCCAATTTGTAAAAATATTAATAATACTGCATTAATGAATACATCTTCTAGTTGTATTTATTGATATTTTCAGCAAATTAGACAGTGAAGAAATTTCAGTGCTTTCCTTTATTGAACACACCACTTTTCAAGTTCAATTTTTATTCATGATAATGTAGTTTATAATCTTGAGAGAATTTTCGGAAAAACATGTTAAATATTTTTTGAGAGAGGGTCTCTCTGTAGCCCCAGCTGGGGTAGAATTCACTATGTAGACCAGGCTGCTAACCTCAGTCTCATAGAGGTCCACCTGCCTTTGCTCCTGAGTGCTGGTGTTAAAGGTGGGTGCCACCACAGCTAGCTTAGTTTTTTTTTAATCATTTAGCACACTTAACATTTCTAAAACCTTGTCTCAGTTTGAATATTTAAGTACATTCATCTGTAATATATTCTGAATTAATGGTTGCTTTTTATTTTATTTTATTTTATTTTATTTTATTTTATTTTTTAATTTTTTAATTTATTTTCATATGTGTATGAATGTATTGTCTGCATGTAGGTTGGTGCAACCATGTCGTGCAATGCCACGGAGGTCAGAAGAGGGCATCGGATTCCCCTGGAACTGGAGTTAAAGACGGTTTTCAGCCGCCATGTGGGTGCTGGGGATCGAACCTGGGTCCTCTGCAAGAGCAGTCGGTGCTCTTAATCTCTAGGCTATCTCTCCAGCCCCTAATGGTTGCTTTTTTAAAAAAATGTTGGTAGTTAAATCAAGTAGTAAAATTTTATAGAGTTTTCTCTGTTGCAAAGAGCAGAACTCTATAGCTTTCAGGGTTCGTGGACTTGCTGTGAGTTGGAAGATTAGTACAAATTATACTGCATAACCCTCCACCCTTCCCTTGCTAAAAACTTGATTAGTCAACCTAAGAACAAAAAGCTTTTTCTTGAGTCCTGACACCTTCATAGCAATGTGGTCTCATTCACTAAGTCCCTGTGAAGGTCTTTCAGTGGCTTCTCTATATTACTGCATTTTGTCAGAGTAGATGGTAGCTTCTGTGTTCTACATGTCACTTTCTGTAAAGCAGTGGTTCTCAGCCTTCGGTACATAGTAGAGTTACCTGGAGAAACTTTAAAAAACTACCTATCTGTGTATGTATACATCTTTTTTTTTTATTGATGCTTTGTGTATTTCATACATCATTTTCCAATTCAGTTCAGGCATATTTCCTTTCCCCTTCCCCCCCATCCCACCCTCCCCATCCCAGATCATGCATTCTGCTATAACTGTCCTGCATCTTTCTCTGTTTTTTTTTTTTCATTTTTTAGCAATAAGTGATAATTTATGAGTACAAGCATCCCTCATGTAAAACCAATTTGCAGGCTGTTGTGCCCAAATCCCCAACGCCCAACATCCGCAGGGTGGGTGGGGGGGGGGCTTCTATGTCAATCATAGTTGATCAAATGAGTATCACAAACTATATTGCTGTAGTTGTCACCATTCACCCCAATCGCAGCCCTTACATTTCTACACACGCCCCTCTTACCGCAGGTTGTTCCCTAGACTTAGAAAGGGGCACAGGTGATGAAAGAAACAAACAGTTCTCTTTTTCTGGAGCTGTTGTCTTGGACTCTGTCAATTCTGGCTGTTTCCTTTCATGGGCTGGACAGTTTGTCCAGGAATAACCTTTCATCCTACTAATGAAGCACAAGCCAAAGATATATAGGTATTTAAACAGCACAATAGTTATGGTAGGTTACTTTGGTATAGACACATATGTTTGGAGGGTATGTTAATCCATGAATTACATTTTTTTTTCCTGTAAAATATGACAGGGTCTTACTGTGGCTTATAACATCTCCTAACCTGTAAAGGATGTAAGCTTGTGGCATCAGCCGTGGGTTATTCCTCCAAGGAGAGAGCCAATAGCCAATTAGATTTGGGATATACAGGCATATGGCTGCCTCTGCTGCACAGTATTTCCAGGCAGGTGAGGTGTAGCTGGTGCTGACGGTGGAATCTTGCTTGGTGGTTTAGTGGCCTTTGGTAACACTCTCTGGTATTCCAGAGGCCATGTGTACTATGTGTACATCTTTATGTGCATATCATGCATACATACTCAAAATATACATGTATATGTTAAAAAAACCTAGAATCTCACTATAGACCAACTGAGTAAAAAAGACTGTTGGTAGACTTGGATATTAATGTTTTAAACTTAAAATTTTTATTTAAGAAATTATCCCCAGGGACTTCTTAGTGTGAGCACAGCCTTGAGACTTGAGAACTTCTGGAAGGAAAGTAAAGGCCTCCTGAGTCCTGGGGTTAATTTGTTTCACCTAGCTACATGTCACATGGGTTTCTGCTTTAAAGGTGTCTGGGGGCATCCATAAGAACTGCTACAGAGATGGGAGGAGACTCACTTCTGCCTTGGGAATTCTAAACATACACATAACTACACGATACTATAAGGCACCAAGTGTATACTCGATCCTTAGATGATGATAAATGAAGTTGGGACCAGTACAGGGTAGAATCACTCTGGAGAGCTTGGGGATGAGTTTTCAGTCAGCTTGGAAGAAGGTTGACCGAATTACTGAAGAAAGGGTGTTTTGGTTCAGAAAGCCCTAAGTGTGTATACCCTCATGAGTATATACAGAAGGTGTATCTGGAAATTGATACACACTTGCATTGGATGAGTCCACAGGGATAGAGATAAAGATATTCCTATACCAAATCTCAGGTGGTCATACCCTTGAGAGTAGGTATGAAATCTAAGTCCTTTAAAATTGTAGCTACCAGCTTCTTTCACAATTAACCATAGGCAAACCAAAGCAATGGAGTTCTGTAAACACAGTTAGTTACGTTTTAGTAATTATGAACTTTGTTTTTTAATCCTTGGATTTTCCTACTGGCTGTCAGGGTATGTTGAGTACAGTATGGAATGTGGGGAGGGCTTGGAACTGCCTGTCAAGCTTTGCATTTGCTGTTCTGTAGATGACGGTAATGTTACATTTGCAGGTAGCTCAGCAGCATCCAGAGCCCTCTCACTGTTCTGACTCAGTTGATCATGGTGATGGGAGTCTATGCTGGGCTAAGTTTCAAGGTGATTCTGGTATAGTTGCAGAATACCTAAGGGAGAAAAGTTGGAGATACCTTTTTTGTGACACGTGTGCCCGTGATGTTATTCTAGTTTGATCACGGGCCTTTTCTCATTGAACCCAGATAGAGTCCACCACAGACAGTTTAGCAAGTAGACAAGTGAATGAATTCAGGGTGTTCCCTTAGGTCAGTTGAGTTCTGTTACATTGGGGGTAGACTGATGGCAAGGATTATGCCTGGTGTCTTGTTAATGCAGAGGCATCTGTGAATTGCGGGTTTGTTTGTTTGTTTGTTTGTTTGTTTGTTTGTTTGAGACGGGGTCTCCATGCAGCCCCACCTGGCCTGGAACTCGCTATGTAGACCAGGTTGGCCTTGAACTCACAGAGATCTGACTGCCTCTACCTCTTGAGTGCTAGGATTAAAGGTATGTACCACCAAGCCTGGCTATGAATTGTCCTTTTTAAAAAAAAATTATTCATGGGGCTGGAGAGATGGCTCAGTGATTAAGAGCACTGACTGCTCATAGTAGGTATGTCATCCTTTAGTGATTAAGCTTAGAAATTTGTATTTTTGTGCTTATATCTAAATTATTTCTCACTTAATAGCTTTCTTTTAAATTCATTCATGTAAAGTGAACATTTGTTAGTCTTCCATTCAGCTGATATTATCTTATTTTGTAATTTAATTTTGTGGATTGGGGGTGTGTGTCCAGAAGCTATAGAAACACATGTGGAGGTCAGAAGACAGCTTTGTGGACTCAGTTCTCTTCTTCTGTCTTTAGGTGGGTTCCAAGGATCAAACTTAGTTCATCATGCTTGGTAGCAATTGCCTTTATCCACTGAGCCATTTCTTTAGCCCTCTTGATTTCTTTACAAAAGATTTCTATTGTCTTAATAAGAATGCATTTTCTTTTTATTTCTTTTTTTTGGGGGGGGGAGGTGTCTTTTCGAGATAGGGTCTCCCTGTAGCCCCTGCTGTCTTGGAACTCTGAACTCACTCTATAGACCAGGCTGGCCTTGAACTTACAAAGATCCACCTGCCTCTGCCTCCCAAGTGCTAGGATTAAAGGCATGCACCACCATGCCCTGCTTTTTCATTTCTTTCTTGAGACAGGGTCTCACTGTGTAACTCTGGCTGGCTATGTCGGCGTTTGTAACCATGCCTGGCCCAAATTTTCTTACTATAGTAACACAAAGAAACGTTTTTCTATTGGAAGAAGTTTCTAGGATGAGAAAGTTGAGCTTATTTCTTGAGGTTCCACACACTGAGCTTTCCTTTTGTATGTGCATGATGACTTTTCTGAATCTTTAAACAGACAGTGTAAAGCCATCAGATTCTCCAAGGCAGATGCCTGAGCAGATCTTATCTCATTTGTTGTTCTCTGTTTTAAATCCCTTCTAGGTTTGGAGGTTGATATGTGGAAGAATAATTTGCCTTGACTTGAAAGATACTTTCTGCAGCAGTCTGCTTATTTATAACTTTAGAATATTTGAAAGACGGTATGGAAGCAGGAAATTTGCTGTAAGTTATTAGATGTTTCACTTTTCTTCTTAGGTTTTAAGGGGGAAAGTTACCTTATTTAAATTACTTATTTACTTACTTGGTACTTCCTAACACCTCATGCATGCGAGCGAGCCATTCCATGACTGCTATGTCTCCAGCCCCTTTAAACATTATTTTTTGGAATAATCTTGGAAATAAATAATCTTTTGGAAAAAATCTTGCCAAATTTCCTGGGCTGGCTTCAGCTTGTAATCCACCGACACAGCCTCCTGGATAGTTGGGATTACAGGTGTATATCAGCATACCAGCAATAAATGGGTTTGATTTGTTAAACTCAGTGTATTATTTATTATTATTTCTTAATTTACATGATTCTATCATATCTGGTTTGGGACCTGGGCATTAACCAAAGGAAAATATAAAATTTAAACAAGTGACATAATAAAATAATAAAATGACAGTAATGATAATACACAGAATTGAGTTTGAGCAGGTAATAAAAATTTGATTAGAACTTTGGCTAAAATTCTAGCCACTTATTTGGCTTAATAGTTTATGTGGTACTTGTTTGTCTTGGTATGAATACTATTTCTTCAACATATCTAGAACTTATGGAAGCTAATACACTTGAACAATATGGTTCATTCCCCAATTTTGAAAAGTCTTAACAAAAGCACATAGTTAAAATTTGCATTTGTGTGTACTTGTGCGTATGCGCGCGTGCGTGTGTGTGTGTGTGTGTGTGTGTGTGTGTACCCCTGAGCTGATTTTTTAACTAATTAACCATTAATTTATTTGTAGGCAATTCATTTCTCTGTTATTTTCTTTTCCAGTCCTTCTTGCTGGGTTCCTGGGTCTTGTCCGCCTTGTTTGACTTTATCCTTGTGGAAGCTGTGCAGTATTCATTTGGTTTCACTGTGGCCAATAATTTGCCTTCTGGATTGTAAGTAGCTCTTAAGCATTGGCTAATTTAGAATTCGTAAATTTACTTGAAAGGATTATTGTTTATAAAAGTTAGTAAAAGGTACTCTAAACTTATAGGTAGAATGAGCCGTGTATTAAACACAAAAACAGACAACAAACCCATACTCATATACCTACATATTCGACTTCACATTAATTTTATTTTTTTTTGGCTCTGAAATAGTCAGATTTACTTGTCTCATTGTATATTCCCAGGCTTACCTCTAATTAATAATTCTAATGCCTCAACTTCCTGGGTGCTGGGATTACAAGTGTGTACCACTCTCACCTGGCTTGGGTTTTTTAAATAAATTTGCTGGTCAGTTCCTGAAGATGGAATTTGTTTTGTGTATTTTTATGGTAATATTTTCCCATTGTAATTTTATGAAGTAATTAAACACAAAAATGGAAATTTAGATTGGATAACAGAACAAGTTAAGTTTCTGTAGACAGTTTTAAGGTATTATTTATACACTTCCACTAAGGGTAAAGCCAAGTTAGTACATAGGTAGCAACCCTGTGCTTATCCTACAAGACTGAGAGCTAAAGTTAGTTCACTGTGTGTCTTCCATATGGTATATCTTAAAAAAAACAAAAGTTATGTGTTAGTATGTGAAATAACTGGGAGCCAGGAGCAAAGCTGGTAATCCGTACAATGGCCTTAAAACATCTCTAATTAAGTATATGAGGCTGTGTTTGAGAAACAAAATAGTGTAACATTAGAGACATTGGATATTTAAAATTCTATGCATGCTAACCTCAGCCTTGTTCTAAGTTTAAAAATCAGTTTTGCCCAGCGTGGTGGCGCATGCCTTTAATCCCAGCACTCGGGAGGCAGAGATAGGTGGATCTCTGTGGGTTCAAAGCCAGCCTTGTCTACAGAGCAAGCTCTAGGACACCTGGTACTAAAAGAGAGACCCTGTCTCAGAAATACCAAAAAAAAAAAAAAAAAGTAAAAAATCAGTTTTGAGAACTTTTAGATTCATTAGGTGTCTTGAGTCAAAAGCTCTTTGGATTCCTGTTTGAAAAATATAATTAATGTTCTAATAGATTTTAGTTTAACAGAGTTTAGGTGACCTTCCTGAGCTCTACCAAGTTTAGTTTAATAGAGTTTAGTTATCCTTCCTGGGATCTACCAAGTTAGAGTTGGCATGAATATCTATGGATGGTGACCTATAGGTGTTTTAACAATGGTTCAGAATCACATCTGAGTCTAGGTACAAAGTTCTGTGTTATAACTACTGTGTAGCCTTTGTTGAGTCCCATGGCCTGTAAATATATTTAGACTGGGAAGTGTAGGTTGGTGGTCCTGTGAACATACTGCAGCCAACAGGAAGGATTCCATCTTAACTTCAGAAACAAGCAGCATTCCTAAGTCCTTTGTTTTTCCTAAAGTATTTCCCATCTGGGCCAAATAATTTTGGTTCTCAATAAAGGTTGCTGAGTTTTGGAGGCATATGTATGTGATGTGTGTTAGTATTTGAATGAGGATGAACAATAGTAACATAGCTCCTAAGTTTCACTCCTGTATGTACTGTCCTCTTATCTAATGACACTTCTCCTGCTGTACCTGAGTAAAATGACAATAGAACCTTCCTATTATTTTATTGTGCTACATGAAAAGAGGCCTGATTCATTTTGAAGTTGTGCTTTAAAAATTTTTTTTTAATTTTATGTGTATGAGTAGGTTTTTTTGTTTGTTTGTTTTTGTTTTTTTATGAATGGGTTTTTTGTCTGCATATAAGTGCACCACATCTGTTTGTGGCCATCTGGGTGCTGGGAACTGAATGCAAGTCCTCTACATGATCAGTAAGTGACCTTAACCACTGAGCCATCTCTCTAACTCCTAAAGATTATTTATTGTTTATTTATTTATTTATTTTTATTTTTTGAGTCAGGATCTCCCTGTAGCCCCAGATGGCCTGGAACTCACTATGTAGACCAGGTTGGCCTTGATCTCACAGATCTGCCTGCCTCTGCCTCCTAAGTGCTGGAATCAAAGGCATGAGCCACCATACTGGGCTTTTTTTTTTAAAGCAGTTTTAAAATTTTATTTTTTTATGTGTATGACTTTTTGGCTACATTTATTTAAGCTCACTGTATGCATGTAGTGCTGGGGAGGGCAGAAGATGGTTGTTGGGTCCCTTGGAACTAGAGTTATAGATGGTTGTTAGTCACCATATGGGTGCTGGGAATTGAACCTGGGTCCTCTGCAAGGGCAACAAGTGTTCTTTATCACTGAGCTATCTCTCCAGACCCTCAAAAAAGTACGTTTACTCACCCTCTGAGCTCTGTTTATATCTGACGACCACATGACAATTTGAAGTTCTTTGTACTCCTTAGGTGAGTGAAGAGAATTAAATGAGCTCCCTTTTACTAAGATCTTAATAGTGCCAACCCCTATATTTTTTTGTTTTCTTACTTTCCTTGAGGCTCTTGTAATCCAACCACTACCCAGTCTTTTAGACCTCTTTCCTGTAAGTCATCCAGCTTTCTTAACCTCTGTTTATATATTATTTGTATTCTTATGTCCACTGGGCTTGCTCTTGGGTCCTTCTTACTATTTGCCATCATTGGTTGTCCTTTATGTGTATTATAGCAAATGAATTAACTATTTCCATTAACATTTATTACATGCATTTAGTATAATATCAGATAGTTATCTTCATGTATCTTTTATGCTACTGACTAGCTCTTTGAGAGGGAACTTAGGTTTATATCATGTACTTCATATATTCAATAACCTCAAAGGGATAAGCTTGATGACCTGAGCCCCAGTGAAGGGGTAAGAACCCTATGTAGATTTGTCTACACTTTTTGTAGTTTTCATTGTTTTATTTTATGTGTATATACACCCATGTTATCAGTGTCCACAGAGGTCAGAAGTAGATGTTCAATCCCCTTGAATTGGAGTTAGTAATGGTTGTTAACACTATGTGGGTGCTGGGAATTAAACCTGGGTCCTTTGCAAGAGCAGTCAGTGTTCTTTTTTTTTTAATTTTTAATTTTTTATGTGTATGAATGTACTATTCGCATGTAGGTTTGTGCACCCGTGTCGTACAATGCCATGGATGTCAGAAGAGGGTCTCGGATTCCCCTGGAACTGGAGTTCTCCTGGAATTGGAGTTACAGACGGTTCTTAGCCACCATGTGGGTGCTAGGGATCGAACCCGGGTCCTCTGCAAGAGCAGTCGGTGCTCTTAACCGCTAGGCTATCTCTCCAGCCCACAGTCAGTGTTCTTAACCACTGAGCCATCTCTCCAGCCCCTAGTGTTGTTGTTTTTTTGTGTGTGTGTGAAAATTTATTTTTAGATATGAGTGTTTTGTCTGCATGTATGTATGTGTACTACATGATTGTGTGGTGCCTGTGGAAGCCATATGAAGACATTAGATCCCCCGGAACTGGAGGTACAAATGATTGTGAGCCATCTTGTGCTGGGAACTGAACCCAGATCCTCTGAAAGAGCAGTGTTCTAGTTTCTCTTCGATAACTGTGACAAAGCACTCTGACATTGATACCAACTTGGGAAGTAAAGGGTTTATTTGTCTTACATCTCCCAGGTCACTTTAGAGAGCCCAAGATAGGAACTCAGGGCAGGAACCTGGAGGTAGGAGCTGGAGCATAAGGCCATGGAGGAATGCTGCTTAAAGGCTTGTTTCCTGTCCTATGCTCACAATACAGGACCACCTGCCCAGGGGTGGTACTACCTGCCCTGGGGTGGCACCACCCAGAGTGGGCTGGGCCCTCCCACAGTCAAGAAAATACTCCACAAACATGGCCATAGACTAATCCAATGGAGGCAATTCCCCAGTTGAAGCTCCTTCAACATGTCAGGTTGACTGTAAAGCTATACAGCATAAGCAGTAACTACTTTTAACTAAGCCGCCTCTGTCCATTCCCATTGTAGTATTTTGTATAGCACGTTGTATCTAACATGTGTTGGATGCTCATGATTTATTTCAGCTTATGTAACCATTGTTTTCAAAGAAGTAGGTTACACTTTTAAAAGGTAAATATAGGGGCTGGAGAGATGGCCTGGCGGTTAAGAGTGCCAACTGCTCTTGCAGAGGATCCGGGTTCGATTCCCAGCACCCACATGGTGGCTGAGAACCGTCTTTAACTCCAGTTCTGACACCCTCTTCTGATGTCCGAGGCATTGCACGACAGGGGTGCACAAACCTGCATGCAGACAGTACATTCATACACATACAAAAATAATAAATTTTAGCCGGGCGTGGTGGCGCACACCTTTAATCCTAGCACTTGGGAGGCAGAAGCAGGCGGACCTTTGTAAGTTCAAGGCCAGCCTGGTCTACAGAGTGAGTTCCAGGACAGCTGGGGCTACAGGGAGACCCTGTCTCGAAAAGACCAAAAAAAAAATAATAATAATAATAAATTAAAAAAAAAAGAATAAAAATGGTAAATATAGTAGCTATGCCTGACATATTTGCTCTAATAAATTGTTATTTTTCATTAATATTTACAGAATCACCCCCCAGAATAATTGAATTTGAATTTTTCATATGTTAAACTATACTGACAAGATGACTCAGTAGGTAAAGGCATTTGTTCCCAAGTCTGAAGGCCTGAGTTTGACTCTTGGAACCCACATGGTAGAAGGAGAAAAAATGACTCATGCAAGTTGTTCTCTGACCTCCAAGTGCATGCCCCTATATGTCCACATGCACACACAAAAGGGTAAATAAATATAACAAAGTAAAAAAATATTGGGGGGGAGAGAGGGTCTCCCTGGAGCCCCAAATGGCCTGGAACTTGATATGTAGACCAGGCTGGCCTCCATTTCATGAACAACCACCTGCCTCTGCTTCCTGAGTTCTGGAAGTAAAGGTATGAGCCATCATAACCCAGTTTTGAAAGGCATTTTCTTAATTGCCAATTGATGTGGGAAGGCCCAGCCCACTGTGAGAGGTGCCATCCCTGGGCAGTTTAGGGAAGGTAGCTGAGCAACACGGGGAAGCAAGCCAGAAAGCAACATTTCTTCATGGTCTCTGCTTCAGTTCCTGCCCTGAGTTCCTGTCCTGACTTCCCTCAGTGATGGATTATGACCTGCTACTTATAAGCTGAAGTAAGCCCTCTCCCCAAGTTGGTTTTGGTCAATGTTTTATCACAGCAACAGAAACCAACCTAGGACACAATATAAGAATAATAAACTGTTGATATTGGAGAAAGTTAGTTACTCACTTAGGAAGCATCAAATGCCATAGGAATGAATCAGAGTGGGCAGAAATGGGATCTCAATCACCTTTCCAACATTGGTCTTACATAGGATTGGTCTTGTAGGTAACCTGTAGGCTCTTGGGAAGTGTTCTTGTTTTCACAAGAAAATGATCATCAACTTTTTCTTGCTTGCTGTCATCAATTTTTTTTTCTCTGTTAGCAAGTAGTTGTGGTAATTTGAATTTAACCTGTGTAGACATCCTGAAAGTTTGATGTTTAGAATAATAAAATTGTGAATTCAGATTTCTAAGCCCCAGTGTAAACTCGATATAAGGGAGATCTAGCAAATTATTTTGAATAGTAGCTAGATGATTATTTTTTTGAGTTGCCCACATATAGAATTTAATCTAAGATGGTGATCCAGTTAATTATTTGCAAATATAAGGTTTAACTATTGAGCATCATTTGGATGTTTTCCCCCAGTAATTCATGACCATGTTTTGTACAAGTTGTGAAATAAGAGTTTTTTTAAAAAGACTCAGTCTTTAATCATGTTGCTACAGTAATAAAATCCCATAGACGTTTAAAAAGTTTATTATTTTTTAACCAGAGAATGGACTTGATGATACCTCATAGAATGTCCATTCAGCTAAAAGTTGTTGGAAAAGGACTTTTAAAGAGATCAAAGAAGTGCAGCTCCCTACCACTCAGAGCATTTCACTGTTGATGTTGCTTAGTGACCGTAAACTCCCGGAGCGGAAACTTTTTCTGCGCACACTCCGAAGGTAATTTCGGTACAACATAACACTAATGACTCGAGCCTGAAATTGTTTGGAAACAATGTAGTAGAGAATGACATCAAGACAGGTGCTGAGGTTCATGAGGAAGGTGGTGAAGGCTCCCCAGGGATTGTAACTGTTTTCTTCCCCATGTAGCATGAGAAAGGCAAAACAGATGTGGAAGGGCATGAAGCAGATGAGCACCTGAACCAGGAGTGTGATGATGATGCGGATGGACTTCTCCTTGACCTTGGGCTTCAGCTTAGATGTCTGTCCATGGAGAAGACTGTGAATAATGACCATGTAGCACCCAATCATGATGAACAGAGGGATCAAGAAAAAACCTATCAGTCGAGTGAAGTTGAGCACGTTGACAGCTTTTAAGTGAATGATGTCAGAGATCTTCAGGCATGTGGCAGGGGTGGAGGCTTTATCTGGGTCTTTATAGAGCAGTAGCAAAGGGACAGTGATTGTCAGGGTCATTATCCAGACCCCCACACATGCCAGCACAGCTTTGCAGGTGTTCTTAAGTTCTTTGGCATATTTCGGCTGAACAATGGCCATGTATCTGTCAGCACTGATGAAAGCAAGAAGCCACAGAGCAATGCTTGGGTAAAACACCACAAGAGCCCCTAGAATGTGGCAAAAATACTCTCCAAATGGCCATTCACCTTTTGCGTAGTAAAACATTCGAAAGGGTAGACTCAGTATAAAGATCAAATCCAGTAGTGCGACATTCATCATGTAGATGGTTACTGTGGTTCTTTTTTTGGTGCTACAACTGAAAACCCACAGTGCAGTGACATTAACAAATAATCCAATCAGGAAGATGCAACTGTAGAAGACCAGCGCTGCGATTTTGTATTCATCTGGATATGAGCTATTAGAAAGGACAGATTGGTCTTGGTTGCTTGGGGTAGTCATCTTATAGTGTGCTGGTACACATGCTATGTAGAAACTGCAAAAATCAGTCAGAAAAGCAGGAGTAAGAACTTTAGTTGGAAATAGGTGCTTACCATTCTCATTGCCTTGCTGATAGTGGTTTTAATTTGAGATCATTTTATATTGAAGACAGCATCTATGTCAGTATTTATTAAAGAGTATAAATCCTATAGATTGTTGCTATCACTTACTGATTTTCATTTTATTATTATTTTATTTTCATAGTGCTGGGGGTTGAACCCAGCTCCTCATGTATGCTATATACCCTTCTGAACTATGTACCCCACTTTATCCCAATATGTATTAACATGGCTTAGGGAACCATAACACTCTGGGGGACTCATTTTCACTGTCCTTGCTTACCTCCTTCCTCAAATGTTAACCTTTTCTTTATGATTTTTTTTCCCTATAGTATGAGGATAGAAGATAATAAATATTCCCTGATTTGGAGTTACAGGAAAAAGGCAATTTGAATTTTTAATCATATTTTTTTTTGCAATTTTTATCATCTTCATTTTATTTAAACATTTTGTAGCTCAAATAAATAATGTCCAGATGATACATTTTTATTCACTAAATACAATTATACAAAATATGTTAGAACATGAACAGAAACGTTGTACAAGTGGTTAATTATTAGACAGTCACAATAATTTCCACATGAAGGAAAGCAGAATCTTTTGCCTTTTTCACTGCTTTGTCTTTGCTGTCTTTTGAGCATGTAATAGGAACTTAAAACCAGACTAAGTGAAGTTCGAATGAAGGAAATACTGTTTGATGAAGTGGCCTACAACAGCTGTTGTCTGCTGACAGTCACATAGACTTGACAGTTGTCTGTTCACATCCTCCTTTTTTTGAAGTTGCAAACACTTATCCATATTATCATCTTATATTTTCTTTAGATTAGCATGTTTTGTGTCATGGTCTACTGGATTCCTAGAACAATAGATGGGCTAATTTCAGTGCACAATTGGGAGTACCAGGCTGGGGCTGCTATTTTGTATTTTCTAGGGTCCTGGAAATTGGGTACATCTGCCTCAGGGGTACATAAAAAGCAATGTATTGTTCAAGGCCAGCCTGGTCTACAGAGTGAGTTCCAGGACAGCTGGGGCTACAGGGAGACCCTGTCTCAAAAAGACCAAAAAAAAAAAAAAAAGCAATGTATTGAAGGTTAGTTACTACTAGTCTAGTAACTTTCACTCACCTGGACTGCCTAGATACAGAAGCATAAATTCTGTCAATTTTTTTTTTGGGGGGGTGTCTTTTTTGAGGAAGGTTATCCCTTTAGTCCCAGCTGGCTTGGAGCTTGCTCTGTAGACCAGGCTGGCCTTGAATTCACAGAGATCCGCCTGCCTCTGCCTCCTGAGTTAAAGGCCTGGCCACCAAGCCCAGCTAATTCTGTCAAATTTTATTTTATTTTATTTTACTTAAAAAAATTTTTTTATTTTATTTTATTATTTTTGTATGTGTATGAATGTATTGTCTGCATGCAGGTCTGTGCACCCGTGTTGTGCAATGCTGCGGAGGTCAGAAGAGGGTGTCGGATTCCCCTGGAACTGGAGTTCTCCTGGAATTGGAGTTACAGACGGTTCTTAGCCGCCATGTGGGTGCTGGGGTTCGAACCCGGGTCCTCTGCAAGAGCAGTCAGTGCTCTTAACTGCTAGGCTATCTCTCCAGCCCCCTGTCAAATTTTAAAGAGGTACATCTACCAGAAGTATATATAGAAACTAACAAATTTCTACTAGCAAAAAAAAAAAAGTGTCCATTTCAAAATAAAGAAGTTAATTGTGTCTGTAAATATGGAGCACTCAGTGTGAAATTCCCTCACCCAAGGTGCATGCAACCCCAAGAGAGAACTCTAATCCAAGGTGCATGCAACCCCAAGAGAGTGTACTAAAAGTACACTCACTACAAAGAGATAGAATCTTGAGATATCTCTTTGAAATATGGGGCTATAAGAAAAGTTTCCTTCAAAAATGTCACTTTGTGGAGTCACTTATCTGTAATTCATTCCTGAATCTCTCTTTAGTGAAATTAAAGGGAGGATTAGCAGCCTGTGGTCTGTGGTGCTGTGCTTGGTTGATAAAAACTGATTTGAGCAGTTGCTATGGACAAGCACAAGATACATTTGTTTCCTTCTCTCCCTCCTCCTTCAGTTCAGATTCCCTAAACTAGTATCTCAAATGTTTGGCTTGAATATGATTTTGGAATAAAATGCTATATATTTAAAACTTAAACTAAAATTTCCAAATAAAGCCAGGTATGAAAGAAGGTAGAGTTCTCAGGCCTACACAGTGACACCTCCTTAAAAAATGCAAATAGTAATATAACTAGAATACTAATATCTATCAAGATAAGGAAAGTACTGCACAGAAAAGTTAAATATCCAATATTAAGCAAAAGAGACTAAGAGGTTTAAATCTTACTTGTAACACTCAGTGGATTTCTAACTACTAGTAAGTTTAAATTTGTCATCTTTTTCCTCCATCCATCCTCATTCCCTGTCTTGTGGAAATGTCTGTTTATAAATAATTTTGAGTGTCCTATATATACACTATACCCCCCCCCCCAATGTGCCCCTAGGCTGCTTTTCTTCTTTTCTTTTTTTTTTATTTTTTTTTTGGTATTTTGGAGACAGGGTCTCCCTTTAGCCCCAGCTGTTCTGGAACTCACTATTTAGACCAGGCTGGCCTTGAACTCACAGAGATCCGCCTGCCTCTGCCTCCCAAGTGCTGGGATTAAAGGCATGCACCACCATGACTGGCTTAGGCTACTTTTCTATAGTCCATTAATCACCAAGTGCTTCCTTGTATGCATTTACTTCAGTTTGAAAAAACAAAGATGAGTGATGGCATGTGTCTTCATTTTATATTATTATTACCATATAGGTTGTGTTCTGCAAACAGTGTTTTGGGTAAATATTGAAAAGTGATTGGTTTACCTTTTGAAAATTTTAAGTACTATGGTTATCTAAAATTTTTTCTTTAAAAACAAGTACTTTCATAATCAATGTAATTGAAACCATGTGACAAAGACACCTAAATATATTTATGATTTATCATATCAGCATTTTTCTTAATTAAAAAATCTGTACACTGGCTGCTTTTCTAGAGGATTTGGATTCAGTGCCCACCCCAGCACCCACATGGTGGCTAACTACCTTCCATAACTCCAGTTCCAGAGGAATCCAACAACCTCTTCTTACTTCCACAGGCGCTGCACCACACAGATACACTTACGTACGTGCAGGCAGTACATTCATACACAAAATAAACAACTGTTAACATAAAATTTCAAAATAAGTGCAAATAACTGGCTATTTTAAGGTCTTCATCAAATACAGCAATGATTTTGAGTTTAGTAAATAAAGCATTACTTTTAATAAGTGCTAAGGATTTATGATGAAGTTAATTGAATGCATCTTACCTTCTGTCGGTCAAAGGGCAGTCTTAATGGTGATCATTTTCCAGTCTACCCAGTTCTGTAAAAGAGGTATTATGTCAGGATAGCCCTGTCTAGAGATGGGTGTTTTTGAGAAATTTTGTTTTTCTTGTCTATTTCATTGAAAGGTTGTTTCAGATGTAGTTCTTGATATCAGAGTGGTCTAATGTCAGTGCTGCTCTGCCTCTCTTTCAGGAAGCAGTCTAAAATAAGGCTTTTCAGCATGTGGCTGTACACTGGATGTGGTTTTTCTCTTTCACAAGTAATTTGTTTATCAAGTAGTGCTTAGCTTAAGTTCCTCTCAGAATGATACAGTATAAGAGAGTCATATGAAAAGAGAGAATTTCTTGAATTAACGGCTTGCTTTGATGCTTAAAGCCTGTATCATTTATAGAAGAGAGTTTTGACATTGGACAAGCAGGGTTCAAAGCCTAGCCCCTCTACTCTCCAAGCTGTGTGACTTTATCTATTTTTTGTTCTTATTTAGTCTCTAGAATTAAAATACATTAACACCTGTGTAATAGGATTGTGAGAACTCTAATCCAGAAAAATCCTGCCTGTGCAACAAAGCACCTGACACTTAGGGCAGCAGTCTCTCCCACCAGGTTCTTAAAAATCATAGCATATCTACTTTTTACTCTGAGCATTTCCATGTGGCTAACGTTGGGATCCTCAGTTATTTGCTTCTGCTCCACCCTGTCC
Organism: Rhizomys pruinosus; assembly: GCA_009823505.1. NCBI lineage: Eukaryota > Metazoa > Chordata > Mammalia > Rodentia > Spalacidae > Rhizomys > Rhizomys pruinosus. Next base: position 819,275 of record VZQC01005255.1, read on the forward strand.
CTTTCCCCACTGGGTTTGCTTTGTCCTGTAAGAACTTAGTACTTCATGTCCATTTCTATCATTTGGAAATCTAACAATAGTGTCTTTTCATAAGCATCCCTGCATCTCAGCAAGAAGGACCCTGGAAGCCTCAGTGAGAAGAATTTACATATGAGGAGTGTTTTAGGCTAAGAAGGGAAATGAAACCAGAGAGGGAAATGAGCAACCCAAGTCATCGCTGCTAGTTAATATGCATTTTAACTTTCTCTTTTCTTAAAAAAAAATCCTTTTTTTTCCAACTTGAAGTATCTTTACATTCAGTGCCATACGATTTGCCAATTTTTAAAAGGGCACCTGGACCTCACCACATTTGTGGTTTTCAATTTAAGTGATTTAAGACAGTTGCTGCCATGGGTGCTGCTGCCTCCTCACTTTTTTTTTTTAAGACAGGATCTCACTATGTATCTGGCTGGCCTGGAACTCAGTATGTAGACCAGACTGGCCTTGAACTTGCAGTGATCTTCCTGCCTCTGTCTTCCATGTGCTGGGACTATAAGTCTGAGTGCTACTATGCCCTGCTTTAATTTAAAACAGTTTGAGAGTCCTTAATCTTTTTTCTCAGCCTCTGCTTTACAAAGGGAACTGAAGTCCTTATCTGTGGTGATAAACTAATGGAAACCATGGTAAGCTTTCAGAATGAAGTGTTTTAGAAACATTGAAGTCAACTATAGTGGCTACTTACACAGATGAGGAAATAGGGGCCTGGATAACTCTGTGACCGCCAGGCCCAGCTTCTTTAGCTATCGTAATAATGTCTTATGAGGTGTTTCCTTTGATTTACTCACTAGATGTGACTCTTGCATTGCTGAATTACATTCATCAATTTTTCCTTTGCAGAGTTATGCCACACATGTGATGTTTCAGCTGGATAGAAACATCTTGTCTGCAGACCCATTCTGGCCTTTGTCTTATTGTCTATAGCCTGTAACAATTTTCTGAGAGAAAGTGCTGATTAGTTCCCCTGCTATTAAAATTGACAGATGTAGCGATGGCTTGTGTAAGGAATATATTTTCTTTTTTTAATTTTTTTTATTATTTATTTTGATGTGTATGAATGTACTGTCTGCATGTAGGCCTGTGCACCCATGTCATACAGTGCTGCGGAGGTCAGAAGAGGGCATCGGACTCCCCTGGAACTGGAGTTAGAGACGGTTCTCAGCTGCCATGTGGGTGCTGGGGATCGAACCTGGGTCCTCTGCAAGAGCAGTCTATGCTCTTAACCGCTAGGCCATCTCTCCAGCCCAGGAGTATATTTTCATCTTAGTTCTGAATTGCCAGTTGTAATGAAAGGTACCCACTCAGAGCAAATTAGGAACTCCCCAAATGCTTGGCAGAGGTTCGAGTCTGTCCTCACTCAGTTTCCATCTTAACTTTGCATTCAGCCATGCAGGACCTGCTTCCATGTTTTCTTTTGCCTTTTTACATGTTGATCCACCCATTGGTAGCACTCCCACCTTGGCCAACTGCCATTTATCCTCTAGCTGCCGTTCCTAGGAGGTTTCCTCTGCCTTCCAAGGCTGGGCTGAAGAACCTGAAAGGTTCCTAACTCTAGCCCCATGTCCCCATGTCAGCATGCTTATGTTGCTGTTGCACATTTACTTTCTTTGAGGCCTCCTTTGGTCGCAGGAGCTTGCAGCATTGAACACTCTTGGCTGTGCTCCTGGCTCTTCATGATTGTATGTTGGGAAGGAATTACAATGCAAAAGAAATTGCCTCCAAACTATGTAACAGTAAACAGTGGATCAAGGATCAAGTTTTAAAATGTCTGCTTTACTTCTTTACTGCTGGAATCTGAAGATTTTTTACTTACATAGAGAAACTTCAGGACCCGGGGCTGGAGAGATAGCCTAGCGGTTAAGAGCACCGACTGCTCTTGCAGAGGACCCGGGTTCAATCCCCAGCACCCACATGGCATCTGAGAACCGTCTGTTACTCCAGTTCTAGGAGAACTCCAGTTCCAAGGGAATCTGACACCCTCTTCTGACCTCCACGGCATTGCACGACATGGGTGCACAGACCTACATGCAGACAGTACATTCATGCGCATAGAAAATAAATAAATAAATAAATAAATAAATAAATAAATAAATAAGGAAAAAGAGAAACTTCAGGACCATTCTCATAGCTTTACTTCCCTCATTTACTGTATTTTGGAACATGAGAGGAACTTTATTTCTTGCCACAGAATTTCAATATTCCCAGAGACTATAGGGTTCCCATCACTTTATGAAATAACATTTTAGCCTCAATTTTGAGTTTTGGTATCAATGTTAAAAACTAAGTGAATTTTGCTTTTAATATGATAACCCAGTGTTTGAGAGAATATGATTCAGTTAAGCTAACTTTGTAATTAGAAAGGATGTTGATAGATTGATGTAGCAATTCTACATTGTAAAACATGTTTCTATATTATAGATTTGTTTGTGTCACAGACACAAGGCATATTTTGTGGTCTTAACATGGTTTTCTCAACCGTAGTGAGTGTGAGAACAGTTTATCCTTATTGCCTTCCACCAGTGCTGTGGCTGGGGGACTGCAGTAATGTGGCCCACCTGTCCTAGTAATGGGGACAGTTAGTAGCAAGTCCTTACTGGTTTGTGGACAGTCAAGTCCCTAAGGAGAATAATGAGAATGACCAAAAAAAAAAACAAAAAAAACTCTGCACCAGTGTAAAAATCTTAGCATGTGGCCCTGGCACTCTCTAATTTGACATTTTGGAGCCTTTGTCCCCTGCCCCTCACTTTCCCAGACTTGTGTCTAAAACTGACTTTGCTGCTTTAAAAGGGTATTGAATAGTAGGGATTTCTGAATAAAGATTGAGTTAACCCCAACTATAGGCATATAGCAGGCATAATCTTACAGCCACTTCAGTATGAACAGAAACCACATCTGTTACATTTCCTAAATTACACTGTAAATTTAACAGTTTCTAATTCCTTTTGTTTTGCCTGAACTTTCTATTAACATATGATCAAACTGTTACTTACCTCATAGGAAACAACTCGAACCCATATGTATTGTTAGATAACGCTAGGTAAAATGGCTCTAAGCAGTAGAAGCATTAAAGATTCTGGCACTAAGATGATTCTCAGAGGAGATGACTCTGACACAGTAGTTTATCAGTCCTATAGCTACTGAAGTTTGAGAGGACCTCAGACCAAGATCCACTCAAAGTCCCCACGGCAGCTGAATGAGAACTCTGGGGCTATTGTGATGTACTTGACCTTCTGCTGCAAATTCTGATCTCAGCGTTAAAGAGATGCACACAGAAATAAGTATATGGGGAAATGACTTAAATACAAGAAGTCAGAGTTCAGAAGAAAGGACTTGTGATGGACCTGTGCTGGAGTTGGTATCCTCAGTGTCTTCCAGAGACCTGTGGGTCAAAAGCTTAGCCCTCAGCCTGCTTCTCTTTAGAAGGTGGCTTTTTTTCTTGGGTTATGGGGCTTTCAGAGTGGATCATGAGAAGTAACCATGTCTCCCTGCCATGATATGATCCTCACCACAGGCTCAGAGCAGTCAGTCATAAACTGAAACCTCTAAAACTGAGCTAAAGTAAGTTTATCTCAGGTATTTGTGACAGTATGTTTAAAGCTAACACTGAATGACAAGAGCTATGTATGCTATCAGGCTATTTAAATGCAAGCCTGTTTTCTAGGATATGAGATGGAGGATTTAGTGTATAGGTAACTGCATATTGGAAGTGAACTTATCCTAGAGGTATTTTAATTACTTGCTTTTGATCCTCTCTGCTATTACTCATGTCTGTTAGCAAAAGCAGTGGAAGTGAGCCTTCATCAGACAAGGCTCTCTGGGTGTAACCCAGAAGTGTTTTGTTCTAGTTTTTAGACTGTGCTTTATTCCACAATTACACTTTGCTTTAGCCTTGTTAAAATTGGTCCTCAGAAATAGTACTTTGGCCTATAGTTATCAGTCTCCTGGGGGAATTAGCATCTCACTAATGTGTTGATATTCTTTGAAGTCTTTATAGCTGGATTCTATCAGCTTGCACTTGTATTGTGTCTAAGGAAAAACTCTGCCATCCAGTGCTCAAGACTTGAACAAGTACCTAAAAATGACTGTGGCCAAATCATCAATATGCCAGCTCAGCTTCTTTAGTGATAATGAAAATTAAACCCACAAAAGGCCGTTGCCCATCCACTGAATGCTTGCAATGAAAAAGACTTAAAATGTGGAGTGTCAGCCATGCTATCAAAAATCAGAAACTTACATGTTGCTGGCAGGAGTTTAAACCTAGAAGACTGATAGTGTCAAAGTGAAGATGCACAGGTGGTATGACTCAGTCTGCTGCTTGACAACTAACCAGCAAGAATGTGTGTTTATGTACACCAGGAGGCAGCTGAGAGTGTGCACAGCAGCACTATTTACAATCGATCCAAATTAGGAACAACCCAAATGTTTAACAACTATAGAATGGAAAATCAGTTGTGCATACAACAACAGATTACTGTTCACAAAGTGAGCGATGCCAAGACAGCCAATGATAGGAACCAGTTTCATAGTGTTGTTACATAAAAGAAGCCAGATAGGAAGGAATTCCTGGTGTTGCATATGTATGCCTTCTATGAAGCAAGCCACGCTGAAATAAATGTGGAGGAGTCCACGCCTAGGTGGTCCTCACCAGAAGGAATGTGGAGAATAGATGTGTCCACTTTATCTTAGGCAACTTCCATGTTCCCCTTACCAGAACTCAACCGGAAGCTGGGGATCCTAACCCATGTTTAGCATCTACTCATCAGGCTTAAGGACAAAGAAGGGTTGGTAGGGGAAAAGAAGCAAATGGAATTTCAGCCTGCCAAAGTTTTCTGTATGTGTAATACATTTTCTATGCAAAAAGACCTTTTAAGGAAAGTTTAGGGGTTGGAGTTGGTAAAAACTGGGTATGATGGCACCTCTGACACTTGAAACTATTCATACAAGCAAGATTTTCACTACTGGGGACCTCAGCCTGTGAATTGCCTTGTAGCTCATAGCTTGTGTCATAGTACTATGTACACCAAGTACTAGTTCTTTTTGTTTCTGCCCCATCTGAAATGGCACTGCAACATGTTTAAATTTCCCTACACCAATGTGGTACTAGATAGCTACACTGGAGCCTTGTCTGTATTGCAAATTCACTGTCTGAGCTGTCTTGTTAAGCTTCAGCCCTTCTTGTTTGCAGTTAGTATTTTACTTTGGTCTCCTGAATTTCTGGAGGACTGTAATGAAAGCTGGTAGGCTGGGCTTGGGTTGGGAATGGTTGTCTTTGTATAGACACCTTAACGTGCCCAGGACTCATAAATGAGACCTCATCTTGAGGACTTAGGCCCCTTGGGAACTCATAGTACCAGCACTCTGATGGGTCCCATTGGTGCTGGGCCCTTGGCCTCTTCTCATCATTTGTCTTGTGCTCGTGGTGTTGTGCAGTGCACATATCTTTACTTCCAGCTTCTTTTGGAGTCAGCATCTTGAAGATATAATCAGCTCCCTGAAACAGGTGTACATCTTTTTTCCTTGATAGTAAGCAGCATTGATTTTGTTACTCAGAAGAGCTGTTGGCCACAAGTCTTCCTCTCATGCTTATAAAATACATTGAAGGGTTTGATTCCCAGCACCCACATGGCAGCTAACTACCGTCTGTAACTCCAGTTCCAGGGGATCCAATGCCCTCTTCTGAACTCTGTGGGCATTGCATGACACAGGTGTATTTACACACATGCAGGCAATACATTCCTACACATAAAATTAAAAATAAACACATTGAACACTCGTGACAGATCAGTTGAACTTTTGCAGCAATGTTGTCTTATTGCCAGCACTACTGTCTTTTATAAGCATATGATTTTGATGTAGCCCCTAGACATAGTAAGGGATAGAGTCTCAATAGAATTTCAGAGAATAAAGGTGGGCAGGGTAGAGTTGGGGGATATAGCTCAGTTGGTAAATTGCTTAAACATGAGGACCTGAGTTTGATTCCCAGAACCCATGTAAGGGGGAGGGGGGAAAGGTCAGCATGGTGGTGCATACCTGTAAACCCCAGTGCTGGGGAGATGGCAATAGGTGGATTCCTGGGCTTTCTGGCCAGATAATATATCCTACTTGGTAAGTCCCAGGCCAGAGAGAGAGAGAGAGAGAAGGAAAGAGAAAGGAAGGAAAGAAAGGAAGGAAGAGAAAGAAGAAAGAAGGAAAAAGGAAGGAAAGAGAAAGAAAGAAAGAAAGGAAAGAGAAAGAAGAAAGAGAGGAGAGAGGAAAAGAGGAAAGAGCCTGAGAAATGACACCTGAGGCTATTCTTTGACTTCCGCACACATGCACACACATATACACATTCTACATGCACGTGCGTCTACACACATACAAAGGAACACAGAGGCTAGGTAGTACTAACCTTGCAGACACAGGCAGCCTTCTGCAGTGTTTCTTTGTGTGGTCAGGCACTGCCCTAGCCTACGGCATATGATTTATTTTTGTAGTATTCATGTTACATTTTATTTAGGATCAGTCATCACAGGCTTTAGAATTAGTAGCTTGAGGGGTCTGTGACATACGCCTGTTTGCAGGTGTGTATTTACCATGATGGTTCTCCCATCTCTTATATTTTTCTTATTTCGTGTGCCCTCTTGACAAGGGTCCCACACATCTTTAGGTACTCAGTGTGCCCAGTATGCTTCTTCCCAAGGGAGGCCTCTTATAAATAGGCTTAGTGATCCACTTAGGGGATAGGTTTCCTCAGTTATGCCACGTCTCAAAAATGGATGGCTGATGTTTTTAGGTAGGTGTGGCCTTAAAAACATCATATGAAAGTGTGAGACAAAGAAGAAATAGAGGGCTGGAGAGATGGCCTAGCGGTTAGGAGCTCCGACGCTCTCGCAGAGGACCCAAGTTCGATCCCCAGCACCCACATGGTGGCCGAGAGCCGTCTGAAACTCCAATTCTAGGAGAACTCCAGTTCCAGGGGAATCCGACACCCTCTTCTGACCTCCGCGGCATTGCACAACACGGGTGCACAAACTTGCATGCAGACAGTACATTCATACATATACAGAAATAAATAAAATTAATTAAAAAAATTAAAAAAAAAAAAAGAAGAAATAGATACATTAGCTTGCCTTAAGGTGAGAAAGTATTTGGGCAAAACAAAAAGCCATTTGTGATTTGTTTAATGTAGGAGTTCTTACATGGATAGACACAATATAGTTTTACATTCATTATGTATGGTACCTACTTTTTCATAATGAACATTTCAAGGCTGCTTTGATATGAATACTGTGCTTTTACTGCCACCTATAGATAACTGGTGATGCTTGAACTCTTCACCTTTACCTGATTTGAAATCGTGTTACAATTGAAATAAAAATTTTAGTTCAATCTATTAAGTGTACCAGGTGTGGTGGCACATGCCTTTAGTCCCAACACTGGAGAGGCAGAGGCAGAGGCAGGTGGATTTCTATGAGTTCAAGGCCAGCTGTCTCAAAAAGACAAAAAAAAAACAAAACCAAAAAAAAAAAAAACAAAACCAAAAACAAAACCCTATTAAGTGGTAGAAAACTATGAAAATATTTTAGTGTCAGTTTATGAATATTTCTGTATTATTCAGTAATATATAATAACATGTCCTTAGTCTTTTGACTTATAGACTATTTCTGCTCTCTGTCATTGGAAGATTGTTGTCTACTTTAGAAAGTTTTACTCTGTAACTATATTCCTAGGCTAGAGCTTTGAGGAGATTCCATTTTTAGTATTACTTGTGCTTGATTGTTAATAGTTAAACATAAGGCAGTATTGAACAAATTTGGCTTTTTTTTTGCTCTTTTTTGAGACACAGTCTCCCTTTAGTTCCAGTTGGCCTGGAACTTGCTCTGGTAGACCAGGCTGGCCTTGAACTCAGAGAGATCCACCTGCCTCTGCCTCCCAAGTGCTGGGATTAAAGGTGTGTGCCACCATTCCCAGCTTGGCATGTTTTTTTAAAAACTTTTTTTTAATGTATATGTGTATTCTGCCTGTGGGTATAGAAGTGTACCACATGTATGCCTGGTAACCTCAGTTAGAAGGCTTCAGATTCCCTTGAATTTGGGTTACAAGTTGTCTGCTGCTATAGTGATACTGGGAACTGAACCTAGGTTCTCTGAAAGAGCCAGTTCTCTTAACTGCTGAGCCATCTCTCCTAGCCCCACTTGGCATGTTTTTAAAAAATGTATATGTAAATGTAAAATTCATTAGAGCCAGTTCTCTTAACTGCTGAGCCATCTCTCCTAGCCCCACTTGGCATGTTTTTAAAAAATGTATATGTAAATGTAAAATTCATTACCTTACCCACTTAAAAATCTTTTATTTATTTTTTAACAGTTCCACATAATTCTTGATCTTGTCACCCTTCAACTCCCCCTGATCCCCAGGACAGGACACCTCCCCCTAATGTCTCCCTGCCACCTCAAGTTCTTCCCTCTTTTTTGTTTTCTTCTTGTAACCCACTGAGTCGATTACTGCTTCCTACTGGCATGGTAACTGATCTTGTTGGCTTGCTTTTGTGCAGATAACCATAAGAGCAGTGAGTTCACGAGTGCAATGGCTGTGTCATATCTAGAAGACAGCATTCCTCCCCCTCCTCTGGCTTTTACATTCTCACCTCTTCCCTGATGTCCCCTGAGCCTTGGAGAGGTTCATCTAGATGTCCCATTTAAGGTTCAGCACTCGCTGGGCGTGGTGGCACACGCCTTTAGTCCTAGCACCTGGGAGGCAGAGGCAGGTGGATCTTTGTGAGTTCAAGGCCAGCCTGGTCTACAGATTGAGTGCCAGGACAGCTGGGGCTACAGGGAAACCCTGTCTCAACAACAACAAAAAAAAGGTTCAGCACTCAACAGTCATGTATTCTCAGCACTTTGACAGTTATTAGTCACTCCATTAACTGCAGCCCCCTACAAAAAGCAGCTTCTCTGGCCAAGGTTGGAGCAGTACTAATCTGAAGGTATAAACATAAATATTTAGAAGACAGTTTATTATCACATCTGTTTAACAAACCATCAATAGCCCCCACCAAACGCCACCCTTCTCCCAACCCTGACCCCACACCTCAACCCCCCACCCCTCACTGGGTCTGTGACCTCTAGAGCTATGTATGGACTTTTGAGCAGGTTTAGAGTATTAGGCATGAATTCCTCAAATCCTATCAGAAGGTGGTTAACCTATAACCTTCATGCTACTGTTGCACCAAGGATACATTTGGGTTGTCAGGTCAATATTGTAGCATTTAGGGGTTTCTTTTTTTTGAGACAAGGTCTCACTACATATCCTTGGCCGGCCTGGAACTCAATATGTAGACCAGGCTGGCCTTGATCTATAGAAATCTGCCTGCTTCTGCCTCCCAAATACTGGGATTAAAGACATGCATCAACACAGCCAACTGCATTCAGGTTTTCCTACTGGGTGATTCTAGTAGTGACTTCCCTCCCAGTGCCCCTTCTAGCACTCTGAACCTGCAGGTAGCCTGCAGGTAGGAAGTTTTACGATCAGTTCAGTTTGATTTCTCTGTGTCCTGTAACCTAAGAATGTTCTGTCTGTAGCAATAGGATCTTACCATCTAGTTCTTGTGGGCAAAAAAGCCAGTGTTGTTTGGGAGGCCTCTGGGACCTCCCTGACCAATAACTTTCATGTGATATCTCATGGCTGTCACTGAGATTATTATTTAATAACCCATGTCTTTTAGGAAAGCACTGCCCATCTATGCAGGGTACCTGTGATCAAACTTTTAATTGTATTTTTTAATTGGCTTACAAAGTAGAGGGTTTCTGTAAAAGCTTTTCATACACCCTTAAGTTTGGTCAACCCATCCCCAGCCTTGCTCTCTTGCCTTTCTCTCTTCTCCCAACCCCCAACCTTGATTTTAACCACTTTTAAATAAGACAGTTCAGTATTGAGTTAATTTACATTGTTATACAACCCATCCATAGACTTTCTTCCATCTTCCCAAATTGAAACTTACCACCCATTAAATGATTTCTTGTATCTCCCCTCACCCATCCCTGCATTGTCTGTCTACTGTCCTCATGAATTTGCATATTCTGTCTCATAAATAGAATCATACAGTACTTGTCCCTTTGTTGTTTGGAATTTTTTTTTGACAGGATCTCCATAGTCTTAGCCCACCTGGAAGTCACCATGAGGACCAAGCTGTCCTCAATCTCACAGAGCTCTGCCTGCCTCTGGCTCCCAAGGTGCACATCACATGCCCAGCAGTAATTGTCTGTTAAAAATCTTTTTTGTGAATAGCCGGGCGTGGTGGCGCATGCCTTTAATCCTAGCACTTGGGAGGCAGAGGCAGGCGGATCTTTGTGAGTTCAAGGCCAGCCTTGTCTACAGAGTGAGTTCAAGGACAGCTGGGGCTACAGGGAGACCCTGTCTCGAAAAGGCCAAAAAAAAAAAAACTTTTTTGTGTGATATGGTGTGTTGATATATGTGCATATGTGTGTGCTTGCGTGCATGTGTACATATGTGTAAGTCAGAAAACAACCTTGGGTGTCTGTCCTCAAATTCTACCTTGGGATAGGGTCTCTTGTTTACTACTGCATATGCCAGGCTGCCTTCCAGGGATTTCCCTACCTCTCTCTCCCATAGCTCCTGTTGGGTGCATTGAGATTAGATGAGTACTACTGCATCCGGTCTTATGTGAATCCCCAGGATCTAAACTCAGGTCCTTATACTTGTACAAAGGGTTTACTGCATGAGCTGTCTCCCCAGCCCCAGTATTTGTCTTTTGTGTATGACTGAGTCATTTCACTTAGCTTAAAGTCCTCAGACTCCATCCACGTTGTTGCATATGAAAAGTGTTCCTTTCTTTTTAGTCTCTGTAATATTCATCATAAATATACACCATTCTTTGTTTTCCATTCCTCTGTAATTGGACATGGGTAGTTGTACCATTTGGCTTTTATGAATAATGTTGTTATGTACTTGTAGTCACAAATTTCTCCTCAGGACCTTGCTTTCCGTTCTTTTTGGTATAAACTCAGAAGTGAGATTTCTGGTGATTCTGCATTTAATATTTTGAAGAACCACTATGCTGTTTCTGTAGCAGTTGCATATTTTATATTCCTACCACAAGTGCCTGAGGGGTCTAGTTTGTATCCTTGCCAATGCTTGTTCTGTTTCTTTTTGTTTCTGTAAGTCATCCTAATGGGTGTAAGGTGGTATTTGAGGGTGGGTTTGTTTTCCTTTTTCTCTGGTTATTTAGTGATACTGAACAGCTTTTCGCATGTCTCTTGGTGGCCTAAATCTTCTTAGAAAATGTCTATTCAGGTCCTTCGTCCATTTTTTTTCCTGTGTCCATCTTTTAATCCAGTTTCTTTGCTATTTTTTTTTTTTTTGAGACAGGTTCTCCCTGTAGCCCCAGCTGTCCTGGAACTCACTATGTAGACCAGGCTGGCCTTGAACTGACAGATCTGCCTGCCTCTGCCTCCCAAGTGCTGGGATTACAGGTATGTACCACTGTACCTAGCTGGAGTTCTTTATTATAGATGATTTGTAAATATTTTTCTTATTCTTTTGCTCTTTTAAAATTTTTAATTTTATGTGTATGATTGTTATGCCTGTATATACGTAAGTACACCTGTGTGGTGCAGGACCCACAGAGGTCAGAAGAGGGTGTCAGATTTCCCCTGGATCTGTAGTTAAGGACAATTGTTAGCCACCTTTGGGTGCTGGGATTTGAATCTGGGTCTTCTGAAAGAACAACCAGTATTCTTAACCACTGAGCCATCTCTCCATTCAGCAGAAGTTGTTTTGATGTAGTTTTAGGTCTGCCCATTTATCATACTCTAATAATGAGGATGAACTTATAAGTTTTAAAGTTTTAAATGTAAAGGATAGCATAGGGTGAGTATCTCTTTGAGGACCTTTCACAGTGATTTCATCTGAAGCAGTATTTCCCTGCAGATATGAACACTTTTACTTCCTCCAGGAAGGTATGAGGTAGGGCAGGAGGAAACTGGTTGTGTTCCAGAACTCGCTCCTTTCAGAGACTCCCATTTGACAATGTTGCTGCCTTAGGCTCTGAAGATCATATGTTTTTGCTATTGGATAATAAGAAAATAAAAGAACATTTATTTTTACACAACATTTGTTTCCCTGTTTTGTTCTGTGTTTACCTGTTTCTTTTTTTCAGTGATTAATACAGTGTGTGTGGAGGACAGAACTTGATATCAGGTGTCTTCCTCAATCATTTCCCCACCATATTTTTCGATACAGTCTCTCGCTGAACCTGGATCTTGACAATGTGGCTAGATCATCTGGCAGCCAAGCCCCAGGGATCCTCTTGTCACTGCTTCCACAGCACTGGGATTAGAGATGTACCCTACATGGTTTATTTTTTTTTATGTTGGTGCTCCAATCGTCATCCTTGTGTGACAAGCACTTTAACCAACTAAGCCTTCTCTGGGTCACCCTTCATAGGGGATGTTGGGAAGTGTAATCATAGTAGGCAGTCTTGTCCTTGGAGATGAGCAAGCAAAGGTTTGGTGGAAAACCTTTGGTCTCCTCAGAGGAGCAGGGATATGTCACATTAGCTGGTTCTGCCAGCAGGAGTTCTGTGTTCTCCATCAACATACAAAAAGCAGAAGACCTGAAGAACATCAGGTGCTCTTTTCTCTTTGCCTAAAAAGCAGCTGTGGTGAAAAGGCATCATATTGTAGTTGCCAGTTAACATCTGATATGTGCCTGTTGACTAGGATTACAGGACAGCAGGCTGTGCTATTGTGATTAAGGATGGGAACAGGCATGTGTATCTGGCCAGGAGAATAGAGGAGAAGACAGGTTATTGGTCAGGGTTCTCTAGAGGAACAGAACTGATAGAATGAATCTATCTTCAAAGAATTTATTCATCAGCTTACTTCAAAATTGTAAGAACAGCTGAAGCACACCTGAGAGACTGGGAACGCAGTAGTAGCTCAGTCCCTGAGGCTGAGAGGGCACCTCAGCAGCTGGAGCAGTCCCACAGTGGCTTTGTCACTCTGGAGAAGATGGGACCCTGGTAGTTGCTCAGTCCAGGGCTGGGTGCCTCAGATCCCCCAATCTGGTGCCCCAAACCCAAAGGGTTCCTGAAGAGGCACTGGTCCTCAGTCAGTGATTGAAACTTGGAAACACTGGCTCTTATGTCAACAAAAGAATCAGCAACAATAGCAACAGCTCCAAGAGGGAAGGCTAACCAAGTAAAAGTGAATAATCTTCCTTCTGCCAATCCCTTTTTATCTGGGCTGCTACCAGAAGGTTCCATTTAGATTTGGGGCAAGCCTTCCTGTATCAAGGCAATCAGAAACATTCTCTAGTTGAGGGTCCCTACTCAAGTGATTGTAATTTGTGGCAAATTGCCACTGAAACCAACCATCATGGCCTGGAGTGATGGCTCAGTGGTTAAGAGCACTGACTCCTCTTGCAGAGGACTTGGGTTCAGTTTCTAGTATCCATATAGCAGCTACCAGGCATCCATAACTCCAGTTTCAGGGTTTAGAACAGAACGCCTTCTTCTGGCCTCTGCTGCCATCACACAACATAGGTGCACTTACATAGACTGCAGGCAAAACACTCATACACAAAAAATAAAAATAAATTACAAAAAACACTGCCAACAAAACCTGACCATCACAACAGGAGTGGCCATCCTGGTTAGAAGCTGGGGCCAGAGAACTATTCTTAAAAGAGCTGCCCTGTGAAAAAGGAGTTAAGAATGGAGCGTGGAGCCGGGGGTGGTGGCAGATGTCTTTAATCCCAACACTCAGGAGGCAGAGGCAGGTAGATCTGTATGAGTTCAAGGCCAGCCTGGTCTACATATCGAGTAATAGGCCATCTGGGGCTACAGGGAGACCCTGTCTCAAAAAGAATGGAGAGTGGACAGGTGTGGCCTTGAGTGAACTAAGACCCCAGGTAAGTCACACTGAGTATAGTTTTGGGCTATAAGTAGCAGCACCCCCACTACCTGTGCAGTAGCTCCCGTGGGAGATATTGGTACCGAAGAGAAGCACCAGGGAGTGTTGCTGTCAGGAAGCAGCATTAGTGGGAATGTGAGTGCAGTCCTTTAATCTGGAGCATCTCTGAATCTGTGCCCTTGTATTCAGACACTGCTTTCACAGGTAGGCTACAGAAGGAGAAGCTGGGCAGAGTGTAGCAAGAGAAGAGTGGATGATCTCAGTAGAACTTGTTCCAGGAGGTAACTCACTGCAGTGGAGAGCACCCACGTGAGTGAGATTAGCAGACCTGGTTCCAGGAGGTGACTCACTGCAGTGCAGAGCGCCCACATGAGTGAGCTAAGCAGACCTGGTTCCAGGAGGTAACTCACTGCAGTGGAGAGCGCTCACATGAGTGAGCTAAGCAGACCTGGTTCCAGGAGGTGACTCACTGCAGTGGAGAGCGCCCACATGAGTGAGCTAAGCAGACCTGGTTCCAGGAGGTAACTCACTGCAGTGGAGAGCGCCCACATGAGTGAGATTAGCCACCTGTAAAAAGCAGAGATTGGATATATTTCTTTATCATCCACATGATTGATTTGCTTTCATCTAAGTGAGGAATGTTTTTAAAGTTTGAAATGCATACTTGTAGGAAATCTTTATAAACAGCAACAGACTGAGAAAATCCTGACACTTAAATAAAAGTGAAGTGAGTTGGTAGGGTGACATCTTTGAAATATTAAAATAATCAGGTGTCAAAAAGCTCTATATTCATATGTTCCTAAGTACTCTTATAGAAGTTTATTTTTAAATAAACTTGTATTATTTCAGTTTTGTGTGTATGACTTGCCTGCATGTAGTTAAGTGTACTGTGTGAGTGCAATGCCCATAGAGGTCCGAAGAGGCCATTGGGATAACCTGGAACTGGAGTTACAGTTGTTAGCCACCATGTAGGTCCTCCAGACCAAACCCAGGTCCTGCGCAAGAGCAGGCAGTGCTCTTCGCTGGTTAGCCATCTCTCTAGCCCCTCTTACCGAAGTTTGTTATAGACCGTAAGTTTCCACATTAAAGCCAATGCCAACCCTTAACTTTCCCCGTTTATAGGACCCAACAGCGGTTTAACAGCCTTGCCTATAGTCACATTTGGAACCACTAGGTGGCAGTAGTAGAACTTGATAGAAGTAGAACTAAAATTGTTATTTAATGGGGCTCAAATATTATTAAGTAATATTTAAAAGATCCAGTGTTTTTAAGTGACATTTTTCTAATAAAGTTAATAGGAGAGTGGTGGTGTACCTTACATGAAAAGCATCAACATTTTAGGAGTCCTGCTTCTTTTTCTAAAACAAATATCCCTAAATGGGACTAATAGACTACTATTATGCATGTATCTTTAGTTTTTCTAAACTACATGATGTATATTCAGAAGGCACTGGTTTAAGAAATCCTATGGCCGGTCATGGTGGCACACACCTTTGATCCCAGCACTTGGGAAGAAGAGGCAGGCAGATCTCTGGGAGTTCAAGGCCAGCCTGGTCTACATAGTTCCAGGACAGCTGAGGCTATAGGGAGACCCTGACTCAAAAAGACAAAAAATAAATAAATAAATAAATAAATAAATAAATAAATAAATAAATAAATTCTATGTTGTAAACATTGGTCTCATTACTGTGAAAGGCTAATTGTATTTTTGATATTTGCATGCATGCACACACGTGTGTGGTTGTGCCCACATGTGTGTGGCTTTGTCACTCTCTACCTTGTTTCCTTGGGACAAGGTCTCTCACTGAACCTGGAACCAAGGTGGTAGCCCAATCAAGCCTTTGAGATCCTCCTGTCTCTGGGCTCTGCAGCAGTGGAGTTACAGCTGCATGTGGGCATATCTAGTGTTTTACCATTTTACATGGTGCAGGAGACTTGAATTCAGCTCCCCTTGATTACATATGAAGCTCTCTTATCCACTGTTCCATTCCCTATATTAAAACTCCATCAAATTTTAATTGTGTAAGATGAGGTAACATGCCAGTTGCTCTAATAGTTACCTTAAGGAAAAATGTTTGAGAATTATTAGACTAACCGAAGAAAATTCTACTTAGATGTTTTTATTGAGATTTCATAACACTGTTTTATCAGTTGTGCCTTTTTAAGTTTTATGTGAGCCACAAGTTGTGTCTGTACCAGAATTTTTTGTGTAAATGTTGATAAGAAAATGATTGTATTATCTAGTGATATTATAAATGATATTATAAATGATATTATGATATTATAAATCAGCGTTACATACATTGGCAATAGTCTTTCCATATGACATACCTTAGCTATTTATTGGTTTCCTTCCTTTGCATTTCCATGTCAATAACCAAGGGTATATGTGTCAGCAATAAACAGTGTTCTAGTTTAGTTTTGTTACTGGGATAAAACACTCTGACCAAAACCAACTTAGGGAGGAAAGGGTTCATTTGGGTTACCCATCTCAATCACAGTTCATCACCAAGGCAAGCCAGGGCAGGAACACTGCTACCTGGCTTTGTCCTCTGGCCTATGCTTAGCCTGCTTTATACAACTCCCACATCACTCAGCAATCAAGAAAATGCCCCGTAGATGTGCCCACAAGCCAATCCAAGAAGGGACATCCCCCAGTTGAGGTTCCTTCTTCTCAGGTGACAGCTGAAGCTCTCCAGCGCAGGCAGGTATTCCAAAATCCAGGAAGTAAGTAGGGGACAAGACCTTCTCCTGAGAACAGCAGTATAGAAGTCCACGATTGATGGTGGGGAACATGTACATGAGTTCTAAGGAAGGATAAAAATAAGGAACAGGAAGTTCAGTTGTGAAAGTGATTTTTATTACACTGGGTATTTTAACCTAGAAAAATTGCTAATATTTTATAGTAAATTATTCTTTGTAAAGCCCATTGTAGTCATTTTTTTAGGGGAAGACAGCATTTTCAGAGTGAGGAGAGGAGCACTTCAATCTGTTCTGTGGATGTATGAGCACATATGCATACGTGAGGTAGAGATCACACCCCATACTTTAGAAGAGAAGTGGCTCTGATTTCCTCTTATCTGCATATTCATTCAGCAAACACTTTTTTTTTTTTGGTCTTTTTGAGACAGGGTCTCTCTTTAGTTCCAGCTGGCCTAGAGCTCTCTATGTAGACCAGGCTGGCCTTGAACTCACAGAGATTCACCTGTCTCTGCCTCCCAAGTGCTGGGATTAAAGGCATGCGCCACCACATCTGGCTTCAACAAATACTTACTGATGGGCACTAGACTCTTACTCTGAGTGGAACAGACAAAATGTTTGTCCACATGGACTTTACCACATTATAATTAGAAGTAAAAAGCAGTAAACAAAACAAAAGAGCATAATCTTTCATATGTCAGGAATGTGTTATATAGACCTAAGCCAGGAAAGGGAATGATGGGGCATGGGAGAGGGTTGTATTTTTTCTGGGTTTTGGTTTCAGAAGTCAGGTGATATTTCAGTAGAGATGTGGAATGAAAGAGTAAGCCATATCAGATCTTGGAAACCATGTTTCAGTTATGGAACTGTCAATGCAGAGGCCTTTGTGAAGGCAGGCAACTGTGTAGCTAGAGCAGAGTGACAAGGAATGAAGGGCTGGTAGGAGATGAACTAGACAGGTAAGGTAGTGGTCTGGTTTCCTTTCTGTTGCTGTGATGAAATACCCTGACAAAACAACTTTAAAGGAAACAGAGTTTATTTGGGTTACAATCCTGGGTTAGAGCCCATCGTTATGGCAGGAACCTGAAGGAGCTAGTCATATGCCATCCACAGTCAAGAGCAGACAGAGATGCATGGATGCTATTGCTTAGCTTACTTTCTCTACTCAGACAGTCCAGAACCCCCTGCCTAGGGAATGGTGCCTCACACAGTGAGTGGGGTCTTCCCATACCGATTAATGTAACCAGGACAATCCCTCCTAACCATGCTCACAGGCCAACCTGATCTAAATAGTACCTCACTGAGACTCCTTTCCCAAGTGATCCTAAACTGTATTGAGGTGACAATGAAAACTCATCATTGCAGACAGGTAGCAGAGCTTCACAAGTCCTTGGGCTAATGTACAAAGTATGGCCTTTACTCAGACCAGCAGGGAGCCATTGTTTAGTTCTTTGGGGGATGGGAGCATTTTGGTTTGTATTGTTTTTATCATTTGGTTTCTTTTCCTTTCAGAAATAATTATTTTATGTATAGTTACCATTATAAAATGCAGTTTTAATTCTACTTCTCTTGTTAATAAATTCTCACAAAGGTAGTCTCTTGTCTCCTGAATTGAAATTTTTATTACAAGTGCTCATATGTGCCTTAGCTAGCGTAGGAGTCTACATAGAAGGACTTTATTAACTGTTATTGAATCTGAGCCTGAAAGATTTCCAATGTTGCTCCTGAACCAAGTAAATCCAGACCATGAGTTCGTATCTGTCTGGTGTAAGCTGTAGATTGTGTGTGGGTGTGTGTGTGGGGGGGGGGGCGTATGTACAGTTCCTTTGTTGTTGTTGAGACCAAATACTTGATAGAAACAAGCAAAGACTAATTTTGGCTCACAGTTTGTGAGGGTTCCAGCTGTCTTGTCAGGGAGAATGTGGCAGAACTAAGCAGCTCTATGTCATGATGGGCCAGGAAGCAGACAAAGGAGAATGCTGGTCCTCTCTGGCTTTCTTCTTCCCCATTTTTGTTCCATCCAGATGTCAAGCCCATGAGATGGTGCCATCCACATTCAGGGTAGGCTCCCCCTCAGTTAATCCTGTCTGGAAATTCCTGTCTGGAAATGCCCTCACAAACATATCCAAAGATGTACCCCCATCTTCTTTGGTGATTCTAAACCCAGTCAGGTTGACAGTAGCGATTGCTAGTCCACTGGGTTGACAGTAGCGATTGCTAGTCCACAGGGTTGACAGTCGCGATTGCTAGTCCACAGGGTGTGCCAGTTCCTTTGCTCTCTCTTCAGTTCCATTGGTCCATTTTTCTCTTCATACTGTAATATCTTTTTTTTTTCTTTTTTTTTTCAAATTAGTTTTTATTGATGCTTTGTGCATTTCATACATTTTTTCCAATTCAGTTCAGGCTTATTTCCCTTTCCCTCCCCCCCCACCCCCACCCCCACCCCATCCCAGATCATGCATTCTGCCATAACTGTCCTGCATCTTTCTCTGTTTGTTTTTTTTTTCATTTTTAGCTATAAGTGATAATCCATGAGTACAAGCATCCTTCATGCAATACCTATCTGCAGGCTGTTGTGCCCAAACACCTACAGCCCCACCATCCAGTGGGGGGTGACAGGTTGTTTGTTCAATCAAGTTGATCAAATGAGTGTCCAGACTACATTGCTGTAGTTTCACCATTCACCCCAATCGCAGCCCTTACATTCTACCACGCCCCCTCTTCCGCAGGTTGTTCCCTAGGCTTAGAAAAGGGGCACAGGTGGATGAGAGGTAAAACAGTCCACTCTCTCTGGAGCTGTTAACTTGGACTCTGGTCAATTCTGGCTGTTTCCTTTCATGTGCTGACAGTTTGTCCAGGAATAACCTTTCGATCCTACTAATGAAGAACAAGCAATTAGATATATAGGTATTTAAGCAGCACTAATAGTTATGGTAGGTTACTTTAGCATAGACACATGTTTGGATATGTTAATCCATGAATTACAATTTTCCCCCTGTTAAATATGGACAGGGTCTTACTGTGGCTTATAACATCTAACCTGTAGAGGGTGTAAGCTTGTGGCATCAGCCATGGGTTATTTCTCCAAGGGGAGAGCCAATGGCCAATTAGATTTGGGATATACAGGCACATGGCTGCCTCTGCTGCACAGTATTTCCAGGCAGGTGAGGTGTAATATCTTTTTTTTAAAAACATTTTCTTTATTATTTTTATTTTATGCATATGGTATATTGCCTTCATGAGTGTAAGTGGACCTACGTTGTACAGTGCTCACAGAGGTCAGAAGAGGGTGTTGGATTTCCCTGGAACTGGAATTATGAATGGTTGAGCCACCATGTGGGTGCTGGGAATTGAACCCATGTCATCTTCAAGAGCAGCCAGTGCTCTTAACCACTGAGCCATCTCTCCAGCTCTGTTAATATCTTTAAAACGCCTTTAAACTGGATATATTAATGCCTAGCAAGATGTCACTTTTTTGCTTATTTGTTTCAGGATTGATCTAACTTTTCATTTACTTCTATTCCATACAAGTTTTAGATTATTTCAAAATAATCTTGATATATTTAGCTGAAATTTGAGAATTAGGGGAAAGCTGATATTTCTCCATTGAATTTATTTAAATAAATTGTTTATTAGATTTAAAGTTGTTCTTGTATGGGTCTTTTGTATTCCTGGATACTATATAATTTTTGTTATGGTGTATGCTATTGTTTCCTAAATACATTTCATCTCCAGTGGGGGATGCTGCTGCTGTTTTGTTTTGTTTAAATTCATTTTGTATTCAGCAATCATCGAGTTCTCATGTTTCTTGATTCTGCTGATTTTTCCTGAGAAGGGTATATACTAAAACTTTTAAGAAACTTCTTCAGTGCCTATAACATAACATCATGTATTATGATTTGCAGTTATGGGTTCCATTATTCCACATCCCCTAGATTTCATTTTTCTTTTCATTTTGAAGCTAAAAAAGAAAACCAGCTTTCTAATATGTAGTGGTGTCCATTGTTTTCATGTTTGTCTCCTTGGTGACCAGTGCTGTGTTGAGCTGCTTTTTGTGTGCCTTGCTGTTTGTGCATCTCTCATATCTCTTGCCTGCTCCTATATTTAATTGGATTAGTTTCTTATTACTGAGTTTTAATGGTTCTTTATATTCTGATAACCCTTCTTCAACACATGCATATTTTTCAGATGTTTTCTCCCAAGTTTAGGTTATTCATTTTCACAATTGTGACTTTTGAAAAGCATAGTTATAAATTTTGATAAAATAAAATTTATCTGAAGTTGTTTTTGTCAAGTATTTTGTTTACAACAACAAAGATATAACCACACATGTACACACATGGACACTCTCTCTCTCTCTCTCTCTCTCTCTCTCTCTCTCTCACACACACACACACACACACACACACACACACACACACGTTATTGTAGTCTTTGTAAGAGGGCTTGGTGACCATGGGTTTTAATGTGGTGTATTCTGGCAGGGATGCTGCAAAAGATCAGGCTCTGTATTCTGTGTCTTTTCCCTCCAGTGACCAGATCAGACTCTCCTGAGAGCATACTCTAGGCTGCTACCTATGGAGCATAAGCTTGAAGTCTTAACAATTAGCAGAGAAATGTTCAAATTTTGGTTTTTAGTCTTTTCTATGAATCCTCAATTGTGTGTGCAAGTCCTCTGTTCTCCAGGCCTGGATCTCACCATTTCTAGACAGTACTACTCTCCCCACCTCGTCTAGAGCCAGTTCTCCAGTTCTCCAGCTGGGTGTCCTACAGGTCAGTTTAGTTCTCTTGCTGTCTATCTGAAGTTCCTGTCAGAACCCACAAGGCAGAGTTCAGTCTCACAAGGAGACTTGTGTGAGTCATAAGCTCCAGGTCATCTGTGTGTCTGTCTAGCTGGCTGTAAACTGGGGATTGCCAAAACTCCTTACCCTACCCCAATTTTATACTTGCTAAAACAACAATCCACAGGGCTTGGGAAGGTGCTTTATTTACATTGACTGGTTTATCATAAAGGTTACAACTCAGGAACAGCTAAAAGATACACAGGGCAGGGCATGGGACTGAGAGCGCAAGGGGCTTTCGGCCCTCTCTGGCAGCCCCTTCCTCCCAGTACCTCTATTCAACCTGGAGATGCTCTGAATGGCATGACTGCACTCAGCCCCCAGGGCCTCCCACCTCTTCCTGGAGGTGGGTGACTGAAAGTTCCCACTCTCCTGTCTCTTGGCCTTTCTGGTTCCCTGTAAGGCTGTTCAGGGACTGTACCATAAAGATCCTGGTTGGCATGATTCAGATGTGGTGTAAAGAGGCCTGCTGTGAGTAAGAAAAGCCACTTCTTTGACTTAGGAAATTCCAAGAATTTAGGAGCTCTGTGTTAGGAATGGAGAACAAAGTCCAAGTAGATTGTGCTGTTACACCACAGAGACTAGGTGATGCCTCTAGGGGTTCCATCTGCCCTCACCAATTTCAGCACCACTGGTTTAATATTGGCTTTCTTAGGTTTGCCACCTTAGTTGCTACTGTGTTTGCCAGAGTCACTAGGGCCTGAACCCTAATAAGCTAGTTTTGGCCACTGATCCTCCCTGTGCTAAACAAGGAGGTAATACTGAAAAGCAGCAAAAGGAGACAAATGCGGCCACCTTGGGAAGAGGAAAGAAGTGATCCAGTTGTCAGGAATAATCTCCGAGGTTCCCAGGACCCTATCAACACCACACAAAGAACACACGACAAAGTGAAAGCAACTGGGCAGTACAACTTTTACTTTTGCAAAAGGGAGCGTTGTGTGGTCATTCAGATTCAGCACATACACCAGACCAGACATTTGATAGGGGGTTTATCTCTAACCCAAGAGTACTGTCTTTTCCCCATTGGCTGGAGTGCAGCCCCAGTCCTTCCTACTTGGCTAGTTTAAAAGAATCAAGAGCTGGGCATGGTGGCACACGCCTTTAATCCTAGTACTCAGGAGGCAGAGGCAGGTGGATCTTTGTGAATTTAAGGCCAGCCTGGTCTACAGAGAGAGTTCCAGGACAGCTGGGGCTACAGGGAGACCCTGTCTCAAAAAGTCCAAAAAAAAAAAAAAGGAGGCAAAGGAAGGGGAAAAGGGTTGGCCAAAAAAGGGGGAAGGGCTCCTAATGGATCTGGGAATGCATGAGCCTTTTCATAAACAGTTTATAGGGTGGGGTGGGGGTGGGGGGCTAAAAGATGAGAATTTCTTATCCTAAACTGAAAGTTTTACAGGATCTGAAAGAAAAGACTAATATTGAATGTTTCTTTTTTTTTGCAATAATTATAGGGTTTTATTTTACTTAGTTTTTTAAAATTGTTCCATTATGAGTGTGGGGGGGGTGCAAAAGGAAGTGGGGCAGGCTGGGGGCTGCAGGGGTGTATCCTTTACCCCAGCAAGGTGGCCTCTTCTAAAGCCAAAGACTGGCACATTGCAGAATGGCGATTCCTCTACTGAGTCTGTTCATTGTAGGAGATGTCGATCTGGTCAGGCAGCTCACTGATGTTGACCTCAAAGCAGTACTGCACATCATTGAAGGTGTTGGCATTGCTTGGGTCTGAGACAAATGTGATGGCTAAGCCCTTGGTGCCAAAGCGGCCTGCTCTGGCCACTCGGTGCAGGTAGGTGTCAGAGTCCTGGGGCATGTTGTAATTGAAGGCAATGTTCACACACTCAATGTCCATACCTCAGCCAAACAGGTCAGTAGCCACAAGAATTCACCCCTGGAAACCTTTGAACTGCTGATAGCAAGCCTCTCCTCCTGGGCCATGGCACAGTGGATGGCAATGGCTGGGAAGTTCTGCTCCACTAAGAGCTGGGCCAGGGCGATGCAGCGCTGCACAGACCTCACAAAGATCACCACCTGGTTGAACTCCAGGGCATCGAGAATTGTCAAAGAGCTTCCAGTTCTTCTCATTGTCCTTCAGATTCACATAGTATTGCTGCAACCCCTGCAGTGTCAACTTGGTCTCATCATCCACAAGGACTTCCCAGGTGCTCTTGAAGTCACTCTGTAACCCAGGAAGGCTTGTTTGGTCTCAGGTAGCCCATGCTGGTCTAGAAGTACCAGACAAGGTTATCCTGAAAGAATCCTGGATTCTTTCTCCTCTTGGAGAGGAGTTTCCCAGCAAGGTCTGTAGAGTCTGAATGTTTCTTTTTTTTTTTTTTTTTTTTTTTTAGAGAATTACACTGTACTTATATTCTGTAATCAAACCCATGTAGATAAGACCTTACATATTTAATACAGTGCATTACCCCTGTACAAATGGAAAAAAATTAACATTTCTAGACCAATATGGCTGTTAATTTCTGTACAATGCCAACTCAACACAGTAAACTGGGATACATTTTTTTTCCAAAATTGACAGCACAGCTAAAGTTTTCAAAAATTCAAATTATATATGTATATATATATATTTATATTTATATTTATATAAAAAGACTAATAATAGCAGTATGTTATACATCAATAGCAGCAACAGCTTCTCCAGGCTCTGCAGTCATTTGAACAAGATTGTAGCGACGTCCAGCACAGTCCAGAAAATAAAAATAAAGTAAAAAACAAAATCCCAGAAAACAGCCCAGTTCTGTTCCTGTTGTGGTACCTGGCACTATTTTCTTTTTTATTAGCTTCGCAATCATC
Source organism: Rhizomys pruinosus (assembly GCA_009823505.1). Lineage (NCBI taxonomy): Eukaryota > Metazoa > Chordata > Mammalia > Rodentia > Spalacidae > Rhizomys > Rhizomys pruinosus. The sequence continues at coordinate 843,567 of VZQC01005255.1, forward strand.
ACCTGGAAAGAAAACATTCTGAGTAACATCATTAAAAACAGCTCTGATAAAGCACGGTCACTACTACATAAAGCAGGTACAAGATATTTTACATTCACAGAGGTATGATACAGTACTGTCCTACATCTACAATACTAAAGGATACAATTTAAAAGGCATTATTTGAGACTCGATTCTACTTTCCTAGCAGAGGACCTGGTATAACACAGCTCTGTAAAGAAATGTACTCTTAGGATTTCCTTTCATTAGTGGCACAGTTCTAAGTATTCACTCTCTTCATGAACATCAGCTAAAAACGGTTATTAAAAAACAAACAAAACAACAAAAAAGAAAACAATTGGGGTGAGGGGAAGACACTAGGAGAAAAATTACCCTAAAACAAAACTCCATAACCACCAGATTCATATAAAGATGACCGAGTAGAGGCAAGCAAGACTCAGTCTCACTAGCACTTTACCCAATCTGTCCTGTTTGCATGGAGAGAGCTCCAAGGAAGGAGATGCCCAGCTTCAATGCTTCCGACCACAATCAAAACACAGCATCATTTCAGACAGAAGCAGCAGCCAACATTGCTCATTTGAGTATGCTCAAGGATGCTGACACTAACCATTTGCTCACTCATCCAGGAAGAAGGGGAGATCAGTTACCACTGTACTTTGATTTTGTTCAACCCAATCATGTTACAAAAATAGCAAGCTGACATAATAAAAAATAAGGCTCCTCTGTCCAGCATCAGTTACCATCAGTTTACCTCCAAGCCTAGAAATGCCACAGCCATATCCAAAGAACATAAGGGAACAAAAGAGACCACAGCCGATGTGGTAATGGACCGCTCACTGTCCAGGCCGAGCTGCTCCTCTGTGCTGTCGTTTTCTTCCTATTTCTGGTGTTTCTTATAGTGGCCCCTCAAGTCTTCCCAGTGTGTTCATTTGGACTTTAGGTTTAAACAGAGGACAGGAGTTATGCATAGTTAAGCAGCCCAGATCAAGGAGTGGTCCCACCATCACCATTGTCTCCTCAAGGGCATCTGATAAGTTGTCTCCAAAGTCTCTCTGGCTACGGCCAGGTTCAGCCTTTTCCTTCTCCTCATATGAGGTTCCTGGAGAAATTTCAGTTCTTTGGTGTACTTTATTGCAATCATGATAACCAAAGAGAGGGAGATAAACATCTCTTTAAAGTATTTTTATTCCTGCCAGGACTGTTATACTCCAGCTTGGAGATTTTTTTTTTTTTTTTTTTTTTTTTTCGAGACAGGGTCTCCCTGTAGCCCCAGCTGTCCTGGAACTCACTCTGTAGACCAGGCTGGCCTTGAACTCACAAAGATCCACCTGCCTCTGCCTCCCGAGTGCTAGGATTAAAGGCGTGCGCCACCAAGCCCAGCTTCCAGCTTTGAAATTTTTAATTATCAGCAGGTATTCTTCATCTTTTGAAAAACCCTTTCAGGGTCATTCTTGAGAGGTTTTTTTTTTTTTTTTTAGCGGAAATGGAGGAGATAAACACGTGAACTCAAGGCACCATCTTTTATTGGCTGAGATAAACACATGAACTCAAGGACCATCTTTTATTGGCCTAGCCATCTCTCCAGTACTGGTATTGTTTTCCTGCATGATTTAAGAATATTGGCAGTTGTGAAATCAGTTTTCCTTTCCACTGATTATACTAAGTTGATGTCATTTTGTCGATGGTGAGAGACAAAGCTATAGCACCATATTCCCACTCTCAGTGGCCTGAGGAGGTCCTGTAGACTTTATGGCCTTTAGGCTGAATTCCAGCAGTAGCCAGCATAGTGAGATGGAGTGGGGCATTTTATTAAACATGCTTTAATATAGGTGTAAGAATAATGATTAAGAGAGAGGCACTCAGAAGAAATAAGGCAGAGTTGGATTGGGAAAGGAGCTCACACATAATTGCTCTTCAGGACCATGATCAGGCCTTGAGTTTGGAGAGTATTAGTGGGAAACAGCCTCCTATTTTTTTTTTAATTTTTTTTTTATTTATTTCTGTATGTGTATGAATGTATTGTCTGCTTGCAAGTTTGTGCACCCGTGACGTGCAATGCCGCGGAGGTCAGAAGAGGGTGTCGGATTCCCCTGGAACTGGAGTTCTCCTGGAATTGGAGTTCCGGGAGGTTCTTGGCCGCCATGTGGGTGCTGGGGATCGAACCCGGGTCCTCTGCAAGAGCGTCGGCGCTCTTAACCGCTAGGCCATCTCTCCAGCCCCGGGAAACAGCCTCTTAAAAACAGCATACCATGGCTGGAGAGATGGCCTAGCGGTTAAGAGCGCCGACAGCTCTTACAGAGGACCCGGGTTCGATCCCCAGCACCCACATGGCGGCCGAGAACCGTCCGGAACTCCAATTCCAGGAGAACTCCAGTTCCAGGGGAATCTGACACCCTCTTCTGACCTCCGCAGCATTGCACGACACGGGTGCACAGACTTGCATGCAGACAGTACATTCATACACATACAGAAATAAATAAAATTAATAAAAAAAATAAAATAAACCAAAAAACAGCATACCAGGGACTGGAGAGATGGCTCAGAGTTTAAGAGCACTGGCTTCTTTTATAGAGGACCATAGTTTGGTTGCCAGCATCCACAAGGCAGCTAACAGTTACCTGTAACGCTTATTCCAGGGGATTGATGCCCTCTTCTGGCTTCTGTGGGCATTGCATGACACAGGTGCACTAATACACATGCAGTGAGGCAAAAGACTTGTAAAATAAATGAAAAATGAAAATGATTTTTAAAAAGTATAACAGGGCCTTGGAGGGAAGGAGACTTCCCTTTAAAACCTGGATAGCAGTATCATTGAGGAATAACAGAGGAAAGGAAGGAAGGAAGGAAGGAAGGAAGGAAGGAAGGAAGGAAGGAAGGAAGGAAGGAAATATGAAGGCTTTATGAAGGGGGATGGAAAGGGAAGAGGAGTAAGAACCTTCAGAGAAATCCCCTGAACAAAGGGAATATTTGAGTTTTAAGTTTTGGGGGTCTGACAGGAAGTTTTATAAGACATGATTTTTTAGTGTAGGATAGCCTACAGCCTACGTGACAGTGGAGGATCCCAAGTACTAGGTAAGAGTTATGAAACTACAGCATAGCACAGCTTCTTAACTCTCAGTTCTGAGGAGAGAGCTGCAGGGTACTTGGCCTGATTACTTCTGTCTGTGGGATCTGGCTTCTTAGACCAGAGTCTTAAACAGACAGGCCATGAATGATTTAATAGTTAGACATACTCAGAAGTAGATCTGGTGCTCCTCAAGGGAGAATTACCCCCACCTTTGATAAGAGAGATACATGATGAAGTAGCATCCACCGAATCTCAGGAGCCACTGATAAGGTAAACCAGAAGCCACTAGGGTTGCATAAGGAGTAGAGTCCTTTCTCTATGAGCGGGACTTCTGGTAACATACCTAGAAAATTGCAGGTTCTTTGCCAGGAAGGGGAGAAGGCCTTTAAGCTGTTGTTAATTGTGCCTCTCTCTCTCTCTTTACATATCCCCAGATTTTTCCCTGACTTTCTGTCCTGCCTCAATTTATCATTATGTCACTCTTCCACAGTAGTCTCACTCCAGGTGGACTTTATGAATTTTTTTTTTAATTTTTTTTTCTAATTTTATTTATTTCTGTATGTGTATCAATGTACTGTCTGCATGCAGGTTTGTGCACCCGTGTCGTGCAATGCCGCGGAGGTCAGAAGAGGGTCTTGGATTCCCCTGGAACTGGAGTTCTCCTGGAATTGGAGTTTCATACGGCTCTCGGCCGCCATGTGGGTGCTGGGGATCGAACCCGGGTCCTCTGTAAGAGCGGTCGGCGCTCTTAACCGCTAGGCCATCTCTCCAGCCCTCCAGGTGGACTTTAAAGTGACTGCTATATTGTCTTACTCCATGAGCCTGTCTTCCGAGTCCCTTTGTATTTCAGTCAACTTTTTTCTCACTCTCTCTCCTGCTCACTCCCACCGTCCATGAACAAAGTCTCATTCCTCATTTCTTGGCAAAGTGTGTTCTAAGTGTTTCCCTTCCCCCCAACCTCAGGCAGGAGGTAGAAAGGAAGCAGGAGCTTGGTGTGCTTCAGCCTCTGTACAGGAACTTGATGTTTTATTTCTGCAGATAACCAGTTTCCAGAAGAATATACCTCACGATAGAAGGAACTTTCCTGTTGTCTTGAACATGTTTTAAATTTATCACAGATCTCATGTTATTCAAACTTTGAGGTTGTGCCACTTTGCCTTGCACAGGATTAAGACAGTATTCTAGAAATGGATGGGCCCAGGTCATTCAGAAGGTTAAAAAGTAAGTATGAGGAGCTGGAGAGATGGCCTAGCGGTTAAGAGCACCAACTTGCTCTTGCAGAAGACCCGGGTTCGATTCCCAGCACCCACATGGTGGCTAAGAACCGTCTTGAACTCCAGTTCCAGGGGAATCTGACGCCCTCTTCTGACCTCCACAGCATTGCACGACACGGGTGCACAGACCTACATGCAGACAGTACACTCATACACATAAAAAATAACAAATTAAAAAAAAATTTAAAAAGTGAGTATGAACCCGGCATGGTGCAACATACTTTTAATACCAGCACTCAGGAGTCAGAGGCAAGTGGATATTTGTGAGTTCAAGGCCAGCCTGAAGTGAGTTCAAGGTCTACAGCCAGGGCTGCATAGTGACACCTGTCTCTAAAAAAATGAATATACTTTACCATAATTAGTTTGTGAACTATATTCAGACCTGTTTAAAAGAATCAATCATAAATATTTTATATAATTCTTCCTAATTTTATCCTCTATTTGTCTGTGATTGACCAAGTTGGTACCAAGAAGGTAGTGTTCACTGTCTTGAAAATGCTAAGGCATTGGACTATCTAGACAAGGGCAAAGAGAGCCTTAGTTCATCTAGTCATCTGTGGTCACTTTGAATACCAGCCGTTGGAATATTTTTAAGGGAAGTGGGTATTGTGGGCAAAGTTAGCAATGAGCAGCAGTTAGTTTTCTAAATTATTTATCTGTCTGGTTTGAACTTGTACTAAATAATCATAGCTTTAAAGGGATCATTATCTTTAACTTAGAAGTGATACTTCTCAAAGGAGAGCCACCAGGACCTCCAGAATGGAAACAATCATTTCAGTGTGCTTAAAAAAATAGATTAAATCAGTTGAAGTCTAGTAGGGCATCATTCATAGCTACTCTCTTTTAATTTCTGTTAAAAAGAAACATTGCTAAGTTGGCGTGGTTATGTTTTACTGGTAAATCATTCTTAGATTAAGAAATATGCCCAGGGGGGCTGGAGAGATGGCTCAGTGGCTAAGAGGACTGGCTGCTCTTGCAGAAGACCCAGGTTCAAATCCCAGCACCCACATGGAAGCTAACAACCATCAATAATTCCAGTTCCAGGGGATCTGGCGCCCTCTTCTGTCCTCCCCAGGCACTGGACCAATGGGTCCACTTGCATAGATGCAGGCATAACACTCATACGCAAAAATAAAAATAATTAATTTAAAAAAGAAAAATGCCCAGGAACACCTAACTCAGTTGACAGAGTTGTAATTTTATTTATTTGTTTGTTTGTTTTGTTTGTTTATGTATTTATTTATTTTGGTATTTTCGAGACAGGGTCTCCCTTTAAGTCCCAGCTGGCCTGGAGCTCACTCTGTAGACCAGGCTGGCCTTGAACTCACAGAGATCTGCCTTCCTCTGCCTCCCGAGTGCTAGAATTAAAGGCATGCGCCACCACGCCCAGCTAGAGTTGTAATTTTAATCCAGATCAATGGACCCTCAAACCAGGGGTCTCCCATTCACAGTAAAGCAGTAGAAGTGGGCAGGCTTGTGGTTCACCCTGTATGTCAGTTTGTGGAGCACCATCTTTCTGAGTTTTGGCCACAGCAAATGTTTAAACTTTCTGTCCTGAATAAGTTGTTCATCATAAAATGATCATTACAGGAGCTGGAGAGATGGCTCAGCCATTAAGAGCATTGACTGCTCTTATAGAGGATCTGGGTTTGATACCCAGCACCCACATGGCAGCTAACAACCATCCATAACTCCAATTCCCATGGATCCAACACCCTTTTCCGACCTCTGTGGCCATTGCACAGCATGGGTGCAATGAAAGCTTTACACTCATACACATAAAACAAAAACAATAGGGGCTGGAGAGATGGCCTAGCGGTTAAGAGCACCAACCGCTCTTACAGAGGACCTGCATGCAGACAGCACATTCATACACATACAGAAATAAATAAAATAAAAAAAAACAATAAATAAATTTTTAAAAATGACCATTTATTTCATAGCTAGGGCCTTTGGACATGGAGCTTCACTCTGTCTCTTCCTTCCCTCTCCTCTCTCCCTATGCACACACAGATCAGTGCCGAGTATCTTCCTCTCTTTTATGAGACAGTCTCTCTCTGAACCTAGAACCCATTACAGGTAGACTGAGTGGCCAGCAAGCCCCAGAATCCACTTTTCTCTCCCCCACCGACCCCCAGGATGGGGCTACAGGTGCTCTCATGCCTGGCTCTTACATGAGTGCTGAGGATCCAAGCTTAGGTTGTTACTTTACCCACCGAACAGTCTCCCCAGCCACTTCTCACCCACTTTATTCCCACACTGTCTGCTTCCATTCCTCTTTTCTTCTCCCAGCAGTACCTGTTGGTTTGGCTAGGCCACTCAGAGATCTTAGCCAATAAATACTTGAATGTGATTAAACAAAGCAAAACCGACTAATGGAAAATCCATTTCTCATTTTTATTTAGAATGAAGGATGTGAAATAAGCAGCTACCATTCAGTGGTTCAGGAAAAGTTTTAGGCTCACTTCTTTGTCCACTGTCACTATCAACTAGGTCAAGTCTCTTGTGATACCTTCTTACAATACTTTCCTTCTCATAGTTCTCACCACCATAGAAATTTTATAACCTATTAGGGGTTGCTTGGTATCTGTCTCTCCCACTAGAATGCATGCTTATGAAAACAAGAGACCTTGCCAGTCTTTTCTTACTCGTGTCGTCTCAGATCCATGCTACATTGCGTCAATTGACAGTTCAGCTGGAAATTGCTTCTGTTGAATTGGACTGTGGCCATGTCTGTGAGGCATTTTCTTGATTTTTAGAGTAATATGGGAGGGCCTAGCCCCCTGTGACTGGTACTGCCCTTGGGCAGGTAGTCCTGGGTTGTATGAGAAAGTAGGCTGAACACAGGCCAGAGGACCAAACCAGTAAGCAGTGTTCCCCCCTCCACAATCAGTCATGCTTTAGTTTCTCCCTTGAATTTTTGCCTTGGTGGATTGTGACCAGGGAGTTGTAAGATGAGATAAACCCTTTGTAGCTTGAAAACTATACAGTTTTGTTTCTTACATTGAGAAGCTAGAAAGTTCAGAGCTGAGGCATTATCCTATCTAGTGGTTAATGAAGACTCATTTCTTGGTTCACAAATGACCTATCTTTGTGTCCTCACATTGCATATATCTAGGGGACTTTTACAAGGGAACTAATCCTATTCATGAGATTCTACTCTGACCTGACCTCCCTCCCACAGGCCTCCCTTCTACTGTCATCACATTAGATTTCAACAGGAAGTTTGGAGAATGATTCTGTTGATCCACTTCATTAGCCTAGAGACTCCTACATAGTGGGCACATGTGTGAGATGGATGAGTGCATGGGTGGCTGATGGACTTACTGGAGTAAATAGATGAATGAAATAACACTTCATCCCCTTTTGTTTGAACTGTTACAGTAGCCATCTAACCGTCTCCCTGATGTCATCATCTACACTGCCCTGCCCCCAGCTTTAAGGAGATCTTGCCTTATTCCTTTACCCCTTTTCTGTCATCTCCCTGTGTTCTGCAGACCAGCTAAGTCACCTTTCTCACCAGTCATTTTTATTCCTTTGTCATTTCAAACATCCCTGAATTTATTTGTGCCAACAGTTCTGATTACAACATCCATTCTGCTTTGGGTCGGCGAACTTAAACCATGTAAATCTATTTAAAGTCTCCTTGGATATGTATCTGATATGTATGTGAAACCTACCCCATCCTGAGTGGACCATTCCTTCCTTTGTGCTCACAGACAGAGAAACTGTGTTACATGGGATTGTAATTACTTACCTAGTTGACCACACTCTGAATTTGATGCTTTGAAAGCAGGATCTTAGTGTTTGGTATACCTCCCCCAGCATGGAGTACACACAAAGCATACAGCTATGATTAAAATTTCCAACTGGAGCCGGGTGTGGTGGCACACACCCTTAATCCTAGCACTCAGGAGGCAGAGGCAGGCGGATCTTTGTGAGTTCAAGGCCAGCCTGGTGTACAGAGTGAGTTCCAGGACAGCTGGGACTACAGGGAGACCCTGTCTCGAAAAGACAAAAAAAAAAAAAAAAGTTTCCAACTAGCACATACTAGTTGCTTCAATTATTCCTTTGCACTAATCATGGATGTCCCGTCTCGATTTTTCCCAAAGAGATGTTAATGTGAAAAGAATGCAGAAATTGAATTTTAGATTTGGGTTCAGGTCTAGGAGTGCAGCTCAAAGTAGAGTGCATGCAAGTCCCTGGGCTCACAAAGAAGTTGGCTTGGGTGATTTTTACAGGGTCTCCCTATAGCCCCAGCTGTCCTGGAACTCAGTATGTAGACCAGGCTGGCCTTGAACTCACAGAGATCCACCTGCCTCTGCCTCCTGAGTGCTGGGATTAAAGGTGGGCACCACCACACCCGGCTTTAATGTTTTTAAAGGATTGAAATATTGCCCAGTGATGTGCTGCTTTCTGTCCTCAGAGTAACCCCCAGAGGTGAGAGCTTCCCCTTTGAAGAAACAGGGGCAGCAGCCCCAACACAATTGTCTGAAAGCTGGTGGGAAACATATCCCCACCAGAGAAGATAGGGAAGGAGGAAATGGAAGACATGTCCCCACCACAGAAGACAGGGAAGGAGGAAATGGCTTTTCTTGCCTCCCTTGTGCACTTGACATTGAGGCGTGATTAGGAAAGGAGAATGCCAGTCAGTTTGGTCAAGATATATTAATAGTGCTTGAAGCCTTGTGCTTTCAGAATCAAAGTGATGTGCAGAGTTACTCACCCTTGGGGACTTGGTTTGTGTGAAAAGAGACTCAGGCTTTTAACACTGCAGGGATTTCAGCATCTAGAGTGTCTTTCCAGGGTACAGATTTAATGTACTTTGTTTAAAAGGCTCTCTTAGCTCTCACCAGAAGGTTGTGTAAAGCCGCAGGATCTGTGACTGCATATTCAAATGTGAAGGACAGTTAAGTGACATAGTTAAGCTAAACTAGAGATGCCAACATTGGCTTTTTTGACATTGTGTCTGTACTTTTGTTGCTTTTTAAGACAAGTTCTCACTCTGCAGACTAGTCCCTGAAAACTCTATGTAACCCAGTCTGATTGTGAGTTCAGAATCTGCCTCAGCCCAAGTACTAATTATAGTCATGTACCATTATCATACAGTTCTTGCTGGGATGCTGTTCTGTGCGTTACAGCCCATTTGGCAGCACTGTGGCATTTTCCTAGTAGATAGCCATAGACTTTCTACCAAATGATATTTGGTGATGGTTCATAGCTTGTGTAGTATGAGGTCAGAATCTTGGAAAGAGTTAATCCCACACTGAAGGAGCTCATGACCTTTGAAGCTTATTGAGCCCCTTAATTAGGTAGATATTTCTAGTAGTTGACTTAAATAGCTTTGGTTGAGGCTATTAGTAAAAACCTGTTTCAGAGAAGTTTAACATCTGTTTTCATTTCTGCTTTTTAAGTTGCTTTGCTACTCAATTCCTTTATTTCAGCTGTCTTCCTCTTGGACTTAAAATATTCAAGTATGTCAGATTTTCCAGTCTGATAGGAAATAGGCTTTGTTTAGACTAGAATAAAAATATTAGAAACTTTTAGGATAGGGTGATGGGAAGTTTAATGCTGACCAGCTCAGACTCAGGTAGATCAGCAAAGTAGATCACTTGGTAGTAAAGGGAAGTAGAAATCTAATTGTATTCAAGATTCACTTCCTGTTCTTGTTTATCATTGAAAAGTTGAACCTTATGAAAGATTTTAGATCCAGATCATTGTATTATTCTAAGAAAAAAATTTCACAACGTTAACCACATCTTGGTAGCTATAGCAAGTTACACAGTACACAAAATAATCTCATGCCTATCCTAGGATTGAATTTTTTGTGTATGTTGTGTTGAGTTCGGAAGTATCTGTCCTGCTATCTGAGGTCAAAGGAGAAAAGGAATGTATCAGTTTTGATAGCACAGGCATGTCTCCTTGGGCTGGCTGCTCAGTTGAAGTAACAGAGTGCACTCTGGCTGATTCAGCAGAAAGGGGACCTACTTTTAAAGCAACCCAGAGGGCCAAGAACTGGTCCTAAATACCACAGAGCTAGAATCAGCACACAAAATTCTTCTGTCCCCTCAGATTGCATTATTTCCTTAGGTTTTCCTTTTTCCCTTCCTTTCCCCTTTCCTCTTCCCTTCCCTCTTCCCTCCCTTCTCCCTTTTTCTCCCTTTCCTTCCCCTCTTCCCTTCTCTTATTTTCTTTTCTTTTGAGACAGGGTCTTGCTGTGTAGTACTGGTTGGCCTGGATCCAGACCAAGATGGCCTTGTACTCAAAGAGATCTGCCTGCTTCTGCCTCATGAGTGCTAAGATCAAAGGTATGAGGCAATATAGCTGGCTATTTACTTAGTATTTAACATCACCTGATATGACACAAGATGAGTTTCTGAAGGAAACTTGATCTGTCTTCCCATTTCAGTGCCTAAAATTCTCTTTGGCTGATGCAGTAGGTATATAAATATTTGTTACTTAAAGAAATAACCACTGGGGCTGGAGAGATGGCCTAGCGGTTAAGAGCACCGACTGCTCTTACAGAGGACCCGGGTTCGATCCCCAGCACCCACATGGCGGCCGAGAGCCGTCTGAAACTCCAATTCCAGGAGAACTCCAGCTCCAGGGGAATCTGAGACCCTCTTCTGACCTCCGCGGCGTTGCACGACACGTGTGCACAGACTTGCATGCAGGCAGTACATTCATACACATACAGAACTAAATAAAATTAATAAAAAAAGAAATAACCACTGGGCATGGTGGCACACATCTTTATTCCCCACACTTGGGAGGTAGAGGCAGGTGGATCTCTTCGAGTTCAAGGCTGGGCCAGCCTAGTCTACAGAGTGAGCTCCAGCCCAACTAGGACTAAAGGGAGACCCTATCTCAAAAAGACCAGGGAGGAAAAAAGAGGAGGGAGGGAGGAAGGGGAGGGAAGGAGAAGGAAGGAAGGAAGGAAGGAAGGAAGGAAGGAAGGAAGGAAGGAAGGAAGGAAGGAAGGAAGGAAGGAAAGAAGGAAGGAAGGAAGGACGGACCAGACTTAAGGATTCATTTCAGTGAGAACATAGAGAAAGAATATAGAGTAACATTATGATGTTAAGATAACTCCATTTGAAGAACCTTTTTTGGTAGAATTTACCCTTTGTCTTAAGAACTTTTATTTTAAAGTGGCCAGGAGTCAAACGTAGTGCTTTATGCATGGGAGGAAAACTTTTTTAAAAATCTGTGTGCCTGGCATGGTGGTACATGCCTTTAATTCTAGCACTGGGGAGGCAGAGGCAGATTTCTGTGAGTTCAAGGTCAATCTGGTCTACATAGAGAGTTCCAGGCCAGCTGGGGCTACAGGGAGACCCTGTCTCAAAACTACTACTACTACTACTACTACTACTACTACTACCACCACCACCACCACCACCACCAACCACCCTGTCTCAAAAAGACCAATAACAACAACAACAACAACAACATGTGTCTGCGTGCATGTGGGGGGGGGTGCACATGCACACCATTGGACAGCCTTGGGTGGTGTTCCTCAGGCACTGTCTGCCCCTTTACAAAAAAGACCAACAGGATCTCTTATTAGTTTGGAACTCCCCATGCTAGGCTGGCTGGAGAGCAAGCCCCAGGAATCCTTTTGTCCTTTTGTCTTTCCACATCCCCAGCGCTGGGATTACAAGTATACACCACCATCTCCAGCTTTTTTAAAATGTGGGTTTGGGGAGCCAGACACAGATCTTCATGTTTAGAAGAAAAGCACTTTACCCACTGAGCTATTTCCCAGTCCCCAAACTTAGGAAATCCTAATAAATCCATGTTGAATAGACAGTGTGTGTACCCTAGAGCCTTGTGTGCATGTACTCTTGATTTAAAGGAGTATTGACTGGTCTTGAAGGAGTAGCTGCTCTATTGTACATTATGTCTGTTATTCTCTACAGAAAGCTGAGGTTCTGAGATCCCAGAGTCACTGGGTGATAGCTGTTCTACATGGCACCCTGGGTGAAAATTCATGAGTGTCGTCCCCCCCCCCCAAGTTCTTAACTCATCACCCCCCAGACAGCATGCTTTAATGCTACTTCTTTTTAAGGTTCAAAAATAATCTATATAATGGTCATCTGTTGCCTATACTACGCAGTCTTATCCACTGAGACCTCATGTATGTTTTTCAGCTGCAGCCATGCAGATACTCATAAATCTTAGAACACACAATGTAAAAGAATTTTCTTGCTGGGTGTGGTGGTGCACACCTAGAATCCTAGCACTTGAGAGGCAGAGGCAGGTGGATCTCTGTGAGTTCAAGGCCAGCCTGGTTTACAGAGTGAGTTCCAGGCCAGCTGGGGCTATACAGAGACCCTGTTTCAAAAAACTAAAAAAAAAGAATTTTCTAGACAAGGCATACTGTTATCCACTTAAAGAAGCAGTAACTGCAAGGCACTGGGGTCATTTAGCCATTGATTTTATTTTTTTTTTAATTTTTTTTATTAATTTTATTTATTTCTGTATGTGTATGAATGCACTGTCTACATGCAGGTCTGTGCACCCATGTCGTGCAGTGCCACAGAGGTCAGAAGAGGGTGTCGGATTCCCCTGGAACTGGAATTCTCCTGGAATTGGAGTTTCAGACGGTTCTCAGCCACCATGTGGGTGCTGGGGATCGAACCCGGGTCCTCTGTAAGAGCTGTTGGCGCTCTTAACCGCTAGGCCATCTCTCCAGCCCGCCATTGATTTTATTTTAATGTAGTAGAGGAGAAGGTGTACTCCTTGGAGGCTCTCAAACACTGCCGGTTGTGTCTACTTTTAAAATACTTAAACATATTTTTTAAAGTTACTTAATACAAAGATCCCCCTTATGTCCTAAATCCACATTTATGCTAATTTTAGCATTTTCTGTTACCTTATTTTCTTCCTACATGTACTTAGTTTTATTCTGCATTATTTTAAGAACAAGCTATGGGCACCTACTTGTAAATGTAACAGTATGACTCTATTCATATGCAGCAATTGTCCATACAGTGCTCTTCATAGCAAAAAGGGACACACACACATACAAACGCTGGTCTTCGGTCAGTTCCCTTTCACATCTTACCCCTAGTTGTATGCCATTTACTCTTTAGTCTATATGTTCCTCAGTCTTTGGTTATCCTAATGTTTTTGAGGGTAAGCCAGTTACTTTGTAGATGATACTGTACTAATAGTGTGGCACAGTAAAGTGTTTTCCAGTTCTATTTATTTCTATTTATTCTTTTGTTGTTTTCCTATAGAGTGACCTAATTCATAATGTTTAAAAAAATGTGTTTTTTTCCGAATTTTATTTTATGTGTATGAGTGTTTCCCCTGGATGTAGGTAAGTGTACGGCATGTATGCATTGCCTGAGGATGCAGAAGAGAGTGCTGGATCCCATGGAACTAGAATTACAGACACTTGTTAGCGGCCATGTGGGTGCTGGAACTGAGCCCCAGACCTCTGCAAGAGCAGTCAGTGCTCTTAACCACTGAGCCATCTTTCTACCCCTACCTTACCTAAAATTTTAACTTACAAATTTTAGTATTGCTTCCTACTGAAAGTATATTTAGGTTTTTTCTGCAGCCTTGAAGAAATCCATCCTGTCATTTGATTTTGCATTCTGTTTCAGTGGCTCTTTGGCTGCTGCTGCTTGTCTTCTGGCATTTCTCTCCTTTCTGCTAGAGTTTTCTCCTGTTTAGTTACAATGAGATGATAGAGCCACCAGATGGGCTTGCGTGTTGTCTACCCTAGCGTCTTCCTAATGTACTTTTCCTTAAAGCAGAGCTGGGAAAGCTGGGTGCTCTGTTGTTAACTCCCCTGCATCCAGAGTTCTACATATGGAAGGGTTGCATAGCTCTAGGGTTTAGCCTGAGCTGAGACAGGAGAACCTGAGGCACTTGTTTTGTTGGAGTGTTCTGCAGACCAGCAGGGCACTTGTATGGTTCTGAGCATGTCCTTGTCTCTGTGTTAGCTGCAGTGATTTGACTCTGGTGGTGTCAGTTGTCAGGACTTGGGATTTCCCATCCTTCTCAGTGTGGCAGAGCAAGCAGTTCTTTGGGTAGACCTCCGTATTTCTCATGTTGTTCCAGGATGGCAGTCCCTGTGGACACACCTGGATCTTCTCATGGACTGTGATCAATAACTTGTAAGAGCCCAATTTTGATTACTCAAAGTAGTTTGTGAGGTTTCTGTTATCTGTAACTGAAACATAGCTGACAGACTGGCAATCAAAAGAACATCACTATTCAGTTTTACTTCAAATACATGTTTACAAAGTAGTGTACCCAGATTTAAAGTGTGCAGGTGTACATGCCTGTGTGTATCTTCCCTGACATGTGATCTTAGAATGAATGTGGCTGCTGTGCATCCCATTTTATATGATCTGGATTACCATATGATTACTATATGGATTACCATATGATTAGGGATAGAAACAACCAACTCTCTCCTTCCCTCCCCTCACTTTCCGTTCTTTTAACATCTGACCCTGGATTTCTGCTTCTACCCATTTTGTGACAAGACTGTGGAAATGTGTTAGAGACAATTATCGACATGGTTTAAATTTATTTTATTTTATTATTTTATTTATGTGTATGAATGTACTGTCTGCATGTAGGTTTGTGCACATGTGTCGTGCAATGCCACGGAGGTCAGAAGAGGGTGTCGGATTCCCCTGGAACTGGAATTCTCCTGGAATTGGAGTTACAGACAGTTCTCAGCCTCCATGTGGGTGCTGGGGATCGAACCCAGGTCCTCTGCAAGAGCGGTTGGCACTCTTAACCGCTAGGCCATCTCTCCAGCCCTGGTTTAAATTTTTATTACAGAAAAATCTTGAACATACAGAGAGAATAGTGCCTTATTAGTATTTTGTCCACCATAGATTCTTCAAATTTGATAATCCCTAACAAGTCACTTCTCTTCATTTGTCTTTTAACCTTTTGCTTCCTAAATTCTGTGTATCAAGGCCTACAGTGCCCCTTAACCCTGTACCTGCAGCACACTTACCAGTCTGGGTCTCTCCAGATACCCAAGAACGTGGGGACAGGCAGAGTCTTACACTGTATTTCAGAGAGGTCTGGAAAAGATTGCTGGAACTAGGGCTGGAGAGATGGCCTAGCAGGTAAGAGCGCCGACTGCTCTTGCAGAGGACCCGGGTTCGATCCCCAGCACCCACATGGCAGCTGAGAACCATCTTTAACTCCAGTTCCAGGGGAATCTGACGCCCTCTTCTGACCTCCGCGGCATTGCACGACACAGGCGCATAAACCTACATGCAGACTGTACATTCATACACATAAAAAATAAATAAAATTAAAAAAAAAAGATTGCTGGAACTAGAACTAAGTAAGGATTGCTTCAATTTCTTGCCACAGGATTGTCAGATGTGTGGGTTTAGCATCCTCTCTGCAGATTCTTTAACAAAGTCAGAAACATGACCTTTTCCTGGCCTTTGCCTCATTAAAGGGGAAAAATAGAAAAAAATGGCACTGGCCAATTCTTTATTTTCTTGAATTAACTATATCATAGGCATGATAATATAGCATTTATCTTTGAAAAACACCATTTGGGCAGTAACCCTACTCTTTTACTTTGTGATGGAGAGGACATGTTTCCGTTTCACTCTGATCTCAGGATAGATTATGGAACTGCAGTTCTCGGGAATACATCAAAATATTACTTTTTTTTTAGAAGAGTCAAAGATTTTGTAGTTTCTATTCAGTTTCATTCTGATACACTTTTTTTCTTTCTTAAAACCTGCATGGGAAAAGTCATTCTTACGAGATATAGAAACCAGAAATAAACATTCTCACACTCTGAGAAAATGGAAAAAAAAAAAGAAAAGGTCAATTAAAAATCACGTTATGCCGGTGTGGTGGTGCATGCCTTTAATCCTAGCACTTGGGAGGCAGAGGCAGGTGGATCTTTTTGAGTTTAAGACCAACCTGGTCTACATAGCGAGTTCCAGGACAGCCAGAGCTACAGGGAGACCCTGTCTTAAAAAGACCAAAAAAAAAAAAAAAAAAATCATGTGAGCTTTTGGATTACAGTAGGTCCATATGGAGCAGGAAGTAATGTGACTTGAGTACACAAGACATGGAAATGGTATTACTATCAAGAAGAAGCCAGAATAGCTAAAAAGTATTATAATAAGAAGCAACAGGAAGTGAGCTGCTGAAGAGAAGGTCTTTAAAGTTTTTGAGGAAAATAAACTATTGAAGCAAAAACTCGATTGTCATTTGTATTTCCTATGCACATTTCCCTCTCCTTCCTCACACCTGCAGAATTGCAGAGATTTCTCTTAAGTCTGAATATGTGTTATCAGAGATACATAAGTGTAAGCAGTCATATATCACATTTTCGTATGTGGAAGGAAGTGGAACAGCTAGGGGTAGCCCTCTTATGTTTTCAGCAGAAAATGAAAAGAAGCTCCGATTTGTTGTTCTACTTTCCAAATAGTATATTCTGCATGATTTCTATTTCAGTGCAAAACATATATTTGTTATCTCTTGCTTTCTGAGACATTATGACATGCAATAATAAAACTTAATCTCCCCCGTACTTTAATACAGTGTAAACCATATAGCTATGAATACAATAACCTGTAGTCAACATGGTTTTTGAACATTGTCTGTGTTCAGCGGCCTGTCCTCAGAACCATCCAGAACAGAAAGCAGTAAAGGAAGTTTAACGTTTTAGCTGAAGAATACCAGAATGAAATAACAAATGGCCATAAGCTAGAAGCTGACAACTAGCAAAGAGCTTATACATTAGCCAGCACTTATTTCACTGAGAGTAAAACTGAGGTCTAGAAGGGCTCAAAGATTAGGCAAAGTAGGGTGGAACTAGTTAGCAGCCAGCTAGACCCAAGCTTCAGGTTTCCAGGGCTAGCATAATGCTATCTTCCTTAGTTGGAAGGTAATATGCACCAAATTCAAGCTATGTGGCATAGACTGCGTAAGTCATTAATGTGAAGAAAGGAAGATAGGTTGTTTGGAGTCATCAAACAAACATTGGAATTATGATTTGGATGTAGGAATAAGCAGTAAGTGGAAGACAAAGAACAATAGAGCCAGTGAGAACCAAATACATACTCCCTGTACCACGTAACCAGAAATAACCAGATTGACTCAAAAAGTACATACTTAACAATGGAGGACAGTTAAGTTGGAGGGACTTGAAAGCATGGGAGAGGAACTTGGACTTGGTGTGGTAGACCATGGGGAACTCTTCTCAGTAATTGAGCATGAAATGACCCAGTGAAACTGAGATTAAAGGAAGAGCATGTTTGGGAGCCAGAACTGGATAGAGACTGCAGTCTTCTTTCCTTATACCTCCACCCCCACCCCCAGTCCAAGTAGGTTAAACACTGTATTAAAACAGATTATGAGCTATGTTGCAGCCACAAATACTCCTGGAATCCCAGGGATTAATGCATGTATGTATTTCTTACACATCCATGTCTCCGAGACAGGTAGATGTGGCATAGAGTTTTGTGCTTACTCATTCAGGTGCTCTCTCTGTGGCAAGAAAGAAGAGTTGGAAGAACATCCCTTACTGCTGTCTCATGTGTAAGCCTGGAAATGACATGTGTCACTGTCCCCCCATCCATCGGCTAGCAGTAGTCACATGCAACTTCCTGCCCCCAATACCTCAAAGGCACTCAAGACTAATAGGCGAGGAGTGTGTCTTTGAGACTCTTAGAAGACATGTGATTCTACTTGTTTAAGAGGGAAATGTGGTGACTGAAAGTGTAGAGCCAAAGGCAGACAGCCAAAGATCAGAGCTTGGCTACCTTGCTGACTGTGACTTTCATCAAGCCATTCCCCTTTCCCTTGGGAAGGTTACAATTTTTATACTGTGGAACACAGGAGTGATAAGTAAGCTGAGCCTCAGGGCTGAAGGTTTACCTCAGTAATAGAGGCCTTAACTAGCATGTTTGAGGCCTTGGTTTCCATTGCTGTCACCCCCTCCCAAAGCCTCATAGAACTAGTGTGAAGCCTGTAGGAGAAGAATGCTTAGAGCACTCTTAGATTGTTACTAGTGTAGTCTGCTGGCTTTCTGGACTTGGCTGGTGATATGGGACAGTGAAAGATGAGCAGAGGCACCCTAGAGGACCAAACTCCAGCATGCATTTCTTCACCACGTAACTCCTGTGATAGAGGAGAGCATCCAGTGAGGATCGTAACAGAGCAGTTCCCTAGATAGTAATTAAGTGCTTGGGACGTGGCCTTAGTAAATGATGAGTACTGCTCATTCCCATTCAAGTAAATGGGAATGTGGGGGCTTTCTTCAGTCATTTCTGAGTTTGCTGTAAAACTTTAATTGGCAGCCCTTCTAGTGAATATTCAGGTAATCCTGAGTTCAAAGGACTGAGCCCTCTTGTCCTTTCCTGCTTCTAATCTGCATGGTTTTCATTTCTTATTCTTTGCCTGAATAGTCAATGAGCAAATGTTTTTAGCTTTGCAGAGAATAAATTACAGCAGGCTGAAAAGTTACCAAAATAGACCATTTTAAGGGCTAATTTAAGATTGACATTTCCCTTTTTAAAAAAATCACATGCTAAAAAAAAAAAAAAACACATGCTGTTGAGAACCACTGCACATGCCTCTTCAAATTCTAAATTGTAGCCAAGCAAATCATAGTAGCTTTGTCATGATTTGTTAGTTAATGAGCTCTGTTCTTCATATATCTACCTTAATAGAGCCATCTTTTTTTTTTTTTTTTTTTGTCTTTTTGAGACAGGGTCTCCCTGTAGCCCCAGCTGTCCTGGAACTCACTCTGTAGACCAGGCTAGCCTTGAACTCACAAAGATCCACCTGCTTCTGCCTCCCAAGTGCTAGAATTAAAGGCGCGCGCCACCACACCCAGCAATAGAGCCATTTTTAGGACACATATTTGTGTATCACCTGTCATTTATAGTATTTTCATTTCATTGAGAAATTAAGAATTAAATAGTCAGGTAAGACTTTACAGGATTAGTAATAGTGCAAAATACATGCTATTCAATTAAGTGGATATTTGCAACCTTCCTGTGGGCTAGCACTGTGCCAGATTCCATGTATGTATAGACAGAGCCCTACTTCTTATGGAGCACACAGCTTACTGACTTTATAACCTTCCTGTTATGAATGATTTGTTCTCTCAAAGCTGCCATAGCATGGCATCATGCCTTTAATTTTTTTATTTATTATTTTTACTTTTACGCATATGAATGTATTGCCTGCATATATGTAAGTGCACCTGTGTTGTGCAGTGCCTTTGGAGGTCAGAAGAGGGCCTTGGATTCCCTGGAACTGCAGTTGCAGGCAGTTGCCATGTAGGTAGGTGTTGGGAATCCAACCCCAGTGTCCTCTGCAAGAGTAGCCAGTTTTCTTAACTGCTGAGCCATCTCTCTAGCCCTTCTCTCATGTCTTTATGTCCATGTGATCCATGGCTCATGGGTAGGCCATGGAGTTGGGGCTATCCTCCTGATGCTGCATGGGTTGACTGGCTCCCTTTTCTGCACTTCATGTGGATAGTCTGTCTGCTCATCCTGCTCACAGAATTGCAGAAAAGAAGAATGTAAATAAAATGAATTTCATACTGTCACTGAATAGTCAGCACATTTAACCAAATAGCTTTGAGAATTTTTAATTAACCAAATGATCTTTTTAGAACTGAAAATGAGATTATGAAGGAGAAGCAAGATTAGCTGAATAACTACTTGCTTTCCTCCACAAGTAGTTTAGCTTTCTGTTGTTATCAAACCTGCTAACATGTCATCTGCTTCTGATAGAAAATACTTAGACAATTGGGATTTTCAGGTGATATTATATAGAAGCTCACTTTGTTCTTTCACAAAATACAAAAATTATCTAGTACTCCTAGATTACTTACTGGCAAAGGAATATGCTGGAAATAAAAGTAAAGCTAACTGATGTTAAAAGACAAGGAGAAAGCACCCAAGGTCATGTGCACAGTTGCCTTAAATAAGCAGTACAAGCCTTGGGACAGGGAGTGAATAGCTAGCTTGGCTGGACTATAGACTTTAAAAAGTTTAATAAAAAAAAAAAAATACCAGGCATGGTGGTGCACACCTTCAATCCCAGCACTCGGGAGGCAGAGGCAGGTGGATCGCTGTGAGTTCAGCCAGCCTGGTCTACATGGTAAGTTCCAGGCCAGCTGGGGCTATTAGAGAAATCCTGTCTCAAAAAGACAAAAAAATTAATAATAATAAAAATTAAAAATAAAAAGTTTAATAGTGAAGAATGGTTTATAGTTTACTTTTTGTCAGTAAGCTACTAATAATAAGATACATTTGAAAGTTTAATAGTGAAGAATGGTTTATAGTTTACTTTTTGTCAGTAAGCTACTAATAATAAGATACATTTATCTGTGGTAAGAAGGAGAGAAGAGGTAGAGAGCTTAACAGACATAAGTATGTTACTCCTGTGTAAGCTGTCACTGTGTACATTTCTGGTTTGAAGGATCACAGAATTAGCTTGGTTAGCACCCTGTCATCATGTGAGGCAGCATGTTAGCTCATGTGTGTGATGCTCTAGAACTAGCTTGCTTTAGAAAGAAGGCTCTGGAAGTGAGGAAACTGTTTCTGGCTTTCTTTTCCTAATGGTTTCTTTTTAGAGATGTGACTCAGATAACTAAGTGCCACTCTGAACAAAATTCATTGTTCTACTCTTCTTTCTTGGGAAAGTTCATAGATGGTGTAAAGGAAAGGCAACAAGATCCAGACTTCTGCCTAGTCCCACCTATTTCCATCAGACCAGCCCATGTTTTGTCACTGGCTTCAAGGCCAGGTGGCCTTTTGTGAATTTAACACAATGTGGATTTTAACTTTGTTCATAAAGTTATTATAGTGGTCATAAAGATTGATTTGCTAAGCTAGCATGGTGGCCCCCACCTATACTCCTAGCACTTGGGAGGCTAACAGGGAGATTTTTGTTTGTTTCTTTCTTTCTGAAGTAGGGGCTTGCTGTACTATGTATGTAGCCCTGATTTGTACTTACTATTGTAGTACAGGCTAGCCTTGAATACTGAGCAATCCTGCCTCAGCCTCCCAAATGTTAGGGCTAGAAATGTGTGACACAGTACGATCTTCTGTTCAGGACCTACTTGGAGTACATACCGAATTCCAGGCTAGCCTGGGCTACCTAGTGAGACTCTGTTTAAAAAAAAAACCAAACAGATTAATTAAAAAAAATCTCCAGGGCATATAACTCAATAAAAATTAAAATTATAACCCAGCAATACTATGTTTTATTTATTTTCTGTTATCTAAATTGGTATCATTGTCAAAAGATACTGTGCTGGGGAAATTTCAGGGCTGGGGCAAATCAAATTTGAGCTGACATTGTGCTTAGAAAGGTCATGCTATTCATATTAAGGTGTTCATTTGAACAGGTGTATACTGTTACAAAGAATCCTGGCCAGATATGGTGGCGCCTGCCTGTAATCCCAGTACTAGAGAGGCAAGAGGAAAGGAGGTTCATCTGCCAATCTGAGGCCAGCCTGTTTACATACAGAGTTCAGGTCAGCCAGGTCTGTGTAGTAAGCTTTAGCCCAAAAGAAAAAAAGAAACCTGAAAACCCTTAATTTATAATTTTGCATTTTTAATTCCTGATTTGCTTAGGCAAGTCTCAATTACATCCATAGCCCTCACTGCCTCCACTTCTCATAACCCAGTCTAACAGGTATATAGATACCAGGTAATACCAACCAGGTAATAAAAAAGAAATGAGCCCCTGAAGACCCAAGGAAATATAAGCATATGTGCTTATTTTTTATATTTCGCAGAAGAATTTAACAAGTAGACATTTCTTCCATTGGGTATATCTGTTGAATATCCTTGTGTTTTGAGTAGTGGTCCAGTAGTCACTGGCTATTTGGGAAAGGGCTTGATGCTCTCATTGACTCTGTCACCGTCAACATTTATACCATTGCTTTTCATATCCACTTGTTGTTAACTAGAAATTTCTGCTCTTAGTTGAAAGAGAGGATTGAGAGATATATTAGTACTTTTGTTATATCCTGCTCTTTATTCCAAAAAAGTGTCCTTTAAACAGTTGTCTCACACAGCAACAACAAAAATATTACTAAGGAGAAAAAAAAATCTAAGATGGAAAAAAAACATGGATTTATATGTTACCAAAAAAAAAAAAGAAATGTTACCAAAAACATATTACAATATTAACATTTTTACACTGACAATGTACAATGGAACCAGTCTTTTTCCTTTTGCCAAATTGTTGGCAGGAAATATTAATGATTGATTTCTTATGAACATAAAAGTTTCTTTTTACATTGAGACTTGTTAAGATTGCCTCCATTTATACATAGTATTTCATTTACAAACTAGAACTTGCTTTATGTTATTCTCAGTCAGTCCGTTGATTGAGTTGGCAGTGGGAAATAGTGCCCAATGAAGGGAAATGAAAGGAATCCTAATTAGAAGATAAACCATTATTTTCCTTTGGTAGAGAAGTCCTACAGAGTCTGTCATACAGCTTGCTTTGCTGTGAAGTCCAAAATGTGGTCCTTTTTACTTCCATTTGAAGCCTTAGAATGAATCATCATCTGTGACTCCGTCATTTCTCGTGAATTTTCTTCAGGGGCTGACCTCACTGCACTGGAAATCGATACACTGACTTGACGTCTCAGCATCTTCATGACCTTTCTCTTGTAACCTTTACATGCAAAGAAATATATGAACGGGTCCATACAACAGTTGAAGTTCATCAGGCATACCGTAAAGTGCAGAGAAATCTGAAAGGAATGTCTTTGGTCACATTCTAGAACACCGGGAAAGTGAAGCTTCCTAATCATGTGTTGAATAATTGCAGTGTGGTAAGGTGTGAAACAGAGAACAAACACAACAATGATGAAGATGATTGTGTTGAGAGCTTTTTTGTTCACACCTGATTTCTCAGTCAGTGGGTTTTTCTTGGCAGTTTTGAGGAGTTTGCAGCAGATTTGAGAATAGCAGATGAGGATAATGATGAGTGGGAGCACGAACCCTATCAAACAGGCACCGAGCAGAATCCAGGGGAGGAACTTTGTCTCTTCAAAGTTTGGGTATTCCATGCAGGTAGTCCTTTCAATCTCCTGCTTTGACATAGGGTTGATGAGTAGTGGGAGTGTCTGAGCAAATACTAGAATCCAGACAAAAATGCACACACACTTTGCATATTCAATTCTTTTAATTTTGTTGTAACGTAGAGGGTGCACCACAGCAAAGAAGCGGTCAATGCTCAAGCAGGTCATGAAGTTCACACCTGCATACGTGTTGATGTAGAACACAAGAGCAGTTATCCTGCACAGAGCATCGCCTATCCTCCAGTCAAAGCCCAGTGCGTAGTAGGCTATTCGAGTGGGTAAAGCTGTGGTAAACAAGATGTCAGAAATTACCAAATTCATTGAATAGAGTGTGGTTGAGTTGATTTTTTTCCTGTTTTGAAAAATGACAACCAAGGCCAACAGGTTTCCCACCAGTCCAATGATGAAGACAAGGCTGTAATGCAGAGGCATTAATATCCTGGCTGTGCTGTGGTGTGCATACAGATTGCAGTAATTTCCCTCAAGAGTTGCCAGTGGTGTGGTAAAGTTGTCAGCCATTTCTCTATCCAGCAGTGGTGGTCAGAGTCACTAGGAAAAAAACAAGTAGTGACTGTTAGTTAAAGCATTTGACTCAAAGTAATGTGATCAGTCATTTATATATCTCTGTTTAAAATGTCAGTATTTATGTATATTTAATCTATGATGTATAATGATTGCATTACAATAATAGGAAAAAAAATCAAGGATGAAATTTATGTATTTACTTTTATATTAAGTGGCTTTGGCAAA
Source organism: Rhizomys pruinosus (assembly GCA_009823505.1). Classification (NCBI taxonomy): domain Eukaryota; kingdom Metazoa; phylum Chordata; class Mammalia; order Rodentia; family Spalacidae; genus Rhizomys; species Rhizomys pruinosus. The sequence goes on from VZQC01005255.1 coordinate 867,730, forward strand.
ACCCTGACAAAAAAAATAAAACCATCTAAATAGGTCAAGTGCATTTTTGTGACAGGAGGGAGTGTACTAGCTTTTTTTAGGCAGAAATCCCCCTTTTTCTGAATCATTGTGTGGTTAAGAATAAAATCGTGTAAAGTACCCCACATTTTAGACAGGCCTTACACTTTGCTTTTAAATTGAATTTAGGTTGAGCTTTTTTTTTTTCAAAATGCATATCAGTGCCAGGAAATGAAATCAGTCACACATGTAGTGAAATATGAACTTACCACAGTGATCTGATTTGTGTTAACCTAAAAAGTATGAGCAATAAGCTTGGGCTATGTTAGGAACTGAAAGTTAAGCTTTCTTTAGAAAAGAAAAAAAGGACAGAAAAAGAGTAGTGGAGTAGTGGTCTTAACTAAAATGATAAAAGAAAAAGAAAAGGCAAAACACAATTAATGGTATACATCTATAATACCAGCTACTCTGGAGGCTGGACAAGGAGGGTAGCTCAGGCAATTTAGTAAGACCCTTTCTCATAAATTAAAAAACAAAACAAAACAAGTAAAAGGGATTAACTCAGCAGAAGCATGCTTGCTTTGAACATGTGAGACTACTGGTGAGAGAGAGAAGAGGAAGAGTAGGGGAACAAGCTACTTCAAGGAGAAAGTTTTAAAATAAGCATATAGTATTCATTGTACCTAGTAGGAAACTTCATAATGTGGTGTTTTCGCCCTACCTTTGTTGCAACTAAATCTTCATGCCAGTGTAATTATCTGTTTTTATGTCTAGATTTTATGTGGGCATTTGATGGGTACTCCAACAGTTTTCCAATGTGCTGTTTAGATATTCTACATTATTCCAGTGTGGTAATGCATAAGTTGCATAATACTCTTTTGGTGTACAGTTGAATTGTTTAAAGTTTTTTTTCTGGTTATGAATAATGTTAAGACAAATTTCAAAGTCCTTGGAAAGCCCCTGTAGTAAAACTCCATTATAAGAGGGGGAAGCCAACGAAAGTGGGAAAGCTGAGCAATAAATGAAGATTTTATTTAAAAGAAAAAATTACTTCTGTATGGAGTATCTTTATAGATCTCATGTGAGAGCCACCAAAATTAAGGAAACTTTCCAATGTATCTTGTGATGTTAAAAAAAGGACTCTCTACTACCCTGATTGAAAGCATTGACTGCAGATGTAGTCTGTAGTCTGGGCCTCTTGCTGCATGGAATGAGCTAGGTATCTGCTCACTTCATTCTAAAAACCTGGAAAGATTGATGCTTGCTGGCACTACACTGTACTGTCAGTGTGTTTGAGTACAATGTTGGCAGACGAGTCCTCATGCTATACAAATAAACCCTAAAGCAAGACAGAACCACATGGAAAGAAAGCATCTTGTTTTCTGAGACCAGAAAGGGCACTAACAGGAGAAAAGGAGAGAATGAGGATGCTGAGTAGAAAAAGCAGAAGGTAGAAGTAGCTCCTAACAGATTTAAATGATTGAACTTGGTTTCTCCAGGGAAGATTACCTGTGTGGATTTTTTTTTTTTAATTCACCTGTATGCTACTTGGAAGAGAATATAACTTAAAGGGATTCAGAAAGGTTCAGAATAAAGATATTGAGGATACATACCAGCCAAATCCTTCCTCCCCAGTGATAGGGTGTGCTGCAATTATTAAAAAAAGAAATTGAAGGCAAATTCAACAGTAAGGAATAGATGGACGGTCACTACAGAAGTTAACAGTCCACCAAGAGCATAAAATCATCATGAAATGTGCATGTGCTGAAAAATTTTGATTGAAAAGAAAAATTGTCAAGCCCACCATCATAATGGGAGGTCTTAACAATCATAATGGGAGGCCTTACACATTTCTTTGAATACACTAGATTAAAAAAAAAAATTAAAGAATGAAGTCTTCCTCAGTGCGGTTTGAAGCTACTAGAATTGTTGTTGAGGACAGAAACATGTCTGCAAATTGAGCCAGAGAGTAGGTCATCAGACCAGTCTCAAAACCAAGACAGTCATCACTGAGCAGCCACATTACCTGAACATGGAGCAGCTAAGCTGGAAACTGGCTGGGAAACAATGAAGTTAGACCTTAGAGGAGGAAGCTTGGTATTCAAGAATATTTCAGAATGGAAAAAAAATGAATTATGGAACTTTGGTACTAAAGAATATATCGGAATGGAAAAAATGAATTATTTTAAACTAAATAAGAAGAAGATTGAAAACAGATGTTAGACATAGAACTTAAGATGCCAGGAAAGAACTGAATTTGTCCAAAGAAAAAGTAAATAAAAAGACAACTATGGAAATTAATGAAGTAGAAAACAAAATTTAAAAAAATGATTATAGACCTTATAATTTGTGCCGGGGTTGGGGGAGTGTAGTGGTCCTTACTTAGGAAGTTCTAGGAATGGCACTGTGGGGAAAGCAGGGGGAAAACACTTATTTGGGAAAAGGACTTCCTGTGCAAAGACTGTTTCAGGAATGAAGACTAGACACAAAGGAGAGGTGAAACTTCTAGACAAGGTTTCTAGCTGAGAAAGAGGCACCCAGAATGTTTACTAATATGTTTATAATTTCCAAGAGCATTTTTTTCTGAAAATCTACGCTTATAATTTCTGAAGTTTTTCAAAACATGTTCATGGACTCTGACATTAAAATAAATGATGGGTAAAAAAAAAAAATCTGTGCAGAATCGTAGAATGTCCATGTTAAAGTGATGACTGTTGTAAGGAGTAGGATCGTCACCCCAATGTAAGACTGAGGAAAAGGGTGTCATTGCTTGTCAGCTTGTAAATGTTGCCTGGCTGTGACCCTGAATGAACTTGACTTTAGCATCTAGTACAACTAAGCATGACAGAGGTTGCAAAACAGTTCTGGTATGGGAACACACAACACAGTGTTAACAACCACACAGTTCGATGTGAAAGTGGCAACATAGAAGACTGTTTCTTGACAGGAAGTTATATTAAGGAAAACAGATTACATGGCCTGCTACTCTGGGGAGGAAAAGCAAATACAAACACACACATGTGTGCATGTGCACACTCTCAGATATGCATGGATATGATGTGTGTCAGAACATCATAATGTACAAGTACTTGGGGGACTCGTGTCTATATAGCCTGTATTTGGAACACTGCACATGAATTGACTGACATGAGATAGAAATTTTGTTTGGCTCTTCTTCCAAAAGCCTTATCATCTGACCTTCTTTCCAGAGCTTGCTCTTTAATGCTGTTTATTCACATTTGTGCACTAATTTACTATACCTACTACCTTTAAGTTATGTCATGTAGGAACCTCATGTAGGTCATGTTACAGCCTTCTCCATGGTGCTCTGTCCAGTCCTTTGCAGGGGCAGCTGTCTCACGAGTCCTTAAAGAACTGAGAGTTTATAGTTTGCAGACCTTGCAACACATGTGGCACAGCCTCCCAGAGTAGATGGACATGAGAGGATGACTGTGCAGGGACCTTCTCACTGACCACTGTTGGGCCAGAGCTAGCCAAAGAAGCACTTGGAGAATGTAGACATGTAAATGAGCTTGATCAGAAATCATCTTAGGAAAAGGAGACTCAAGGTGGTTTTAAAATATATTCATTTTAGATATATATTTAGCAACTTCTGAGGATTCATTCTACACAGTAACTGTTAACTTGCTCATATCATCAATGCTACCATTTTATAGTTTCCTTAATAATACTTCTGGTGAAAAGGTGTAATTGGCTCTAGTTTGCCCTTTATGTGCCACATACTGAGGACAAGAATCAAGACAAATGGCCTTTTCTCTAAGAGCTTCATAAAATGGTGCTTCAGCTTCTCATGAGGAATGGGTGCTATGACCTCCAAAACACCCATTTCTCCTGAAAATGAACTGCCTGGAAGCCACCTGTGCCTTACTCTTATTTAATTGCTAAGGAAAGGAGACAGTCTGTTTTGTTTCTGTGATAGAATGTTTGATCCTTTTAGTTTTCTGTTATCCTAAAATGTACAACAGCAAGCTTTCCTCCTCAGCAAAATATTTTCCAAAGTATTTTCCCTTATAGTCTTGGAAGTGGCCTACTCATATTTTTCTGTAAAATTTATTTCATTGTCAAGAGGGTTGCCAACATTTCTTGAGATACTATCATTTCATTTTTGCATAACCGGACATGTTGACATGAACTGACAGGTTTTTTTTTTCTAGCCACAAGAAGAGAGAAAAAAATAAGTCCTGTGAAAACCCATCTATTCGCATTTAAGAAAATGGCCTATGCTATAACATAATTTGTACTTGGAAACTATTTACTCTGAGAACCAACATGAAAACATTTATGAGTTTTCAAAGGATATATATATATATATATATATATATATATATGTATCCTCTATTATCCTAATTTTCTTTCTTAGTTTTTCTTTCATCCATGATAGAAACAAAACCATAATCAAAAATTTGGTTCATGCTAGAATAGTTTTTGACCTTTTGCTTTAAGATTTCAGAGGTGTCACTATTATTCCTAATATTTACTTGAAGAATTATCAACACTTTAAATAAAAAGTTTTTTAAGTTCAGCTTTCGTTGCATTTTGAGTAGGTCAAGTGTGACATCAGTAAGCTCAGGTCAGTTCAGACTTGCCTCACACTGAGAGGTGACTTTGTTCATAGTGCCCACTTATTGGCATTCGCCAAGAGGAAGGTTAGAACCTTACCAGTAAGCAGAGGAGCCAGCAAAACCATAGAGGTACAGGTAGCAACTATGGGTGTTTTATTAAAGTATAAATGATCTAGTTCTTTCTCTGTTTCTATTGATACACTTTTGGCTATCCTTTAGAAATAAGATCGAAGCAAAATACCTAGAGGAGAGAGAAAGAAAATTATTGGAAAAGGAGGGGAAGATGAAGGCACAGGGTTCCCTGGAATAGCAAGGATACGGTCTGACTGAGGAAACATCGACCAGCACAGGTATATCAGGACAGGACAGGACAGGACAGGACAGGACAGGACATAAGGCTAGCCCAGTCCCCTTGATAACAAACATGCTCCTTGGAGGAAGATACTTAATACTTTTTTTTCTCCAATTGCCTAGGTTTATAAGCATTATAAGCATTTGTCAAGCATGTGGAAAAAGCTTCCTTGTTCTTGTTTAAACAGGGACATCTGAGTCTGGCCCAATGTCAACACCTGCAGCACTCAATCAGTGATTGTTCCCGCCTCATTTTTAGTTGATGAAACAGCTGTTGTGTGCTCTTTGTCTGTAAATAGGCAGAGGACCTGTTAAATCCTGTTTGCAGAAGGGGAACCTGGGGAACTTTATGGTAAAATCCAGTTGTCCATTCCAGTGTTAATAATTAGGACAATCCACAGTGGTCTAGTTGAGTAAATCTAGTATTAGTTTCTTCTCCATCCATCCATCTTTGAATCTTAATTTGATAGCTATGTCTATGTCTGTTGACTTTTGTTTCCTGGTTCTCCATGTCTTGCCTGCGGTGATTATCTTCAGGTAGCGTTGATTATGGTCAGCCTGTTTGAAGGTAGCTCCCTTTTTCCGGCTTTTGGAAGTGTGATGAACTGAGGGATCATAGTAAGCAGCCTTCTCAAGATGTTGTTAGCTCTGTGACACTGCTGCTGAGCCTATGGACAGTCTTCTTGAGACGGTCTTTCACTGGGTCTCCAGAAATCATTGTTAACACAAAGCACAGAGGACTTTTCTAAGACAGAGCAGAATGGTGTTCACCAGTCCACAGTTTGCTCTTAGTGCCTCTCCAGGTGTCTGATCACAGTGGACACTAAGGGAAGACTGGCTTCTGAACTAATGGAAAGTGAAGACTTGTGGTTTGGTTGAGCACCCTTGTCAATTTCATTGCAGCTATTTTTCTCCTTCCTTTTAGCAATTATTCATCACGTGGCTTTTGGAAGCTTTAATGCTGACTAGAAAGGTGTGGACATCAGAGATAATGATGTCCTGTGTAGGTTACTGTAAGAAACTGAAAGAAAGCACTCATTTCAGAGTGAAGGTGTTCAGTGTTTCCATGTGGCAGGATTTGTGGGAGCCTGCATTGTGAGATTGCTAATTGCATAGTAGAAAGACCCCCCCCCCAAAAAAGAAAGTCCCTTTATAATGAAGGTGTGTATCTGCTCAGTGGAGTCCGGAATGCTTCTAGAAATGGCATGCACCCATACCCTTTAAGATGAAGGGAATTTCAAGTTTTATCTCTTTTATCTCATGGAAATTAGGCAGGAACATTGTCTCCCTATTTTTTGGATACACTGAATCACAGACATGTTCATCATTTTTTCAGGATTCTCTCAAGTCAGGGATTACATGGGTAGTTAGGGCTCTGTCCTTCCCCAGTTAGCCACTCTTTGTCCTCCAGCCCCGGCCCTGCCTTGTGCACATTCTGTACTGCCCCATGCTGTGTCTTTACTTGCCATGTCTGTGTCCTTACTTGCCATGTCTGTGTCCTCCCACTGCCTTGATGTCTGCAGGCCATCCCTGCTCTCTCGGCAGTACCCTTGCAGCCTCTCCTCCTGAGGGTCCCTCAGCTGATGCCTAGAGGCCCTGGGCAGACTGAAAGCTCATGGTCACAGCTTCCTTCATGATGGGGCCCTGCTCCTATTTCCTCTGGGGTGGTCATCTTGGATCTCACTGTGCCTTGGCTCCAAGCAGACCAGACTCTTGCCTCTCTTTGGATACTACGTATTTCTTCTATCTCTGCCCTGACAGTCTTGCTTCTCTGGCCCCGCCTGTGTCCTTAGCACATACTTTCCTAAGACTTCTTTGGAAACCAGCTGTTCCTGGAAGCTTCCTAATCTATTGTCCTCTCTTATCCCACCCCAGGAAGACAGGGAGGGCTCTGTGCTATATGCTGTAATAATGCCTACATGGTTGAGGTTGTCATGGTTTTGTGTCTCACATACCTGTGAAGGGCTGAGAGTGGGGATATGTCGTGGTAATTTGTTATACCTCTAGCTGACTGATAACTGCTGCTCAATAAGAAATAGCTAAATAAACATTCTATTAGAGGTCAGTAAGCTCTTGATGAGTACTAATGACCCCACCTAGTCAGGGCTCTGACCTGTAGTCACTAACTGTAGCCTCCTATAACTTCCATGAACCCAACAGATGGTGAAGCCAAGTCACAGAGCACTTAACTGACTGGCCTAAATACACAGCTATAGCTGTTAAGTATCAGGGTTTATACTCAGGCTGGCTTCCAACCGAAATTACATTCAGTACAGTAGGATGCTTTATCCTTAGTTCCTATTTCTAGCAAGATGGAGGAGGAAAACAGGAGGGTATCCCCAAACTGCAGCATTCACCAATTCATTCATGTCTAAGAAACAAGGAGGGACGGAAGAAGGACTAGGTGGATTTCAATGGAGAATTTATTCTGGCATTCAACTCCTGATCTGCCTCTACCCCTCAAGTGCTAGGATTAGAGTGTCATATCCAACTAAGTAAATATTTTATAAATGAATTTAGGTTTCCTGTTATAACACCATTTTAATAACTTTTTGGCTGAAATTTCAGTTGAAAGATGTTGATTGTCTATCATAACTTTTATGCTATTAATGATTTATTTTTCTATAACTTTTTAAAGAATATATATGTTTAGGAATATACTTTTTATTCACTTTGAGCTTCCAGACTACTCTAAATTCTGTGCCTCCACATCTTGCAAGGGATTTTAGCATATTTTAGGCTTGCAGGAATGCCTAGTACTATACCATGGCTTGGGAATCTGGTGGACTATCCAGGCAGAGGACACTGCACATCTGTGCCCCATACCACTCTGTAGAGCCTTCACCACCTCTAGCAGTTCTTATCATGACAGAAAGGTCTCCCTGTGAACTCATTCATTTACTGTCAGTGGGTTAAGTATGATAACCTTGCCTATAGATTTTTACACCCTAGACCACTATGCACTGACCTGCAGTAATTGTAGTAAATGCTTAGCATGTGTATATGAAAGTCCTGAAGTGATCTCAGTTATTATAGTATTTTTTTTCCAAGTCAGTGGTTACACTACTAATCAACTCTAGGAAGCCCACTGGAAGTAATGTATAAAAGGAATTATCACCACATCCACCTGTGTAACACATGAGCTTGTGAGCAAGAATGCTTTGTGGAGCCATGTGCTCTTGTAGTTTTAGGTTCAGAAAGCATGATTAGGCTCTAGACACAAGACATGGAATGCTAGAAAGCATGGTTAGATGTGTACTCACCCACAGACACAGAACCTTCATATATAATATTCCGGAAAATAAAAACCTTCAAATAAGTTCAAGGAAAATAATTTTCTTTTTTTTTTTAATTTTTAAATTTATTTTGTATGTGTATGAATGTACTGTCTGCATGCAGGTCTGTGCACCCGTGTCATGCAGTGCTGCGGAGATCAGAAGAGGGTGTCGGATTCCCCTGGAACTGGAGTTAAAGACGGTTCTCGGCCGCCATGTGGGTGCTGGGGATCGAACCCGGGTCCTCTGCAAGAGCAGTCGGTGCTCTTAACCACTAGGCCATCTCTCCAGCCCCGGAAAATAATTTTCACAGAAATGTTAGACCAAATAAACTGCCGATTGGATTCATCATTCCACAGAATGCTTTTGTAAACTGATGAGTAGAGTGGGAGTGGTAGACAGTGTTCCAGCAATTACTATGAGAGGCACTGTTAGAAGGACTTGGCGTTACTCATTTTACAACTGAAGCAACCAAAGCCACACAGGTTAAATGACTTGCAGGAGGCCACTTGGCTTATAAATAATGGAGCCCACCTTTGAGTCCGATCCAGAGCCCTACTCAGAGTGACACCAGAAGATTGAAACTCTTACCAGAAAACACCACACCAACAAAAACCCCACATTGTCTTTAGAGGAAGTCTTTTCATGGTCTACATTTTGTTTGTACTTTTTATTAACCAACCTCTCTCAGCATTTAAGTTTTGGCAAATCATTATGTACAATTCTTTGTTTTCTAGTTTAAATTTTTTTCTAGAATATAAGTATGGAGGCTTACTTAGCATTGCTGATCACCAAATAATATAAATCAGATAACATAGATATTAATTTTCCACTTATCTAATTAGCAGTTGATCTTTGCTTCTGGGGCAGTGATAATAATCTTTGTTGGTATGGGAATAAATTGGCAAAGTGTTTTTGCAAACCAGAAAATACTATTTTTTATCTAATGCTTTAGAAAATATATACCTTACCCCAGAAACTCTTATTTATATTTTGTTCTAAGAAATAATCAGTATCAAGACTTTTATGTACATAAATACATGCTGCATTGTCAGATGTAATGACTTTTTAAAAATTAGACCATCTACTTGGTCTTTCAAATGTATAAAAGTGCATTTTGAGTAACTTACCTAAACACTATTAGTAATACAGTTTTTTCTAAGAATATTCTTTACTTAGACTTTCAAAATATTTCTTAACTTAAAAAGCAAAGTATCCAGTACTTACATATCTGTGTGCTGTTGGGGCGTCTGTTGTAGCAGTCAGTGTTTGCCCAAACTGAAGTTAGTTAAGCCTGGCATGTTGCTTTAAGAGAGTCTGAGCAGACATCCTTTTATGGTGGCGCCTTTTTTCCTGTCACCCTGTGACTGAGCATAGTAGTGATCAGTTAACCTCACATGTGTGTGTGTTTTTTTTAAGTGGGAAGTGAGATTTTTTTTTCTGATAATAAAAAAAAAAAAACTGTCCAAAAGCCCCTTGGATTTTGTGGATTGCTGATTATTTCTGGAACTTTAGAAATTTTTCCATAAAGATTTAAGTATTAAAATTCTTTGAAGCAATAAACCTTAAGCAAAAAAAAAGAGTCATAGTTACTGGCTTTATATTTATATTCTGTATCAAAATTTGAGTTAAGGGGAAATGGTTAACTGTGCTGTCTGCCTGGAAACGTGGTAGCAGGGGTAGTTTATGAAGTCTGAGTCTTATCAACTGTGATAAACACCAGCCTCTGTGGTGAGGGAGACAGACCCTCTCTGCACGTAGACAGGGTTTGTCATTTTCAGGCAAGAGGTCAGCCAACTGCATCTGTGACGACTTAGAGAAAGGAAGAGCACAGGATCCCCAGGAGAGTTGGGGAGTGCATTCTAGATAAGTCAGCCTCTGGAATACAGGTGAAGGACACCCACGCTGTCACCTTTCAATCTCAGCCGAAGCCACAAGGCAACATGCTGCCAACTGCAATTTATTTGTAGGCTAATAATTAGAAATGTAGTGCTCCAAGCAAGATAGACGATAGTCATCCTGACCCAGCAGTGGTCTGGTCTTTCCCTATGCTGCCTTGCTGCCAAATTTTAGGAAGATCATGTCACTTGGGCTGTGGAAGACGGTTTTTAAAAGTGATTTCATGAGCTGAAAATGCTTAGGCTTTGCTGGTCTGTGGCCCAGTTAGCATTCTTCAGGCTTCCTAATTCCAGAGAGTAGAAGATAGGGCCAGTAAGATGAAGGTATTGGAAGAAACTTCCAAATCGAAGGAAAAAGTTCTTCCCAAAAGTTGATACTACTTTAAATGTTTAAAATGAAATACACTACTTTTTAAATAAGATGCTTACTTAATCTGATTGATGATTTTAGGGATGATCTGGAGAAAAGTGAATCATTTGATAAGAATTTGTAGGTCTGTGACACCAGAGGCCTATTTAAAATTTTATTCATTTTGAGAGAGAGAGAGAGAGAGAGAGAGAGAGAGAGAGAGAGTGTGTGTGTGTGTGTGTGTGTGCGCGCGCGCGCGCGCATATACAAATGTGTACATGCCAGGGAGCTCATGTGGAGGTCAGAGGACAACTTAAAGGAGTTGGTTCTTGTCTTCCACCATATGGGTCCCAGAGATTGAACTCTTGTCAGGTTTGGCATCAGGCATCCTAACCCACTGACCCATCTTGCTGCGCGCCCCCCCCCCACCCCCCGCCCCGGGACCCTTCTTGTGCCAGGATCCTGTGAAAATGGCCACATAGTTTAGCCTTTCGGCAGTGCTATTAAGGCTTTGTAGAGAACACTGCCAAACTAAAGACCAAGCATCAGGTCAGCTGAATTCCTGGGCATCTACCTTACTTTGTATAAAATAAAGTCATCTGACTAAGGGCAAGATATTTCAGTTTTATGAAGGGGAAATACAAAGATTTTATGTCTTGGTAGGTAAACATGGCATAATATTCTAGAACTTTAAACACTATCGAGAACTAAGGGTGTGGCTTGGTTTAGAAAGCACTTGTCTAGCATGTGCCAGGCCCTGGGCTGTATATCCAGCACTACAAACAAACAACAAACAGATTGACAGTGTTGAGAAATTTTCAGCTTATTGGAAGGCTGTCCTGGTAGGATATTTTTTTATTTCTGATTTGGGAAATAGTATTACTAAATAAAGCAGTGTTGTATAATGAAAGACTCGGCTGGTTAAAGCAGCTGCTCTGGCAAGCTAAATCAGTCCTTTCTTTGGTATAATAGTAGTCAGTGTGAGCTGGGCATGGTGGCACACATCTTTAATCCCAGCACTTGGGAGGCAGAGGCAGGCGGATCTCTGTGAGTTCAGGGCCAGCTTGGTCTATAAAGTAGTTCCAGGGCAGCTGGGGCTACAGGGAGACCCTGTCTAAAAAAAAAAAAAGAGTAGTCAGTGTATAAAGGAGAAGCTGTGGCCTGCAGATGCTGAAGTTTCATGGAGATAAAACGCAAGGCTTGTTTTATTGTTGTAAGTTACAATGGCTTCTTGAGGTGAAGCTGAACTATGAACATGGTGTTGCTGTCCTATAGCAGGGGGACATCTGTGTAAAGTGTTTCCATCATTCATTCTGTGGTGTATAGTCATGAGTACCTAGTAAGTCCTCAGTAGCTGTTAGTAATATTAAAGGATTGAATCAAGTCTTTAAAACCATATTTTCTCTCCTGTGCTCCTAGCCTCATTGCTTAAGATAAGGCTTCCAGAAGTTATCAGTTCACACTATGAAAAAGGTCAAAGTGAATTATTGTTGACAGTATAAAGAGCAGATGTTGTCATAAAATAAGGAAAAGGGAAAAACTGGTGAGTGACTAATAACATTATGGTATTTTGTGAAACTTTGTGTATAGAGAAATAGTAACACAAAATTTCTGCAAAACAACCTAGATAATCCTGGTTTAAAATGTGTCCCTCTGTACTATACATACATGTGGTCTTGTATTTAGTCATTGTTTGAAATTGTACAGTAGCTTTTAAGGAATTTTTTTAACTTCTATTCGTGTGTAAAGTATAAACTGTGGTCATTGAAATTCCTGTCAAGTTTGTTGTTGTTGTTGTTGATATTGAAATGTGACCCCAACAATTCTGCTTCAGGTTTTTTAATTATACATCACTTTTGTGCTCTATTTGTTGAAGGGCTTCTGTGAACTTAGAACCTGAACACAAGTTTTTTTCAGGGAGGGCAAGGGATCTCCAGTGTAATTGTCTAACAAAGCTGGGTTTTATTATTTTTCTTTTTAAGATTTATTTTTTTTATTATTTTTGTCTATGGGTGTGTGTGATCTGTATGAACAAATGGCATGTGTGTGGAGGTGCTCAAAGGGGCAGAAGAGGGCCTCAGATGCTCTGGAGCTGAAGTTAAGGCAGTCATGAGTTACCTAGTGTAGGTGCTGGGAACTGAACTGTGATCTTCTGGAAGAACAGCAAGTACTGTTAACTGGGCCATCTCCTCAGCTTCTAGGGTTTTAAAGTAATACTCAGAGATCACTAGGCCATATTGTGAATATAGATGTGAAACTTTGTGCTTTAATCCTATTAAAAATAATGAAACCAGGAAAAGGTTTTTTTTTTCTTTTTCTTTTAATTTTTTTTAAAATTTCTGTATGTGTATCAATGTACTGTCGGCATGCAGGTCCGTGCACCCGTGTCGTGCTATGCTGCAGAGGTCAGAAGAGGGTGTCGGATTCCCCTGGAACTGGAGTTCTCCTGGAATTGGAGTTTCAGACTGTTCTTGGCCGCCATGTGGGTGCTGGGGATTGAACCCGGGTCCTCTGTAAGAGCAGTCGGTGCTCTTCTCTGCTAGGCCATCTCTCCAGCCCCAAAAAGGTTTTTTTTTTAATAAAAGGAAAATGTTTGTATGTGACTCTGTTTTAGGGGAAATTTTTATTGTTGTTGTTCTACAAATACTGAGAACTTAATCTGGGTACAGCTCTAGACAATGAAGATAAAGCAGTAAACCAAAGAAGCTGAAATTGAGCCAGTGAGCTGGCTCAGCAGGTAAAAGTACTTACTGCCAAGCCTAAAGGCCTGAGTTCAGTCCCTGGAACCCATAGTGAAGAGAGAGAACTCCCTAAGCTTGTCCTCTGGCCTCCACACATGTTCCTGTGGGGATGCATGCGTGTGCACACACACACACACACACACACACACACACACACACACACGATTCTTTTTTAAATCTAAAGTTCAAAGTCCCTGATTTTTGTGGCATTTCCATTCTATCTGGGAAGAGAGGTGATATGATTAATACAAAAATGACAGGTGCTGATGGGGGTGTGGGAGATGGGCAGAAAAGGAAACAGAGAATTCAGAGTAAGGTGGAGCTGGGGGCGGGAGGGCATGCCTTTGCAGTGGCCAAGGGGGCTGCTCTCAGAGTGGAAGGTGGAGTTGGGGTGCACAAGACATTGTAGACTTTGTAATGACTTTGGCTTTACCTTAAGGTACGGTGTCATTGGAGGGTTTTATGACCACAAATAACAAACTTGGTCTTTTCAATGAAAAGAAACCACAGCTATTTAATCAATTGTGTTTGGTAACCTGCATGCAGACAGTACATTCATACACATACAGAAATAAATAAAATTAAAAAAAAAAGAATGAGACAAAACGCAGTTCTTTTATATATTGTGTAGAAATTGCTTTGTTGATTTTATTTTAAATCCAGCAAAGACTGAGTGTGAAATGTATGTAATCAGTAACATTAAGGAAATGTAAAACTTTCTTTCTTTTGGTATTAATAATATAATAATTTTTTGAAATTCTTAAATATGGGCATAGTTGGATATGATGGTGTATATCCATAATTCCAGCACTTGGGAGGCTGAGTGAGGCAGGAGGATCTCAAGTTCAAAAGAAACCCAGACTTCATAGGAAGACGTTACCTCAAAATGGGTCACACAATTGTTCAAAAATAAGGACTACTTTATTTCCTCAAATTACATGCATTCCTGAGCTGTACCAGATGTGGTGCCAAGGATAGAAGGACTAAGGACTCTATTTCTTCCCCAACCTTTGTGACAAAGAATCTACCACTGGTCAGCATGGTAGTGTCACCTTCATGTGCTCACACTTCAGCAATCCATTCCCACTGTCCTCAAATTCAGTGAGACAGATGTATCTTACACATCTTTTTAGCACCGTGTCATGATCCAGTATTTGCCCCTTGGTGTTCACTGGTTGAAATCATCCTAGTTCCAGCATTGCTGGGATTCTTGTTCATATATGTTAGAGTTTTTATGTTAAGTGCACCATGTGCCTACAATTCCAGAGAGACCAGAAGAGGGCATCTGATTCCCTTGGAAATGAAGTTAGGGATGGTTGTTAGTTGCCATGTGGGTGATGGGAACTGAACCTGGATCCTCTGGAAGAGCAGTCAGTGCTCTTAACCACTAAACCATGGTTTATTTTTAATCATAGAATTGAGAAGAGAGTGAAAGATTTTTTTTATAACGTAGTTAACTATGGGAAAATGTGTAAGAGACCACAAAGAGAAAATGAACACACAGTGAACATGAACACACACACACACACACACACACGCACACACACACACATATGCACACGCAGGCACACATGCACACACCCTGATAAGAGTGTGAGTTTACAGTCCTGAAAGGGTTCCTTGAAGTTAGGGACTGTTTCTTACTTGGGGATACAGATGAATCCTGTACTGGACATCTTGACATAATCAGTGCCATCAGCCCATCAAAACAGCCAAACTGGCATGGCTTTGTAGGCAAAGAAGAAAGCTAACCACCAGGAGGAGTCAGAGAAACCCAAGAAAAGTTGAGCAAGACCATGTGAGAAGTTTGCTAAGTGAAAAGGATGCTCTGGCTTGAAAGAATAACCCATGTCCTCTGCACACCCTAGCCAAATAAGCCTGGTGTGTCCTGGAAGCAACTGTGTGGATGTGGGTGTGTGGGTGAGAGAAGAGAGGAAAGGGGAAAGAGAATGGGACCCAGCAAGAGAGCACTTAGTGTAGGGGGCCAGCTGTGGGAAAGCACAGTGATTGAGAAAGAAGTGCAGACCTTTGCTGTTTCAGGATATTTATTTAAATTTTGGTTTGGGATACTGGGAGTCTGCAAAGAAGGGTCTCAGGCAGTCCAGTAATGTGATCAAAGGTGTTCTCTAGCACAGGGCCTGGAGCCTTAGCAGGGAAGAGCTTGTTTTGTGAAGAGAATACTGTTAACAGTGTTGAAGCAGTAGAGTATAGCAAGGGTAGAAGGACACGCCAGCTTCTGCAAGCGTGAAGGGGAAGATGTCAGGTTGAGTTCCAGAGTGCTGAGTTAGTTAGGCCTCACCTCATTTCCCTAATTAGAACTACAGACAGGGCTGAGATTGTTCTGGAACAAGAAGAAGAGAACAAAGGAGCACTGAAAGAATAAGGTGGCGTGAGTAGTCATTGAGAACTCTGCTAGGAGAAGAATGTAAGACAAAAGGAGGAAGAAATTTGAGGAACAGAGAGCAGGAGTGGTAAGCAGTGTCTGGGGCCGTGGTGGTAGCTCACTGTCCGAAGTCTGAGATGACTGTATTTGACCATGAAGCATTCCGATGCTGTCTAGTCTCTTCCATCAGGTTTCAGGCCATTCGTGGGAATTAAACATAGTGTCTACCTTAAATTTTCTCAGAATGCCTCACAAAGAATTAGTAGATATTGAACTATTTCTTAGTGGTCTGAGGAAAGTGAGCAAGATAATTTGATTTCTTAAAGTGTTATATATACTTGGGCAATTATTTTGCCTGTGGTACATATTTGGAAACCAGTGTGTATATCTGAGACTATGTTTTCAGCCTGAAATGAATATAAGCAGTGTGCTGTCAGTATCCATCTACCATTAGTGTTTTACATTCAATCTTAGAGTGATTTTTCTTTATTTGTTTGCATAGCTTGGCACCTGTGTTTGCTCTGTTTGTACCATTTTACTGCTCCATACCGAGAGTCCAAGTGGCACAAATTCTGGGCCCGTTGTCCATCACAAACAAGACATTGATTTATATATTGGGACTACAGGTACAGTATGCATTTATATTCACATCTCTTTAACCAGATCTAGGTTTGCTTTTTTTTTTCTTTCCTTTTTGTCTTTTTCTTATTTGATCTCCTTAAATAATGTTTTTTCTCCCATAAGTTTGGCTTCGTGATCTGTATCAGGTGTTCAGAGGAAGTGTTACAGAGTAAGAACATCAAGGTGTAGAAGGAACTAGAGTACTTTCATAGCCTTTAGAAATCTGATAAAAGCTTTCACTGTAATTTGTGTCAGTGGAAAATATTTCCATTTAATCTCACAGTTGTGTGTAACTACATTTAAGAATCAAAGTTTGAAGTGGAAAAAAATGAGAATAATGGAGAGCGGAAAATCAGTGTCAAAGTTAATTTATTTTGTACTGTCACAAGTAAATCTCTGAGAAGAAACCCAGTATGCTTTGCCAATTGAAGCTTCGAAGTTTTTAAGAAGCATTATTAATGGGGGCTGGAGAGATGGCTCAGCGGTCAAGAGCACCCGCTGTTCTTGCAGAGGACCTGGGTTTTATTCCCAGCACCTATATGGTAGCTAACAACCGTCCATAACTCCAGTTCCAAGGGAATTCAACTATCTCTTCTGACCTCCATGGCCACTGTGTGATGTGAGTGCACCTACACACATTCAGGCAATATACTCATGCACATAAGATAAAAATAAATAAATATATCTTTAATTTTTTAAAAGATTATTTCCACCATCTTTCAGTGAGTACCAGTTGCTCCCCCATGGGTTCCAGTCCCTGCGCTGGAAGACACAGTAACTCTTCAGCCCTTTTGGGTCCCTCTTTCACTCTCACAGCTTTTGATGTAAAGTTTTATTCTATGGCTTCCTGTGGCACCATGATCTTTTGATCCACCAATTAACACTCGTAGTATTCCTTGTCCTGTACATATGAAACCTGACACTGGCTTTGCTGTAAAATGTCTTCCTCCCTCCCCTTTTCACCTATAACATTTCCTCTAACTCCTCTAGTCTGCTGTCTGTGTTATCAATGGCTCATCTGGAGTGGGTGTTTCCTGACCACTTTCACAATCGTTTTTTATGAAGTGTGTTTATTCCTCTTCTCTTACCCTCTGCACTATGAGATCAGGTTCTACTATGGGTCTCACTGACCATAAAATCATGTGTCCCCTTTGAGCCTCATATTGACTATGTAGTTAGTTCTTCAAGCTCTGAAGTTAGAATAATTGAAGATGAAAAAACAAAAACAAAAATTTCTTTTATTGATAATAGGGTAGGAGTTCAGCGTGGCATATGGAAAATCATTAAGGCCAAGTGTACTTTGGCTTAGTGACTCAATCTGGTATTTGTCACCTACTTTTTTGAGCCCTCAGTTGCCCACCCATAACATAGGGATAATGATATATAGTTATTTTTCTAGGACTAGAAGATTAGAATATAGGATGTTAGTATATTCCAAACAGATAAGAGCTAGGTCAATAAACTATATTACTAATTTATAGCTATCTCATTGGTTTCTCTGACATTGTGAATATATTATTTACAAAAAGCAAAATAAATAGCATGCTTCATCTCTTGGAGAAAAGGCCCTCTAATTGGGCAATGAAACACTGCCAAACCTCTGTCATCATTTCAGTAATGTCAAATAGCCCACAGTGAAAGTATCCTCTTAGCCCTGGCCAAAGGCAGAAATGTGGATGCCATCATGTTAGGTGAGTTTTGAAATTAACATAAATTTCTACTATAGTCATAATATTTCCAGTAACTTCATTAGGTAGAAGGTCATGCTAGAAAGAGGAAGGGGAGATGCCTGGTGGGCTTCTTTTAAAAAAAATTCTCTTATTAATTTTTAATTTGTATGAGTATTTTGCCTGCGTGTTATGTGGTTGTGATACTCTGAAACTGGAATAACAGACCGTTGTTAGCCTCCATGTCAGTGCTGGGAACCAAGCCCTGGTCCTCTGCAAGAGCCTCTAGTGGTCTTAAGCACTCAGCTATATATCTAGCCCCTAATGGGCTTCTTGATACAGTCTAGTCCTTAGCATGAATGGTATCCAGCCCCCTAATGGGCTTCTTGATACAATCTAGTCCTTAGCATGAATGGTATCCTGGGTTTTCTTAGCATGAATGGTATCCAGCCCCCTGTGGGCTTCTTGATACAGTCTAGTCCTTAGCATGAATGGTATCCAGCCCCCTATGGGCTTCTTGATACAGTCTAGTCCTTAGCATGAATGGTATCCAGCCCCCTATGGGCTTCTTGATACAGTCTAGTCTTTAGCATGAATGNAGAACAGCCCCTGCTGGGAAGCAAGTTGTAAAACCAAAGATGGTTCTGTAGGCCTGGGGTGTATGTACCTCAGTGCTAGCTAGCATGCACAAGGTCCCCCAGTGCAATCCTAGCATTATCAAAAAAAGAAAAAAAAATTTACACAGTAGCTACTGTCCTAGGTTTCAGTTCCTTTTAAAATTTTTTTATCTATTTTTATTTTATGTGAAATGAATGTTTTGTTTACATGATGTAAGTGCATTCACGAATGCAATGCCTGCAGAGGCTGTACAAGGGTGCATATCCACTGAAAATAGAGTTTTGGGTGGTTGTGAGCTACCATGTGGGTGCTGGGAACTAAACCTGGGTTCTCTTCAAGAGCAGTCAGTCCTCTTAACAGCTGAACCATCTCTCTAGCCCCAGGTTTTTATTTTAAAATATATTATTTTGTATTTTATGTGTATGAGTGTTTTGCCTGCATGCTTGTAAGTGTACCCATGTTGTGCAATGCCTGCAGAGTTCAGAAGTGGGCATTGGATCCCCTGGAACTAGAGTTATGAACAATTGTTAGCCAACATGTAGGTGCCAGGAATCAAACCCAGTCCTCTGCAAGAGCACCCAGTGCTGTTAACCATTGAGTTGTCTCTCTAGCCACTAGGTTTCTATTCATTGTTGTTTGTTATTATTGTTTGTTGTTTGGGTTTTTTTGGTCCTTTTGAGACAGGGTCTTCCTGTAGTCCCAGCTGTCCTGGAACTCACTATGTTCAAGGTTGGCCTTGAACGCACAGAGATCTGAGTGCCTCTGCCTCCCTAGTGCTAGGACTAAAGGTGTGTGCCACCACGCCCATCCATGCCAGCTTTTTTTTTTTCCGTTTTTTAAATTATTACCATTATTAAACTTTTTCCATAGGTCACACATCATTTCTCCATCGCATCTAGAGTCGCTTCCCCTTCCATGCCCCCCATCCCACCCAAGTCCCTGCACTCCGCCATACATGTCCTCATGCCAGCTTTTTATGTGGCTTCTGATGATCCAGACAGAGGCCTTCATGCTTCTTTGGTGTCCTAGTTTGGTTTCTATTGCTGTAGTAAAACACTGACCAAAGGCAGCCTGGGGAGGAAAGGGTTTATCTCAGCTTACTCTTCCAAGCAATAAGGAACTCGGGTAGGAACTAGAAAGAGGAGCTGAAGCAGAAACCACAGAATGCTGCTTTCTGGCTTTCTCCCTCTGGCCTGTGCTCAGACTGTTTTCTTATACAACCTAGACCACCTGCCCAGTGGTGGCATCACCCACAGTGGGCTGGACCCTCCCATATCATTTACCAAATAAGAAAATGCCCCACAGACATGGCCACAGGCCAGTCTGCTGGAGGAAATTCTGCAACTGAGGTTCCTCCTTCCCATGTGTGTCATGGTGACAACGAAGCAATCCAGCACATACAGCAAGCACTTCACAGACTGAGCCATCTATCTCCCCAGCACCTTTCATGCATATTTCTGTGGCTTTCCATCTCCCCACACATAGCCACTTGAAACTAAGGATATTTGGTGGTTGGATGAATGAATGTGTGAGTAAACAACTTTAATCATTGGAAGAGCCAGAATGTTTGTTTGGAACCTATGTAAGTTGTGGACGATGGGTTAAAAATGGAGTATGAGGTGCGGTCCCTGTCCTTAAGGTGTTCAGCCCTGAGGAACACCTTTGTAGGATACAAGAAGACAAGGCAGTTAGGCAAGGGACTTTAGAGTCCAAATGGATTATTCTTGTACTGACAAAATGACAGGCTCTTTTACTTGTTTACGAGATGTAACTGGGTGGCAGGCACAGAGCTGTAGGGCAGGGCACACGCCATTCCACATCTTATTGCTGTGTGACTTGGGGCAAGTTATGTTGCCATTCAGTTTGCTTTTGTAGTTGGGTGATGAGGAGTCTTGAGTCTGTATATGAAAGTTTCAGAGCAATTTCTGGCTGTAGAAAGTGATGGCTAGTTTATGATTCTTCCCATCTGCGAAGAGAACTGTGAGCTACCTGTTTGCATAGTTCTCATTATAGTATATGAGAGCCAAATTTACACTAACCAGGCCTCATGCCAGACGAAAGGTTAAGAGGACAGTGGCAGCCAGTGTTCCTTTCCTCTGAGCTAGCACTAGGGCGAAACAAAGCAGGCAACCTCCTTTCTGTCACCCTTGCCTCACTTCTCTCCATCTGTGTGTGTTCTGTGTGTCCGTGTTAAGTGTACAGAACCTCACTTCTCTCCATCTGTGTGTGTTCTGTCTGTCTGTGTTAAGTGTACAGAACCTCACTTCTCTCCATCTGTGTGTGTTCTGTGTGTCTCTGTTAAGTGTGCAGAACCTCACTTTTCTCCATCTCTGTGTATTCTGTATGTCTCTGTTAAGTGTGCAGAACCCTGAACTTTCCATTTAGCACAGTGTCAGCAGTAAACTTGGGCTGTGCTGCTTCAATATCTAGCTCCTTCCCTCCATAATGAGAAGTCCTTTAACTCCCAACCGGAACTTCTAAAACATAAGCACCAAGCCGCAAAATCAGTTCATTCTTACAGGAATGCTTTGAGAAACTTCATGATTTTCTTAAACCCTGAGCACAACTCTTAGATACAGATGATTTGGAAAACAGAGAAATGTCATGAGGTCTAATTCAAATTACCATTTTACCTTTGCATTAATTAACTTTGTTTTCATTAGCTTACTCTAATCTTGGGCAAACTAGACTGAAGATATTCAACACTTGAGAAGGGGACTGTTGGGCATGAACCTGTATGTTGGCAAATTCTTTCCGTTCAACCTCAGACAAAGCAATGAAAAGAAATGAATATGAAAAACTTGTAAAAATAGATCTCATAGACCATTACCTCACACCGAGTATGGATGATGATGATGATGATACATTTTTATGTTGTTAATTTAACTATTTGTCTTTTTTTACTTTAAGTCAACTAAGGCCCATTTGCTTGAAATTAAGTTATTTTTCTTTGCATGGAAGTGGCCAGTTGTCAGCTACAGTAAGTCTGAAGTCTTGGTTAAAAATTAATGTACTATAAATTTCTTTTAAATAAACAGAATTCGTGTTCCTTAACTTTCTGATTGTACTCCTGGATTGTGGCATGTATAATTAATGCAGAGTACCAATAGTCATGACTGTAGTTGTGTAAAGTAAGTATGCTGTGGCTGGCAGTTGAATTTCATTTTTAGTTGCCTTTTTTTTTTCTTTTATAGCTTTTCACCTCTGGTTCCTACATCTGGATTGTAGCCATAAGTGGACTTGTAAGTGTGATTTCTCCCCCTTCTGCCAATTCTCCCTTTTCTTTCGGGCGGGGGGCGGAAACTAGGACAACTGTTGTACTGTTGTGCTTAGATTGTGGGCCATACGCACCTGGCCCAGTGCTGTTTCCTTAGTGACTAAAAACACGCAGTCACATGGAAGATCAGAATTGCATCGGAGGAGAGCTAGTTTGTCTCAGTTTTCAGTGTTACTTTGATGAAATTTTACTTAGCTTTTCTGTCAGTGTTCTTTTAAAATTGCATTAGCACTCTAATTCATAGTTAGAAAAAGAGTGACAGAAAATGAAGAAGTTGGGCCTGCTAAAAATAAGGAAAGCTGTTCTGCTTGTTTTCTAAGAGACACTGTTATGGAGGGAAAAACTGAGGTGAACGCAAAGTCAGGAGGATCTGAGGAGACCAAAGACTCATGGGACCTTGGCCAGAGTGGGAAGAGAGAAGCGTTCACTGTGGGAAGTTTCCTCCTCTCCTCTGTCCCATGTCCGCAAGACTCCAGTACTCTGTAGGAGGCATTTTAAAAGAAATCGGAACATGAAGTTGAGTTTTATGCTTCATGACTTGAATGTGGATTCCTGCATTTATGAAAATAAATTTGTTACTAGCGTATATAGAATTTAGTTTTAACTTCTTTCATGGAAAGAAAAAATACCATGAGAAATAACATAATGGGTTCATAGGAATATGTATAATTCCTATAATTTCCCCAAGAGGGAAAATTTAGGAATAACTGCAGACTCTTAGAGTAAATTAGCCCTTTTTGTTTCCTGAATGAGTGAGCAGGGCTTGGGACCACTGTGGTTTTCTTTAAGCCTTCACCCCTCTCACCCTATTTAAACTGTGTTGTAACTTTTCTGTTCATTCATTTTCTGTACAACTTAGTCATTCATTTCCCTCAGCTGATGTGCTTCCAGGCCACATTCTAGGTATCAAATTCCCTTTGTTTTATTTTCATTAACCGTACTGTAAGGGCTTTATAGCCCATAAGGTATTCATATTCATTCATTCACTCATATTCTCTCCCTTTCTCCTTTTCTTCCTCCTTCCCTCCTTCTCTCTTTTCTTCTTTCCTTCTCTTCTCACTCTGTAGCCCAGGGTGGCTTTGAACCCTGCCTGCCTATGCCTCCTAAGTGCTGGGAGTACAGTCACAGCCATCTGGTGTTTTGAAGACTTGTGGTTTCAGGTCATCCTGGGTTCAGATTGGCTCAGGGCCTCAGGTCTGTCTCTCCCCAGTATAAGCTTATCATCACTGCAAGCTTTGGGAGTGAGGGCTGCATGAAGGTCACTGCTTTTTACAGTTTGTTTTATCTTAGCAGTGGTGGCCTTGAGTCCTTTTTAGATCTTTTCCTAAAGCATTCAGGAATTAGAAAGCTGCCTTATTTTTGCCATTTCACTGTTAGTTTTCTATGGATTAATTTACTCTCAGTACCATTCCTTTCTTTAATAACTCATTGGGGCACATTTGTTTAAAATATCCCATTTTCTTTCCTTATTCTGTTTTTAGACTTCTGGTGGTAAATTAAGTGCTCGTTGTCACCTCAGAAAGTTTCATTCTGTGACAGTCGGTCTCTAGATTTTGAGGCTGCCTTTTTCACCTCTTGGTTTTTCTGGAATGTGAATTGTGCATGTTGCAGTCACAGTCCGTTCAAGTATACATCTTACAGCTAGGAAGGTGTCTAATTTAACTTTTTAGAAGGAATTAGGGGGCTGGAGAGATGGCCTAGCGGTTAAGAGCACTGACTGCTCTTGCAGAGGACCCAGGTTTGATCCCCAGCACCCACATGGCTGCTGAGAACCGTCTGTAACTCCAATTCCAGGAGAATTCCAGTTCCAGGGGAATCCGATGCCCTCTTCTGACCTCCTCGGCATTGCACGACACGGGTGCACAGACCTGCATGCAGACAGTACATAAATAAATAAATACATACATACATACATACATACATACATAAATACATAAATACATAAATACATAAATACATAAATAAATATTTAAAAAAAAAGGAATTAGCCAGACACGGTGGTGTATGTCTTTAATCCCAGCACTCAGGTAGCAGGAGCAGATGGATCTCTGTGAGATCGAGGCCAGCTTGATCTTACACATCAGGCCAGCTGGGGCTAAAGGGAGACCCTGTCTCAAAACAAACCAAATAAACAAAAAGAGAACTCAAAAGATTGATTGAAAAATAGGGAGAGGCATGTTGAGACCCGGGTTTCCTTCAGTTGACCTAAAACATGCTTTATAGATCAGGCTAGCCTCCAGCTCACAGAGATCTGCCAGTCCATACCTCCTGAGTGCTGAGATTATTGTTATTTTTTTTTTTTTTTTTTTTTTTTTTTTGTCTTTTCAAGACAGGGTCTCCCTGTAGCCCCAGCTATCCTGGAACTCACTCTGTAGACCAGGCTGGCCTTGAACTCACAAAGATCCGCCTGCCTCTGCCTCCCAAGTGCTAGGATTAAAGGTGTGTGTCACCACGCCTGGCTTGAGTGCTGCGATTATTAAAGGCATGTGCCACCATGCCTGTCAGGAGCAAAGAATTTATAACATAAAAAAAAAAAAAAAATAATCCCTTAGCCCTTGGGAGGCAGAGGCAGGTGGATCTTTGTGAGTTCAAGGCCAGCGTGGTCTACAGAGTGAGTTCCAGGACAGCTGGGGCTACAGGGAGATCCTGTCTCGAAAAGACCAAAAAATAAAAAAAAAATAAAAAAAATAATCCCTTGCTTCTGGAGGCTGGAGATATGGCTCAGGGTTGAAGAGCACTAGTTGTTCTTGCAGGGGACCCAGTTTCGATTCCCAGCACCTACATAGTGGCTAACAACCGACTGTAATTCTGGTTCCAGGGGAATCCAAGGCCCACTTCTGACCTCTGGATATTACACAACACAGGAGCACTTATATACATACAGGCAATACACACATACACATAAAATATAAATAATAACTAAAATAGTTTTTAAGTCCCTTGGTTCAGAGGAATAAGTAGAACCCCACCCTATTTAGAATGGAATTCCAAGATGATTCAGCATTTTGAAGAATCCCATTGGGATAACCATATGTGAGGCAATTGAATTTTCTTCTTTTACAGTAATTGACTCAAACTGTCTCTCTTAAAAACTGATAAGTATTCTTATTAACCTTGTTCTTAATTTTTCTAGCATAATTGGATGATACCTGTTTCCATTTCTGGTGACAAGTATTGGTGTGAGCATGTTTCGGTAGAGCATGTGCAAGGCCTGAGTTAAGTCTCCAGCACTGATTAATTAATTGAACTAAAATGATTGATAGCAATGCTAATTATAGCTGATTTTCCTTCATGCTGTGCCATACATGTTGGCACTTTTTTTGAACTTAATATTTTCTTTCTGACCTTATCAAGGAAGCCCACATTTTCATTAGGAACTACTTTATATAATTACAGTATAAAGATAAGGATGGTTATAAAGGAGAATATTTCATTTAGGAGTGTCTTTTTGAAAACAGAGTCTCCTTGTAGCCCCAGTTGGCCTGGGACTTGGCTATGTAGTCCAGACTGGCTTCAACCTCACAGAGATCCACCTGCCTCTGACTGGGACTTATGGTGGGTGCCACCACACCTGGCCTTAAATGATTTTTAAGCAGAGCCCAATGATGCTTAACTGTAATCCCAACAGTTAAGAGGTAGAGGTGGGAAGATTATGAATTCAAGGCCAATCTGGGCTCTTGTAGCAAAGTCCTGTCTCCCACAAACAAAGAAACAACTCTCTTTCTGAGTGTTTGGTTTTTATACCACTGTCTATAGGCTCCAGGTCTGAGATTCACAAAGCCACACTTTGCTTACTCCAGATGTCTCTTGCTCAACATGACTTCTCCTTTTTCCTATAGATCCGCTAACTTCCCTTTTTTTTCTTTTGGTTTTAATGCCAAATAAAATACTTTAAAAATGAAATTGGTAGTATTCACTATTGTGAGAGAATGTTATGAAAACTCACTGGTGGAGCCAAAAAGATGGATTAGTAGGTAGAGCCATTTGCTGCCAAGCCTAGCCATCTGAGTTCCATTCCTGGGATCCATACTTGTAGAAGGAGAAAACCAGCTCTGCAGGTTGTCTACTGATCTACACACACACACACACACACACACACACACACACACATACAAACACACACACACTCTGCAATGGATATATGCGAGTAAAAGATAGATAGATAGATAGATAGATAGATAGATAGATAGATAGATGATAGATAGATAGTTAGATAGATAGTTATTAACTCTGTGTATGTGTGTGTGTGTGTGTGTGTGTGTATTTTTCCCTAAATCATTTCAATACTGGAAGCCATCGATCACTTGAAATGCTGTGTTTAGGAAATCATATTTCAGTGTGGATTTCCTTTTTTTGAGACAGGTCTTACCATGTAGTGCTGGCTATGGAAGACAAAGTTGCTCTCAAATTCACAGATAACTGCTGCCTCTGTTTTCTGAGTGCTGAAATTAAAGGCATGTACCATCACACCTGACTTAATGGGTTGTTGTTGTTTTTTTTGTTTTTTTTAGGAGATTGAGTAAAAGATGTTTGTTGACTGGTCAGTAGTAAAGTACGTATCTAGCATGCATAGGCCCTGGGTTCCATCCCTAGCACCAGGAGGGGGAAAAATGTATGAAACATAAGTCATTTGTTATTTGCAGTGATAGAAACTAAAAATTACTCATGCATTTCTAGAAAGCTGCTGACTGGCTTGAGTTGATGTAGTTTGTTATTAGGTGATTGCTTTCAGTTAGGCCAGTTTTAATCTCTGCAGTGTTGCTCATTCTCTGAATACATAGTTCTAAATACTAAATGGTTAGAAGGAGAGCATAGCTATCTTATATTGATAAATGACAAGATGAGCCCAGTTTCTGTCTTCAGCAGTGTCACAGAGAAAAATGGGGATGGAATACTTTCCTAGGTTAGAGAGAGCAGAGCTGCCTTACCAGGAGTAGTAGTAAGTTTGCTTGCTGAGGGCAGCTGTCCCTCTTCACTTCCATTTAGTGAATGATCCAGTATGTAGAGTCCACCTGCATTGCAGAAAGGTGAAGGGATTCAGCTATGCCTAGTGGTTACTTTGAGATCAGTCTCACGTATCTTTTGTGTTGACCCTCCTCCTCTCATATTTGTGAATTTAATACATTTAATATTTTAAATATGAAAGTCTTTTTATAAAAGGCTACAAAATTGGAATTTGAAAAGTGAATTCACTTAGTATACAAGTGAAATCCAGTTTATGTAAATGGTGGCACACGCCTTTAATCCCGGCACTCCGGAGGCAGACAGGCAGATCTCTGGGACTTCAAGGCAAGCCTGGTCTACATAGCAAGTTCCAGGCCAGCTGGGGCTATAGGGAGACCCTGCCTCAAAAAGACATGTGTGTGTGTGTGTGTGTGTGTGCGCGTGTGTGTATGTGTGTGTATGTGTGTGTGTGCACACATGCATGCGTGCTCGTGTGTTTGCACACACATGTGTGGGTAGATATGCATGCATGTGTGTGTAGGTGCATGTGTGGGTGGGAGCCCAAGGTCACATTGGGTGCTTTGATTTCTCTCCACCTTACCTGTTGAGGTAGGGTCTCTGTGTTGAACTGAGACAGCTTGCCAGTTTGGCTGGTCTGGCTGTCTTGCTTGCTCTGAGGTTCCTCTGTCTCTACCTCCTGTATGCTGGGATTATAGGCAGGCTTCCATGGTCGCCCAGCATTTCCATGGGTGTTGGGGATCCAAACTCCAGTCCTCATGTTTGTACAGCAAGCACTTTACTCACTAAGCCATCTCTTCAGCTCTAAATGCTTGGAAATTTTTACAGAATATCTGCTCCTATCTATATTTTCTGAGTGTCTTTGGTGGAAGACTGAAAAATAGAATCTACTGTGTCTGTTCATAATTCTACTCGTCCTATTCTACATTAATTAGTTCCCCTAAAGCAAATGTTGCTTAGTTATTGAACATTATTAAATTCTTCCTGCGGTTCTGCTGAGAGCGCTGCAGCATCTGTGTCCCAGCACTTCTTCATTTTCTGCGCTTTTATGAATCATAGTAATGAGTCATTACCACTAGGATGTACCCTGATTCTCAAAAGCCTGATCTGATTCTGCCATGATTAAAATAGAAAGAGCCTGCTTTTACCAATTGTAATCTCTTCACAGTTCACATTTTTATCATCATTTTGCCTTCTTTCAAGCTACTTTAGAGAAAATTAACCAGTCAAGTCTATATTTCTCCATCTCCCAAGAGTTTGTGCTCTAAAGTGTCCCTTGCAGTACCCTACTCTGTCTTTGTGAGTGCCTTTGTTACTTGTTCTGTGGAGCACATCAGACTTTGATTATCTTGTGATCAAACAGTCTTGGTGTGAAAAAAAAATCTGTTCTACTCAATGTAGGCTAGAAATAGAGATTGAAGAAAGATTATTTAGAACTCTGAGTGTGGTTTGAGTTGGATTGTTTTCTCTAGGCACTTAGGATCTTTAAAACTTTTCAGGCATTTCAGATGGTGCAAGATTGTAGAAGCCATACTATGTTGTAAGTTATAGAAAAGGGAAGAGAAGATGAGCCATCTGAAGGGAAGCAGGGTGTCTCCTCTCTGGACTCCTATTTACCTATCCCTTCTTTCCAAGATTTACTTTTTTTTTTTATCAAGATCTGGTTTAACCAAGATTTAGTTTTAATGACAAAAATTAAAAGATTGTCTTAAAACTCTACAATGGAAATGGTCCCTACTTCCAATGATGGTGATTTGGTGTCTGTTCTCCACTTGGTCATGTCTTTGTCTTCACTTCATGCTTCCTTTTATTCTGTTTATTCTTTGTTCCTAGATTTCTTCTCCAGGCTGGCCGAACAGGTGTACAGGGTGGCAAGCCAAATAACTCACTTGTTCTTCAAGGCCTTCCATTAAATTATGATCCCAGCACCAATCTGAGTGCATTACACACAGATTCACACTGAGCCAGGCTGCTCCTGTAGACCTCAGAATGAAAAGACATGTACAGCCAACATGCAACATGGGCAAAAAATACATGTTTTTAGAAACCATTGAAATGTGGGATAGTGTCTTACCACAGGATAGCCTTAGAGAAAACTGATGCACAGAGTTCTTCCTAAGCATTTATAAGTATTATTTTAATTATTCCTCTTTGTGTGTGTGTGTGTGTGTAGTATGTATGCATATGAGTGTGCATGGGAAGGGCAGAGTCTCATATCAGTTGTTTTCCATCTTATTTTTGGGATGGGATCTCACTGAACCTGGAGCTAGCTTCCTGACTGGCCAGCAGGCCCCAGGAATTCTCTTGTCTCTACCTCCCAGGGATCAGATTACAGGTATGTGTCTAGCTTTCTGCATGAGTGCTGCAGATCTAAATTCAGATCCTCGTGTTTGAGTAACAAGTACTCTACCAACAGAGCCATCTCTCTAGTCCCTTAGTTAGTTCAAAACCTGATTAAGTGCCTCATATGTTTGCATGTGCCTTTCATCTCAGCACTCAGGAGGCTGAGGCAGAAGGATTAGGAGTTCCAGGCCAGCCTGATAGTGTAGTAGGACCCTAGCTGAAAAACAAGCCAGGTATGGTGGTGCACGCCTCTAATCTCAGCATCAGAGACAGAAGCAGGCGTATCTCTGAGTTCAAGGCCAGTGGGGGCTACAGGAAGACTTTGTCTCAAAAAGATAGATAGATGATAGATAGATAGATAGATAGATAGATAGATAGATAGATAGATAGATAGATAGATAGATGATAGATGGATAGATAGATAGATAGATAGATAGATAGATAGATAGATAGATAGATAAACTTACTTCTTGGCCTTTGATTTTACACAGTTACCAATGTTATGAGAAACTAACTAAAAAAGAGCTAACAAAGTTTAAGGACTAAAAAATTTTTTATTAAAATTAAATACATACATACAGAGAGAGAAAATACTTTTTAGATGAACAGCATCACAAAGAAATTAGTTAATTTAAGAAATTACAAATTGCTAAGTAATAGTGGCAGGATTCAAGTGTAGATGGTATAGCTTTTAATGCTCTTAAAAATAGTTTTGCAGCCGGGCGTGGTGGCGCACACCTTTAATCCTAGCACTTGGGAGGCAGAGACAGGTGGATCTTTGTGAGTTCAAGGCCAGCCTGGTCTACAGAGTGAGTTCCAGGACAGCTGGGGCTACAGCGAGACCCTGTCTTNAAAAAAAAAAAAAAAAAAAAAAAAAAAAAAAGATAGTTTTGCATACCTCATAGTTTACTCTAAAAAATGTCTCTTCTTTTACATATAGATTCCTTTATGATATAATATTGAAGTCCTGTTTCAAGCCTTTTCTGAATCAGCCTTGTCTTTCCTTCTTTGTGTGTGTATGTGTGTGTGTGTGTGATGTTTGCACACACATGTATGCACATATATATTCATCTGTATATTATTGCAATATAACTACTTAATGAGCGTTGTCCTTATCACTTTTTAGGTTTAAAATGTGTTGTTGATTTAAAACATACAGTACTGTACATTAGATCTCTAGAGTTTGTTCATCTTACCTAACTAAAACTTTATGCCTGTTTGTTAGTCCTTTCCTTTTTCTCCTCTGTAGAGTCCCTAGCAGCTGCCATTCCACTATGGTTCTCTGAATTTGACTATCTTAGATGATGTATGCATGTCATGTAGTGTTTATCTTTCCGTTGCTAGTTTGATTCACTTAGCATGAGATCCCCCTTGTTCATTTATATTGTCGCATAGTGAAGAAGTTCCCCTTTTAAAGCTAAATAATAATATGTAATACACACACACACACACACACACACACACACACACACACACCACATTTGGTCTGTCCATTACTGTCAGTGGACATCAGATGGTTTCCATGTCTTAGCTGTTGTAGATAATACTGCAGTGAAAATGGGAATGCTTGTATTGCCTCAGGGTTCTAATGTCAATTATTTAAAAACATTCTAAATCACATTTATTTGGTGTGTGCCTGTGTGGAGAGGGTATGAGTATGGGTGTGTATGTATATGTGTATGTATGTGGATGGTATTTCATAGTTTTCCCATAGCAACTACATCAATTTCATGCTACCAGTAATGCACAGAAGTTTTTGTATGTCTTCCTCATCCGTGTCAGTGTACTTTTTTTTGCTATGATAAAATACCTGAAAAAAAATAATAAATGTAAAAGAAGAAATATGGTTTCAGAGGTTGTAGCCTGTGATCACTTGGTTCCATCGCTCTGACAGGCATCACAATAGGGAGCATAGAAGCTGAGCACATGGCAGAGGAAAGCTGCCCAGCACATGGCACCCAGGAAGCAAATAGACCAGAGACAGGATATACCATTCAAGGGCATGCCCTCAGTGAACTATTCTCTCCAACCAGGCCCCACCTCCTAAAGTGTCAGCCACCTCCCAGTAAATTATCAAGCCACAAATCCATGGTCTAATCGATGAGGTTAGACCCTTTCACCCGTTAGTGTCATTGAAGACCAAGTCTTCAACATTTGAACTTTCAAACTACAACACCAACAGTTCTCTTTTGTTTTGCTTTGGTTTATAATAACCATCCCAACAGGTATGAGATGGTATTTCATTGTGGTTTTGACTTGCACTTCCCTGATAATTCATGATGTCAAATATTTCTCCATGTTATCTGTTGGCTATTTGTATGCCATCTATGGGGGAGGAAAAAAAAAAAAAAGCCTGTTCAGGGTTGCTTGCTTGCTCATTGAAGCTAATAAGTTCTGAGTCTTTCAATTTAGGTATTATATATTATTCCTTATGGTTCCCGGTACCTAGCACAATCTTTGCATTTGATAGATATTCTGTAAATGTTAAACTTTAAAATTTGATAACAAACAAATATTTTGGGGGTTATAAAACACTTAGACCTTTGTGGTTGCTAGGATGCTTTCAATGTATACTGTCTTACTATCCTTTGTAGTGGTGGATGCCAGGACTTCCCATTTAAGATGGTGAGGGGGTGCTGGGATTCAGGTAACAGTGTTATAATCAGTAAAATGCTGTGCTGCAGTTCAGTGTCTTCTTCTACTGCACATCTCAAGGCTTCATCCATGTCTGTTTCAGCCATGGGGTTCTTATCTACAAAAAGCTATTCTGAGATGCTCCCTTAAGCACATCACTGCAGTGAGTCCCTGTTCATCATCATTGCTGGACATGGTTCTGGCAGGAGTCTTGCATGTGAAGTTTTAAGGTACTCAGACACTGAAAGCCTAGCCAGAAGCAACTTCCTGCATGCAGCCTCCTGCCCCTGTGAGTTCAGATTTCATCTTCAATGAACTCACGCTCTTGTATTTCCCACATTCTTATGTATGAGAATCTAAAGTGCAGAATGGCTTAGAGGATAATATAAGATAAGGTTAGTTTCAGACTGCTGCTAATTACAGAAAAAAGAAATAAAGACGAGGTTAGTGCAAGGCACCATGTGTGTAGAGATTTCTGGTAGATTAGCATGTCCGTTACAGCACTGGGCATTTTCCCATGGGCTCTTCATATTGTCTTCCTATCAAAAGACTGGACGTCTCAAATCTGTTTTGATTATCTTATGACTGTTGGGTTGGTTTTTTGTTTCTTATTCTTTGGTTTTTAAGTAGACTAGTCCAGTGTTGGTTCCTTTGGGGGGCCGATTGTATTGATATTGCTCTTCTGTCTTGCCTTTGTAACCTCTGGGAAAGGAGAGATTGTGTTATTATATCAATATGCTATTCTGATGCTTATTTTAAACTTGGCTTATTAATAAGTCTTCTCCAATCTATGTTGTTACTCAGATAAGACTTCAGCAGTGTTAACTAAGAATTCTTTATTCTGCAAAAATCATCCACCTCTTCTATAAAATAAAGCTTTTATAGTTCTGTACATGTCTAGATCTTTCTAGATCTTCACAATCCCTTTTTTTTTGGGGGGGGGGTCTTTTCGAGACAGGGTTTCCCTGTAGCCCCAGCTGTCCTGGAACTCACTCTGTACCAGGCTGGCCTTGAACTCACAAAGATCCGCCTGCCTCTGCCTCCCGAGTGCTAGGATTAAAGGCATGCACCACCACGACTGGCCACAATCACTTTTTTAAAAAACTTATGTCTTGTTTCTTAAAATAGAATTCACTAATTTTTTTAAGTGCAGTGTTTCTCAGCAATGGAAAACTGCCTCTTCCCCTGGTTTTTCCATGTTCATATGTCTTCTCTGTCTACACCAACTGCACATGGATCTTCTTTTTGTCATTATGGTTTTGCCTTTTCTAGATTTCATTTATTTTTAAATTGTAGAACATGAACCCTTTGTGTTTTGTTTTTCTTCATATAATTTTTTAATTTATTTATGGGTGTAGGGCACACACATCTGCCACAGCACATGTGTTGAGGTATGAGCAGGATTTTCCAGGGTTGATTCTCTCCTTCCACCGTGTAGGTCCCAGTGAGCCCAGGTTGTCAGGCTTGGCAACAAGCACTTACACCCACTGAGCCATGTGGCCCACCAAATACCATGTTTTTGTACTTGGGGTTTTGTGGTGTTGGTGGTGGTTTGTTTTTTTGTTTGTGTATTGATTTTTTTAATACTTTTTAAATTTATTATTTATCATTTTTTATGTATATGAGTGTACTGTCTGCATGTAGGTTTGTGCACCTGTGTCGTGCAATGCCACAGAGGGCAGAAGAGGGTGTCAGATTCCCCTGGAACTGGTGTTCAAGATGATTCTTAGCCACCATGTGGGTGCTGGGAGTCGAACCCGGGTCCTCTGCAAGAGCAGTCGGTGCTCTTAACCGGTGAGCCATCTCTCCAGCCCCATTGATTTTTGTAACTAGGTCTAACTGTGATTCCCAAGCTGGCCTCTGATTCCTAGGCCCAAGTGATCATTAGCCTCTTGAGTAGCTATACTTAGCAGCCTGCTTACAATGGGGCAAAATGACACTTGACTCCCTGGAGAGGATCAAAACAGATCCAGCTGCTTTTATATTGTTTTCTCTTGGATCACTTTCCTTTGGGGAAGCCAGCTGCTGTGGCCTGAAGATACTGAAACTACCCTCTGACAAGTCCCCATGGTGAGGAGCTATGACTGCCTTCCAGAAGTTGGCACTAGTGTGGCAGGTGTGCTTCTGAAACCATCTTGGAAGTTCATCTTCAAGACAGGTCAAGTCTTCAGATGAGTGTAAATTGACTAACATCTTGACTGATTGCAACCTCATGAGAGACTTTTGAGTCATAACCACCTGACTAAGGTACTACCACATCCCTACTTGCTTGTGTGGATAATAAATGTTTACTGTTTTAAGCCACTCAGTTCTGAGTAAATTGTTCCTTAGTAACCCATAGCTTATACCACCATTTTATCAATATTAAGTTTTCCAATCCAGAATATGGCATGTGTTCACATTTATTTAGCTCTTTAATTTGCCCTTGAAATTTTAATTTTTTTCAATGTATTATACATCTCTCATTAGGACTTTTTTTATAGTTTTCTCCAATTGTTTCTTGCTAGTATATGAAAAACAGGGGCTTTTGTTTGTTTTATATATTGGTTTTATATTCTGCAGCTTGGATAATTTTGTTTATCATTTCTATTACTTTTCTCTGAATTCCTTGGGGTTTTCTACATTCATGATCATGTCATCAGGAAATTTTATTTATATGCTTCATCATTTCCTATTCTGCGCCTTTTATTTATTTATTTTTTCTTGCTTTGTTCTACCTGACTTCTACTGTAATGTTAAAGTAGTGAATGGAGAAGCTGAGGTGATGGCTCAGTCAGTGAAGTTCTTGCTACGTAAGTTCTGTGTTCAGATCCCCCAGCACCCATATAAAAAAGCCAGGTGCAGCAGTGTGTACCTATAATCCAGTACTAGGAAGAAGACAGGAAGATCTGGCCAGCCAGGTTAGCTAATCAGTGAGCTCAGGTTCATCAGGAAACCTCATCTCAAAAATAAAGTGGAGGGCCTGGAGATAAGGCTCAGTGCTTAAGAGTGCTTATTATGCCAGCATGAAGATCAGACTTTGGATCCCAGTATCCACATAACAGTCTGTGTGTGGTCACACTTCCCTGTGATCTCTGTACTGAGCAGAGCACAGACATTAGAATCTTTGGAGTTCGCTGGCTTCCAGCCTAACCCAAAATCCACAAACTCCAGGTTTAAGGAGAGATCCTGCCTCAAAGGGAAATGATAGAGGAAGACACCCGATGCCGTCTGGCCTCCAGTCAGACACATGCTTGTCCGTGCGCTTGTGTCCTTGCTCGTGTACACACAATGTAGTGAGTGGACATCCTTATGTTCAACCTTGACCTTAGATTAAAAACACTGACTTTTTCATCCTTGAATTTCCATCTGCAAATCCACAAATCTTTCTAGTTTTTCACATTCATGTTTATTTTTAGTTCAAATAAGAAACAAGCTTCAACTAATAAGCCCATTTTTCCTTTTAATTTTTGACTTGGTCCAATGGCCGCATGTGGTCTTTATCCAGGTATGGGCACTGGATGCAGCCCTGGCTCCTGACTAGCAAGCCGTCAGCATATACTTCAGCAGAGCTTCTGAGAAGACTCCTTCCAGAGCTGTCTGCACTTTCTCCTCACACCTCATTTTTTCCAGCCACCTTGAATGCAGTAGACAGTTGAAGTTTTTCCTTTTTTGTAACACAAGAAGTAAAATTCTGTTGTATTTAAGACACTTTTGATAGACATTTTCTACGTTATTTTCTACAATATGAAAGACCTAATTCTCCTGATACATTATTTTTGAAAAAGGAAAGATGAGAGCAGTTTCTTCGTAAGACAGTTTACTAGAAACCAATCATTTGTGATCAGTGTGATTTTTGTTTACATCCAATCCGGAATCCCAAGAATTAGAATAGTAGCCACGGTATGTTTGTTGGGTACATCAAAATCTAATGTCATTCTTCCCTCATAGAAAAAAGGTGAGAAGAGCTATTCAGAGCTTAGCTTGAGGTACTTTTGTACTTAGAAACAAGACTGCAAGACTCCTCCTGTAACCCCAAGCCATGTAACTCTGCATGTCACAAAAACAACGGCCTTTGCAAATGTAATCACAAATGGCAGAAATGATTTTGGGCATCCCTAACTTGCATATATATTCTTTGAGTGATGAATCATGGTCTTGGTAAAATTCATTCATCCCCTAGCATTTCCAGCATAGAAGGACTAGGAGGCTCCATTAGGCAAGAAGTTTTCTGTTTTCCTCCCTAGTATCTAGTACATGCCTGGTACATAGTAGTGGTCAGTAGATATTCATTGGATGAATGAACGAGTCCTCAGTGGGTCTTGCAGAGCATTGAGTACACATGGAGCCTGTGTGCTAGGACCCTGGGGCAGGGGCCTATTTGTTCTAGGCTTCTCTGTGTCATGCAGAGGCACTGTTGTCCCAGGAAAGCAGCCCCTGTGTGTGTTTGTTGTCCTTGTTAGATGGTAGGAACCCCTGGCAGTGCCACTTCCTTCTGGATCTCAGTCATCCACAGCTGGGCAGGCGAAAGAGATCAGCACCCAGGTGTTATGCCAGATCATGGCTTCCCAACTTTGCCTGCCATGATTTCAAGCTTACCCTAAACAGGACTAGTGGACAGTTGAGGTTAACTCTGTAATTAAGAGTGTTCATATGTTTTCCAGCTAGCCAGTTGAATTTTTATTTGCTCTTTGAGCCTTATGATGTGGTTCCCTTTCTAAAAGGATTAATGGTGTGAAAAACCTGAATATGCATACAGTTGCTATCCATGTTTTGAGTGGCCTAAAAGAAAATAGTTTCCTGTTATTGTACATGTTCAGACTTTTGAGGTGATAGCTTCCACTGTTGCCATATGAGGTGTGCCTGCCTGTACCCCAGAGCCACAGCTAGGCTTTGCCAAAGTGGTCTCTGGTTGCTTGGTTCCTATGTCTCATTTCCTAACCAAGGGCCCTGATTCCTGCCTAAGTACTCCTGGTCTTGACCTAGCAAGCCTTCCCAGTTGTGTAGTGTACTTTTCTTCCCTTTTTCTTTATCTAGTCATCTGCTATTATCTTTGTTGGTGGACCTCAGCTTGATGTTTGGCCTCCTAATCTCTCAGGGCCTTGATGATCCTGGGTTAGTTTCCCCCTTGCCTGTCCAGCATACGGTCTTTTATTTTATCCATCAGTCTTTTCTTCCCTCCCTTCCTCATTGTCTCTTTTCCTCTTTTAACAAACTATAGCTTTTGAGGGAGGGGGGCGGCAGAAAACTGCTCAGGCTGGAGAAGTAGCTCATTTGGGAGAGTGCTTTCCTAGCGTGCATGAAGCCCTGGGTTTAGTCTTCACCACAGAGAACCAAGCATGGTAATACACGGAGTTGGAGGCAGGAAGATCAGAACTTCAAGGCCACCCTCTACTATATAATGAGTTTGAGATCAGCTTGAGCTACAGGGGACCCTGTCTCAATAACTACAGTATTGTTTAACATGATAAGTAATACTATGACATTTTATAGTAATTAGGTACATTTTGAATGTCCTTATCTTTCCATGGAATAAAGTGATGTGATTATCAAATATTTGTGGGAAACAACTTCTAAGCTTTATATTTATTTATTTATTTATTTATTTATGTATGTATGTATGTGAATGTACTGTCTGCATGTAGGTTTGTGCACCCTCGTCGTGCAATGCCGTGGAAGTCAGAAGAGGGTGTCAGATTCCCCTGGAACTGGAGTTCTCAGCCACCATGTGGGTGCTGGGGATCGAACCCTGGTCCTCTGCAAGAGGCGCTCTTAACCATTAGGCTATCTCTCCAGCCCCAAAGCTTTATATATTTTAACCCATTATGACTATTTGAAACATTTTACAGGGGTGCTCTTTGTGAGCTCTTCCTGCCCAGGGGTGCCAGTGGCCCCCTCTTATCACATGTGGCCTTGGCTTTACCAGTTTCCCACCCAGTGTGCAGCTTAGGTTGAACCAACCTTAAACAGTCCAACAAGCATCCTATTAAGATCTTATTTTGAAATACATTGAATTTACATGTTGGGTGGTAAAAATGGGTGTCTTAGTTTTGATCTCCCCCATTCGTGGATGGTGGTATATTACTAGGAGTGGGGTTTTGAACAACTGTTCTTTATTATACTTCTCGGTTTTCTCTACTAAGCCCTCACATAGTTTTTATTGGACTATTTCTGGTACTTTGTGGATTTTGTTGCTTTATATGCTAGCAGCCCATTGTTTTCCCTCTTTAGTTACTCTGTATTTTATTTATCTCTGATTGCTTTTTAAAAACTCATTTTTGCTGGGTATGGTGGCACACACCTTTATTCTCAGCATTTGAGAGGCAGAGGCAGGTTGATCTCTGTGAGTTCAAGGCCAGCCTGATCTACGTAGCAGTTTCCAGGCCAGCTGGGGCTACAAGGAGACCCTGTCTCAAAAAGACCAGAGAGAGGGGAGAGGAGCGTTCAGTTTTTATCTTACTATACTAGATCTCAAATATACTTAATTGTAGTGTGTGTGGGTGTGTGTGCGTGTGTGTGTGTGTGTGTGGGGGTGTGTGTGTGTGTGTGTGTAACTCATGCCATGGTACACATGTAGAACTCAAAGGACAGCTTTCAGGAGTCAGTTCCCTACTTCTACCATGTGGGGGTCCCAGGATCTAACTCAGGTCATCAGGCTTGGCAGCAAACACTCTACCTTCTGAACCCTCTCACCAGCCCAACTTTTTGCATTATACTTTGGATTTATATTACTTATTTAACTCTAGAAAACCCTAGACTATCATCTCTTTAAATATAATCCCACTAAAAAAAAAAAAGGGGGGGGGCTGGAGAGATGGCCTAGTGGTTAAGAGCGCCGACCGCTCTTGCAGAGGACCCGGGTTCGATCCCCAGCACCCACATGGCGGCTGAGAACCGTCTGTGACTCCAATTCCGGGAGAGCTCCAGTTCCAGGGGAGTCCGAGACCCTCTTCTGACCTCCGCGGCATTGCACGACATGGGTGCACAGACCTGCATGCAGACAGTACATTCAAACACATACAAAATAAATAAATAAAATTAAAATATATATATATATAATCCCACTGTCTGACCTGTGGCACATAGAGTATGCAGGCTCTCTGTGTGTCCTAGTCTACCTGCTCAGACCCTTGGAGGTTCCTGCACCATTAGGCTTTCACCTTCTCACTGTGGAGCAGAGCGAGGATAAACAGGTGCCATGTGAGTGTGAGGAGGAAGTGAGGTGCTTCTTACAGACCTAAGTCATCTGCTGCTCCCGCGTCCTTGGCTCTGATCTCTGGGCCTGTGTTCTACAGGAGCCTCTGAAGGCATTTGCATCTCCCCTCCTGTCGCTTTCCGTTTACTTAGTGCAGTTCAGGTTTACGGATGCTTTCTAGTTTCACTCGACATGAAGATGTTTCTGTTTTCATTTTCTTTGTTGTTTTGTAGTATTTTTGAGAGATGGGGCACAGAAATTATTTGAACCAAGAAATCCTCCACTATGCACTCCAGAGCCTGCCACAGTCTGTTGTTGGCTCCTGCTGCTGCTCCAGACTATCCTGATATGTATGGTCAGAGGCCTCCTTGGGCCACATCCAGTGGGCCTTCCCTTGCTTACCTGAAGCGTAGTCAGCATCACTGATTCTTCTCTTCAAGTACTCCTCAGGGCTCCAGTGACACTGAATTTTCCTAGCTTCCCTGCTGTACCCAGCAGCCCCTTCTCATATTTGTTTACAGATGTCTCCTACTCCATTCATCCACAAAACTTTAGTATACTTCTGGTTTTATCTCTTAGTCTTATCCTGTTGTATACCTCCCACCCCCGTCCGGTCGCTCCTGAATCTTTCTTTCTGCCTAACTGTTCCTTTCTGCTCCAGGTTTGCATATCCGGCTCCTGATTGCATACTCTTTCCAAAGCAGCGCTTGCTTTTTTTCTTTTTTGGAATTTTCTTCCTCTAGTCTTGATTAGAACCCCATTATCCTTAATCTCTTTAGTTGCATGTCACGTCCTCCAAGGGTGCACCACCTAACCTAAAGTAGAACCCTGGTCCAAGTCACTCTAATGTCCTTCACAGAACATGTCTAAGACTCTTACTGGGTTCACATAGGTGCCATCTTTTCTCTACATTAAGCACTGTTACTTCTATAAGAGTGGGACCTTGTTTATCTTGTCTTCTACAGTATTCTCAGTATAGATGTTCCTTAGCTAATTCAGTTACATTAATAAAGCATTATCTGGGCATGGTGGTATATATCTAATCTCAGCACTCAGGTCACTGAGGCAATTTGATTGCAAGTTCCAGGCTAACCTAAACTATATATAGCAAGAACTTGCTTCAGTAAAACAAATAAACAACATTAAGTATACTTTTCTGATACTGGTCAGAAAGTTGTTAAATTCTTTTTTAATATGTTATTTTTTATTTTATGTGTATGAGTGCTTGTCTGCATGTCTGTAAGTGCACCTGTGTCATGCAGTGCTCACGGAGTTCAGAAAAAGATACTGGATCCCCTGGAACTGGAGTTATGGATGGTTGTTAGCTTCCATGGGGGTGCTGAGAATTGAACCTGGGTCCTCTGTAAGAACAGCCAGTGTTCTTAACCACTGAGCCATCTCTTCAGCCCCCAATCCTTTTTTTTATTTTTTTATTTCTTTTTTTTTAATGTATATGAGTGTACTGTCTGCATGTAGGTTGGTGCACCTGTGTCATGCAGTGCCGCAGAGGTCAGAAGAGGAGGTCAGATTCCCCTGGAACTGGAGTTAAAGATGGTTCTTAGCCGCATGTGGGTGCTGGGAATCAAACCCAGGTCCTCTTCAAGAGCAGTCAGTGCTCTTAACTGCTGAACCATCTCTTCAGTCCCCAATCAGCCCCCAATTCTTTTATCTGGTAGGCATGATCTCTTAATCTAAGAGTCAGACTCAAATGTCTTTTTTTTTTTTTTATACAGGAACACATGTAGTCATTTTTACCAAGAAAGGTCACAAGAAGTATGGAGATTTTTCTTAGCATATAAATTACCTTAAAGGTGAAAAAATAGATTTATTTGTAAAAAGAAACATTGCTGCCTAGTGTGCTAGTGCACACTTTTTTTTTTTTTTTTTTTTTTTTTTTTTTTTTNAATAATCAAATATCTGAAGAAGCACTCTCGTTGTTTTTCAGTGACTCTGGCATGATTGTCGAACTTAACTAGACCGCATTTCACATTTCAAAATAGAGACAAACTGACCTCGTATACACTCCAAATGAACCCAAAAGAAAACATGAAGAACTCAAATGCTCAATGACCATCTTTTCGCAGCTCGGTAATATGACCCTGACGGGCTCGACCTCCTCTCTCACAAGCCATTAACATCCCAATTTTCATACATTGAGATGATCTAATGGAACTACCTGGATCTTTCTCCAGCCATCCCTACCCATAGAACTAGGCTATCAGATTTAAAATCTATGTAGAGAGTAAAGAAAATCTAGACAACAGAGCAGAAATATTACCATGAGATAGCCGGCAAATATCTGGAACGTGCCAATTTCAAATGATCAATGTTCAATCTTCAGCAAGGGACAGAAGACACTACAGTACAACGAGGCTAAAGTAACTGGCTATGGTTCAGTTAAGAGGTTAGGGTGTATTCGAGAGGCACTGGAACAGAATGGGGCACTCTAGATGGAAAAAGCTAAAAGAGACATCTCCCAGACGCTCTTCCCATTAGAAAGAGAGACTTCCACCAGATTTCGCAATCCCAGCACCTTTCAAACCATCGGCATGACAACACCTATCCTCTACCATAGCCTCGCTCCCCCTCGAAGCTCTCCCAGCAGACCCACAACACCTCTATTTCTAACCTAGTCAGAGAACGGCACTGGACAATCACCCCACAGGAACACTTACCTACCTTTATCAGTAGCAAGAGCATCTTAATCAATAGCGAGTATTTAAAAAATAAAAAATGGAGAAGAACTAATGGAAATTAAGCAGCAACTGATTAACACTACTTAGGTACATGAAACCAGATTACATTAACCGAGGCAGCTAATATTTCCCATCTTATTAGCGTTCTGAAGACCAAACTGTAGTTCCTTATATAACTCCATCCATATCCGACACTCGGTACTGAACTATATATATATACCTATCCAGCATATTCCAAATAAACATTGAAGACATGAACCCACATATACACCCCCAACCACATACATTGGTCCAAGGAACATCCAAACACAATTCCTACAGGTACCTAGGAGAGACATGGTCCTAACAAGAGGCAATGAAGTAAAGCGCAACACATACTTCCTTGCAGAGGAAAACCAGGTTTAAGATTATATCCAAGCACCATGCCCCAAACATTGAGTGGCTAATGGAAACACATCCTATTAAACCAGGAGTGGTTGCTCACCCCTATGCAACTTTTATATATCCTAGCATTTTTCCATAGATACATACGAACCACCATATAAAAAGCAAGTGATAAGGATCTCTGTGAGTTCAAGCTCACAGCCCACATCAGATCAGAGTGGACTAGTTGTCCTCTTCAGTCCAGCTGGGGAACACATATTAGGACAGCGTTAGCCTCCGGGCTTCTTAAAAACAAAATATAACAAACTATACCATGGTACTACATATCGGTGCTCAACGTGACGCAGATTAGCCTAACTAAGAAATCTACCATCAGAGCCTCAATGTGACAGAAAGACAGCCGTCTCAAGCTAGGATTCTCGAACCCAGAGTCCCCCAATTACATAAATGTTGAAGACCCTCTAAAACATATAATGTACCAAGGCTACCCTAGCTTTATCATGTGACCCATATCTAATTAAACCAAAAAAAATGAACATTCTTACAAATTGTTCATAAAGATGGAATATATTTTTGTATCATTCTACCTTACAGGACTTGCTTGCCAAAGACCAGTTAGGCAAATGCATCCTAAGTTATAGCTACTCGCAAATGAAAAAATCCAAGAGAAATCAAATAATGACCATTAAATTTTAATAACTAAAAAAATCACAACACCCCAAATTAACACCATTGTATTGGTACAAGAGGCTTTGTGAAAGGCCTCTAGTTAGTATGGTTTACCAAACCTACTAGACTGAGATACCTAAAATACACTCATTACCTCATAAAAAAAACATGTGACCAATATCATACGCCCTCGCATTCATTCTCCCAAGCCCGAACTACTGGATACTTGAAGCGGATCTCCTGATACCAATACCCAAAATAACATCACTTCCAGGCAACATTAATCGAATGATATTTATCATACCTACTCTCTTCCTTCCAATTCCGGTTCGTCCGATCCACGTTTGATCTGCAAGATCAGATGCACGCATCAAGCTCACCCAATCCCTCATGACACGAAGCCACCTCAGTTATCTCGTCCCAAAACCACAAGCTATTCGAGGCCATGCAAGGAAGATAGTGTAGATATGACTCTATTCAGAGACAAAAGAACAACAGAAGTCACGGCAGGAACTACCCACAGTTGGCACATTGCACCCTTATCGTGGCATCTATATTTCATCCAACGTATCCGGTCATAACTGCACCCATGACCCATACTTATCTTTGTGGACTCATTCAAAATACACCCTCGCGGTGATACCTGTATTAAAATTTATTCAATAGTAATGTATGAGGTTTTTATAATGTTACTTAACAAACTTTCCAACTCTTGTGCTCTCTCACTGACTCTCACCATTCACTATAGCCCTGAAAACAGTTTCTTAAAGATGTGACAATTGGATTAATTCAAGATATAAACACAAATGTAAAGATACATAAATAAGAGCCTTTCTGATAGCAGTCCACACGAGCATCGCAGCTATTGAACAGGCATTTAGGAAACTAGAGTATGTATACCTAACCAATTAACTTCACCAAAGAGTTGACAAAGCCCAACAGCCATACCCAAACTTCCTGTTTTCCTTATAAGATCATCAAATTCTCAATACAAATATTATTCTCAACAGGGATTCTCTCCCATTTCAATAGGCAATTCCTTGATCTAGCTCATTTACATCCGCATTATATTCTACATAACAAAAATCTAGATTGCAGCTCTGTGATAATCCTAAGAGTTGTTTATCGAATCTCATTGCCAACCCTCTACAAGTTACAACAGTCGATTTCCCTCATGTCTCCTTACATTATAACTTCACCTAACGAGACTGCAGTACTCCAATAACTAAGATGATCATACCAGCTGGTCTCTCACCGTGAAAAACTTTGACTCTTAACCACTCTAATGCTTGAAATACTGCATCTACGGCATCCAGGCATTGGACCTCACAAGTGTTAAATGAAATTCAACCAAGTCACCTCCAATACATAAAACTCCAACGGAACTTACCAGCAGCAATCACCTGATAACTTAACAGAGAAAAAAGTAATAAAAATAAAGTATCATAAGAGGAATATAACAAGAAGTAACAATCTCTATCCAACTCTCCCGTGATCATTTGGAGTCA
Source organism: Rhizomys pruinosus (assembly GCA_009823505.1). Lineage (NCBI taxonomy): Eukaryota > Metazoa > Chordata > Mammalia > Rodentia > Spalacidae > Rhizomys > Rhizomys pruinosus. The sequence goes on from VZQC01005255.1 coordinate 911,860, forward strand.
AGCGTCCTTAGGCAAGTGTATCACTCTTTTGCAACACCATTCAGAACCGCGGAACATTCCACCTCTACAGATAAACCCAACATCGAGATCTTGACCCACTATGCACTTACCATACAACGTAAAAAGTCGAGACCTACCCATCTGATCCTCCTAGCGCATCACGTGCCATTATGGGATTAAAGAAGCATGTGGTGCAATCCCCGTAGCCTACCAGTTCCTTGCCAAATATACATAAAAGAATCCAGCGTACACATGGACGATCTTCCATCGTGGTACAAGGTATGTACTATATCTCGCATTATAGATACATCACAGAAAATTTGTGTTGGAATCAAAGATTCGTATCACCTTGACACAGAACTATAACAATAGAAGCAACGACGAACGAATGGTAAACAAGAGAATTTTAAATGAAAAGAATATGTACGTAACCGGACATGCAAGAGAAAGCAAATTTTAGTCCATACATAGTATCCTATATTCTGTCTCTAAAGTATACAGGGTCTCTACCCTCAGTTCCACTATGCTCGTAAAATAACTCCACCACCTCTCCTATATTTAAAAGCTTGACCCCAAATCATGTGAACAGCTGAAATGAGATCCACTTCTAGCAGTTTTAGCTCCCTCCAAAAATGCATTCACATCTATCCAGGAGGTTGCCAACTTTCATTATGGCCACTAGTGCAAGCACATCCCTACTAAATCTAATTTCACCACAACACCCTCAATATTTTGAACCATGGAAGTCAATAGAAGACATAAACCTACACCGCATTTGATACTATAAATCTATAATGTTTTCTTCTCATCTCTCCACACCTAACTCAACGTCACTTCCCATCTAGATTCTAATCAACCCTGTTATATCTCCTAGACATGTGAAAAAGGCCCTATTTCCGCGACTACGGAAACCAACGACATGACCCGGCGGCAACAATAAGCACGACCATCACCAAAACCAGTAAATTACTTTGTTAAGAGCAACCTGAGCACAACCTTCACTGCCTTTCAAATATATTATCTCCGATTGGTTCAGAAATCTGCTGCTACGATTCGAGTCCGAACAGAAGACCACATTCATTGGCTTCGTTGTGCTACTCTACACTCCCACATAAGTCACCTATCAACTGTCTCTCAATCCCCACTATCTCCTCGCTTTCCTAGCGTACAGCTGCATCCCATGTTACTCCCTTCTCTGTACTGTAAGAGACTGTTCGCCGCAGCCTTCCTCGCTCTGATTGTACTCACTTTATGGTAGACATGGCAAGTCGACCAACCGCTTCGCCCTCGCGAAAACCACTCATGCTGCTTCGACAAAATTGCTCTTATCGGTCTCAAGCAGTCCGCGCCAATTTGCCGCCCCCTAACAAATTGCCCATTTGCTTTTTTATTTTTTTATATTTAATTTTTTTGTCCGTACACTTCAGTTCCATTGGTTCCTCGGTGAACTCACTCGTGTGGTACAGACACAGGGCTGCCCTTGAAACTCCCTTAAAAGACCATCGCACACTGCCTCCTGAACCGTCCCAGCGCACGTGCTAGGGATTAAGAGGGACGTGCTCCCAAACGCCAGCGCCCCTGCTCCTAATAATAGCCATTCTTCCAACAGTATCATCATCCTCAGAGTACCCGAATAATCTTCACTTCCTAAAAAAATATCATATATACAATATTAAATAAGTAAAAAAAAATTGATAGATTAAAAATATGAAGAAAATAAATACAACGAACGAACAATCGAAAAATGAACCAGACTTACTGTAGAGATTCCGACCACAAAACCAAGCGAAAACACAACTTAAAATAATTAATTCAGACAGTATATAAAAATCTCAATCCTGTTCCTATATTCTCCTATCTTACTTATTAACATTGAACATAGATCCTATACAACCATCTCTTATATGGTTAATAAAGTCATATACACAAATATATAAACCAAAAAAACCAAATGTGCATCATCAATGAGGTTCTCAGCCTATTACATCATTCTACAAGAATTGCACGGCAATTGCTCTCACTGATAAAAACACTTAACATCGGTAACACACACACCTCCACACACCCCTCCCACACACACACTCAAGCTACGAAACACGACACGACCACGCGTAAGCTTGAGTCTATGTTGAAACTCTTCTGCCCTTTAAAAAATCAGAACGCAAGAAATCTTTCCATCTCCCGCCATCAAACGCCCTTATCGCTCAGTCCTACTGGACTTGAATTCTCTCATCTTACATGCTATGATCTCTCCCCTCTTCCTTTAGATGACAACTGATACCTCCAAAAGTGACACCAAAACCTACCAGAGGGTACATACTAATATGCAAGAGAAAGAATCCATTCGTGAGACATATATTTTACATTAGAATTTCAATATAATATATGAAATGGTCAACTTGACATGGACCAGAAATACAATTAGATAAATAATTTTAATCTTATCTAGTGAGCATAACGAGTCGTTCGCTAGGATCTGAAAGACACTATCTTATGGCTCATTACAATTTACAACAAAAGCATTCTCCCCATTATGTTATGTGCCAAGTACAAAATTCTCACTCCGTATATCTCGCTTTCTCGGAGTTTTCACCTAGGACACTCTACAGGCAAATCCTAGTGCAACAGTGGCAATAACATCGAGCAGCATTCTTACACGGCAAGGGACCCTCTAGAAGGACCATTGAGAGCACTCACATTTAGAAATACACATTAAACATTACTAGATACCATTAGTTATAATACATTGCATAAAGAAAATGTTAAATAAAAGTCAAAGTGGAACAGAAGGACCTGCGAAGACAAAAGTAAATACAATGTGTATGAACTAATGACGTATTGATTGTCTCTGATGTTCCCATATTGTAAATAGTTCAGAGATATCAGGAAATATTATTCTCGAAAAGGCTGGGCAGAAAATCCAAAATAATTGGCCCACTCATTTCTACTCTAGTGTAGTCCTCTCATAGTAATATCACTATGTTCTCTGATCCTATCCTATCATCGTGTATCACATGCTCAATACCATACACTCTACAACAACCGCTAACAGGCAGACAAACATTCCACAATACTAAAACTACACAAACCAAACACAATGAAAACCCGAAGTCCCATCTCTGCCTCAGGGATATTGCAAGCCTCTTAGCCATATAATAGGAGGCACCGAGAAGAAAAAATGTACGCATACGGCGTAGTGATGGAACCATGATCATGTCACTTAAGGTGAGGAAGCATGCAGAAATATACCTCCCTGAGTGACCCCAACTTCCTACCTCGAAGATAGGACTCCTGGGAGGCACATACCTCCTAATGAATCCTTTAGACTGAATATTTCCACCTTAGGAATATTAATACGAGTCCCCAAGAAGACTACAACATTAGCAGGGTCACAATGGAGAAGTGACTGTGAATAGATAGAAAGGAACACCCTCAAGAAGAGAACTACTGTAGTATTTAGATACGTATACAACGACACAAAGCATGGATACCTGTGAAAGGGTAATTTTGGGCTTTCCGAAGCCGAATGATCGCCATTAGATCGTTGCAGCTTATATTAAACCATGGACCACATATGAAGTTGTTTAGTGGCCTAGGTAGGTTCAGGGGATTCTGATTAGTCAACAGATAGCAGGGCCTACGATGATTGGAGGAGTGGAGACATCCACCCCATGAAAAACTACCTACACATAGTAAATAAACTTGCTTACAAAGAGTGGAATCTATAATTAAGACACCTACAATTTGAAATTACCGCGTAAAAATGAATTAAAGGCCTAACTCTATGAACTTAGTTAAGAATAACTAGCTAGAAGTGAATAATTAGACAAATATGGAAATACTTGCAAGCCAACAGTTTAATCTAATGAAAAATATACATACAACAATTTTATGAGGTACTTAAGAGCCTGCCATGTACGATGAAAATTATTCGCTAAGGTATTAAGACAATATTCAAGTTCTACCATGGCGACCGCTCAAACTAAATTGGGGAAAGCCAAAACTTATATATATCTTCCCCAATTAGATCCCCATTCTTAACAATACATTTATAGTCAATCGCAGGTATTACTTTGAGCATATGACGACAAGTTAGTTGCAGCCAACACTAATAATATTTTGTGCTTCTTTCTATTGTTAAACCTGATTAGCATGTATCTCAATATAAATAATTCTTTCTCACGGATCTACCCCCATCTCATACAATCATTAGAAAACATCATCGTATCGCTCCTAAACGACCCAAAACTACAAAAAAGAACAATAACAGGAAAATAAGTCTCTCGCCAAGAAACCTCAACTAAATGTTTTATAAACCGTATTAATGGAATAAACACTCTCGTAAATGAAGCACTCTAGACAATATTAAAGGTTAATTATAACACGTATTTTAAACCAAAGTCTCCCAAAAAGTGATGGTTCTTTTGAAACGAGGACATCTGACCATATTTCAAAATGGCCCTTGATTATATAATAACACACAACCGGGCCCAATGGAAGTGGCAGAGCTACTTACAGTTTAAGAGCACTACAGCAACAGTCCAAAGTGTCAATAGATGAATTTGTGTACGAGTTCTAAAAATATGATCATGCACTCACAACCTATACCTATGCCTTCACCACTCACAGCACCGCATATTACAACCTCCCTCGCTCACCATAATATATATCTATATGATATATATATCTTGCAGGATACTGTCCAAGAGCGATGTGAAAACAAATCGAAAAAGAATTTTATTTAGCGAATGTCTCTAACCACTAAGGATGGCAGTGGCTTGCTATATTCTGCTAAATTCCGATCAGTGTCAATATTACCAAAGAACTCATTTCAGTTTCTGTATGGGCAATATATATATGAATATAGATTCATAATTCACATATATTTACATAGATGAAATTGTTATATTTACTACATACCCACTGTGCCCATAAGCAAATTCTCCAATTAACCATATGTTCGATGCCTCTCCCAACGATACCGTAATATAAGACTGACTCAAGAATGAACGGCTAGAGGCCAGCGGTCCTGTTGAATTCCTTCCCTCCTGCACATCGTTTAGTACTCCCTCCCCAATCCGTATCTCCTAGTCGCGAGCCATCTCTAGCACAGAAACTAGAGCCCTACACAAATTATGTTGTAAGCAAGGGCAAGGTTCACATTACCGGAAAAACCCGCCTCCCATAAGGCCGAGCGAACTCAACAGCACTCCTTAGAGGGAGACGCCCATAAGTGCACCACAGTCACCCATCGCGAGGCACCCAACCACGACCCTCTGTTCTTTACAAGAACATTTTAAAATAATTAAATCACCACCTATTAAAAACAAAGTTAGAGGAATAGGATATATCCTATAGAGTGTTCTTAAATAATAAAAATAATATATTTAACCAATACTCTGAGACTAAAAAGATTGATCAGTTAACTAGGTCCTACGGGCAGTATAATACTAACATTTATCTTGATCCGCATGCATCATAGCAAGAATTAGTAATTAGGTTTTCTAGTCATTAGATTTTCTTCTAGTAATTAGATTCATTTGCATGAAGCATGGCCTATTACAACTCACATGAACTCGAGATAAATATGTTTCTTCACTCGCCTCCACACAAACTCCAATAGAGTGTGCGCAATTGAAAACTAATACTTCCAAACGCAATGCTTCATCAGAGTTGAGGAACATATACACCATATCCAGTGAGAGGCAGCTTGACCTCCATTTCACACAAACACAAACACACCACCTCGCTACACACTACATCTCACACGCACACAACGCGGCCACCAACGACGCGCCCACAAAACACCATGACGTATACATCGAGTACTCGAGAATCGTCAGAGAAAATGCATAATCAAATTGCTGCAGATCAACAATATAATCCGTAAGAAAACGCTCCTCGCTTAACACCATCTCCCTCGTTATCCTCTGCCGTAACTCTGGGTAGGCTCCTTAGTAAGGCACACGACGTAGAAAAATCGCCATACATAAATCCAGAAGTTCGTGCCTCTGATCAAACTAACAGACTGAAAAGTTGCATAACCTCTCTTCTTCGCCCTCTTCCTACAAAATAGTTAACTAGAAGGAATGAAAAGCTGTATTAGTAATTAATATAAATATAGCGATTGCCACTCCTACAACAAGTTCCCTAGACAAAGTGTTTACTTAAAGATTATTAAAAAAATCATAATCTGACAGTTTTCAATATACTAAAATAATTATGAGATTAATCTAATACTTTGTGACAAAAAGGTATAAAAATACAAGATGGCTGACATGCTAGCATATAAAAGCAGACATATGAATTAGTGAACAAAATATTAATGGCACATAATACTGATGCAAACCTCTAGTATAAATTTTAAAAACACTATTGATGACCGATTCTGTAAGGCAGTATAATACCAAGAAAGGATCAAGACCAAATATAAATGGTATCAACTAGTATTGACAAAAACCACACATTAGGCACTCAGGTTCATTGATAAACCTCCAGCCTCCCTTTTCCAATATATAAATGCACATGCGATATTTGATAGATATACCACACCATATACGCTCACCCAGACATTCATATGTTCTACATCATAACAGTGATAATATAACATTCCCTGCCAAATTAAACCAATAAGATTCTAAATATTATCTAGATAGCGTCTAAAGGGTATCGATACAATTACCCTATTGATCACTGCACTACAGAGTAAAGGAAGTGAAAAACATATCTCAAGGTAAGCCAAGACAACATAATAGGTTATTAAATAGAAGCACGCACACAGCAAACTCCTGTCATGGTATATTGGATCCACCCCTTGTATGGAGTCCCCTATTGAAGACAGTACTAATCACCACTAATTTCAATAAACATCAGTATCCTATAAAATTATGATTGGAAAGTAACCAATTAAATAGATATAAAAATTTACTTTAATTAGTTGTCCACATGAAACAATATCATTAGAAGATCCTCGCGTTAACTTCTGAGTGTATATATGCGCTTGCTTGCTTATTGTATGTTCTCCTCGATCCGTGTATGCGACTACCCCATGTCACAGCCCAACAGATGTCGCCTGCCTAGAAATATACCCTGTACCAAGCAGACTAACGAGCTGGAGCCCTCTACCCATCACATGACAACCTCGATCTCTCGCATCTCTGCCGTTCATAGAGTTCTGGGCATACTACAAGAGAGATGGCAACGACCCATGTATCACAATTGCATAGTACTAGAGCTTATATTAAATACTTTATTATATATCATATTTAATCCAATATTAATTTAATATTATCATAGTCATAGAGATTGAAAAAAAATATAACTATATGGTATGTCCCATCGATAATGCTAAACCTAACATCCCACTCCTCCATCTGGTTAGCAAGTAACGCAGGCCAATCAACTAGAAATGTACCGTGAAAGAGCTAGCTATTCCAAGGATCCCATCTGGACTAAATGATAGAAACACAATTTACGTTGACTAGAGGGATGTAGCTAGAGGACACCCGCCAAGCTACATGAGCTGTCTTAGTCGGTAACCACAAACTTCATTAATAACTTAAGGGTTCAGATCGTGCCTAAGGCAGCTCAGTCTGTCTGATACCATCTCTGAGCACCATACGCCCACAACAATACGAGTCGCCTTTACGTAGCACCATTCTTTACATTATCTTGGAATACTCCAATCAGTCATACACTTCTGACGCTAGATCGTAAAGGCCTTGCATACTTAAGCAAGATAATATGAACTTACCTGTACGACTCACTACTAATACTATTCCCGTGCGTGGGCCCTCCCCACTACCTCCAAAACATTAGTATCTAGTTAACAAGATTCACTGAAACTAGTGATCTGACCTAAGCGCAAAGCATAAGAAATTATATAGACCCCTGCACTTTATGAATAGAACAGACTAGCACCAACGCCACCGATAGTTTCTAGGTACAACCTACATCATTACCTCCAGGAGCACCACTTAACCCCAGGATTCATCAAGCCTGAAGATAACAACATCAAGGCCACTGTCATCACTCTACCAAACTCTCCAATATAGAATAATAGCCCAGAATACACCATCTAAACCCAGAATATAAACCACTCGTGAGGTATGAAATGGCACATAACGTCTAAACAAACCACTAACCTACACATACTCTTAGAGTGCCCTGGACACTCATTACCACTCTTATACATCTCGTGTCCACACACTCCCATCATTACCACTCATACTCTAATCAAGAATAGGCCACTGCTATTGCCAACATGATTTTATTCACTCTATCATATCAATGCACCCTGGCCACACAACCTCGCAACTTAAACCCACGGTACTTCTTATAGTGCCACTGCCTCTCGCCCCCACTCATCGGCATTTAACCTAGCTTGCTCTCGCTTACAGGCAGTGAGTCCACCAAATTGCCCTGACCTCATAGCTAACTGGCATAGCTCAATAGCTCCTGCCACATACTCCAGTTAACACACATGCTTCTCATTAATGACTCTGCCCAATCACACCCTCATATCATAACTCATACATATAGATACCCAGCGCCACTCATCCTCTAAATGCCAACCTGACCCACTGGCGTACTGGATTCAATCACCACTATCTCTACCTATAGAGTGTCTTCCCATAGCCCACTTCATTAATATTCCCTCATCTCTTCTTAATGGAGTAGCCGGCTAGCCCACCACCTATCTCTCACATAAAGTTCACTCCTTATACATGCACAGCATGCGCGCCAACCTTCATACATTAATTACCATCAAACACTCCTCCTAGCTATAAATTGACATCTGACTCGCATGAACACTCACTCTCTTAATTACAAAGGTATACCCACTCTCTATTTAAACCTGTCCCCTGGCCCCCACCTCAATGTATATGCCCTGTCGATCATCTAGCATTTCGTCACGTCGAAAATTCGCACCTACAAGTTGCCCTGCGACAGCCACATCGAACTTTACTACACTGGCTCCTATATACGCACCCTCGCCTAGCCTCTCCACTTTCATCCTACGGTGTCCCAGTCATTATGCGCCACTGGCCTCACAATGCCATCATTCGGTGCTGTTGCAAATTCTGTAATGGCCCTTATCTCAACTATACCAATTCTATAGACAATCACTTTGGAACAACTCAGAAACACACTCTGCAATTCCTCGCTCGCCTCTGTAGTGAACGAACCTACAGCTTAGCGACCATGAAAGATACGGAGAGCTACATGTGTTCTCACCTTAAGCTATATATTTGCCACCTCGCTCTCCTCGCTAAAGGATGCTACTAAGTTCTCACAAAGCTTTCCAGGAGCAAGATAAAACATCAGCTCATGAAACAAGACCCACTAACCGCATCATCCAAAATTACACTACATTACTATACAACATGTACAGATACAGAAAACCAGAAAATTCTCCTAAACTCCTCCTCATGAATCAATGAAATAAATGTTTGTAACTAAAAAGAGCCAATTCAGAAGAACATACAACTCATCTATCTCGTCTAACTACTACCTTCACTCCCCTCGGGTTTACTATAATGGAAGCTATATAGAGAAAGCAACCCACTGGATACAATGAATGAAGATTGAGCTGAGTCAAGACATTTAGAATAACAATACACTCAAGACCTGTCTCCCATAACAATCTTGAGAAGTAAATAGAAAGTACGACAACAAACGAGGGCACCTAGAACTATTATACCACAATATGAGACAGAAAGAGTATGAGAGAAACTCACATAATGCCACAGTTAACGCTTATATAGCTTCATCCATAAATCTTTTACTACTTGCTTAAAGAAGATACATGAGAACTTGGGCATTAGAGGATGGCTCAGGGACTATTAAGATGACACTGAGTTGGCTTCTGTGGGCCCCCGAAGGAATTGATAGTTTCTACATCATCACTCCCACATTGACTAAGCTAACATTTGTGCTAACTAACTCCAGTCGTTCTTCAGGGATCCCTAACTGCGCCCTAGTCCTGACTGGTACCACAGGAGACTGCCATGGCATAGTAGATCAGCAATTGTAGACACCTATGCTAGTAACCCTGAGGTGCAAGCAGACAAACACTCACACATAAATTAAAATCCAATAAGTAAAATTATTTACATAAGTAGTAATTCTCTATACGATGATACCCATGGCTAATCACTAGTGAAAGCATGTCTAACGAAGGAATAGGACTAGACCCTCATATGCGTAGCCTTATGACACATTTGTTTAAAAAGGGATATTTCGATATAAACCGCCTCTTAAGCCGCCTACTAGCAAAACGCTAGACCAACGAGCAAAGAAGATCTGAATGCCCAACAGGGTTCAGACGAGCGAGGAAAAAAGAGTATGCTGCTTTCAACTCAATCCCGTTCCACTCGCCCATGGTTGTGGATGTATTCAAATCTATGTACAACCCATCCTACTGCGAAACCTAGCACGTTAGCCTGAGAGAACCCTCTCAAAAAGCATCATCCAACAAATTAGACAACGCTGATTAATAACATCCATAATAAACACCACCCCCAATGATCAAAAAACCATGATCCACAGCTCCATACCCCCACTCCTTGGATATATATACCAAATGACTCATCCTCCAGCCCAATGATACATGACTACAAATGGTTCCCTACCCGTAATACTCATTCACAATTATTTGCGAAAAGAGACTTGGAACTCAACGCAAAAACCCACAATATGCAACCAAATACTCCTCAACAGATCCCAGTAGCGCTAAAAGATAGAAGAAATTGATTGCACTAAAATTGTTGGATCACAAGTCCTCAACAGCCAATTGTGACGAATACTACTCAGCGGTAAAGAACAGATGACGTTATGAACTTTGCAAGAAAACATTGGACCGAATCATATAACGACCATTATTGGCTAAGTTGAAGTAGCACCATCCAGTCCAGAATAATCAAAACGCGCTGACCAATCCGACATTGCTTACCCGTCATGCCCCTAATATGTAGGATTCCTTCAATCGACATATCCCGCTAGATGGTAAACGGTTCAAGTCTAAGCATTATCTACAGTTTATCACTAACCCAAAGATGTCTCTCCTCACACTCCCTCTAACATGACCTAAACCTCTGTCACCAGCAGCACAATTCTCATCATAGCGTAAACAAGGATTTTTTTAAATCTTTCTCAACCTCCGCATGATCAATTAGTCGTATATCAGTGTTATCATTCTATATCATTCTAACTGAATACAACTGCCTACTTATATTATCGTAAAAGCCCTGCAAAGCCTATGTTATGTGGCCTCCCTCAATCCTCTGCACTGCCATAGTATCGACCTAGTAACCCCCGCTATAGGCACAACAAGACGAAACTCCGTCTGAACCTATCCAGTCGGCGACACCCGTCAATCTCCTGGACCTCAATTGCTGGTTGCGATCTCCTTATATGACATAACCCGAACAACCCATAGAGTTAGCCTTGTCCGTGGTAGATGGCAGGCACAAACATCAGAGACCGCTGCTGCCAACACCGCACACATGAGAAAATCCCCACAAAAAGACACGCTCGACACTTTGAGAGTAGTATTGGCTACTTCTGGCGCGGTGCGAGCCACAGTTTGTGCCTTCATTTCTGCCACACTACGACGGTCACCCACTACGAACACACCCTCAGCACTAACACACACTCAACCTATCTAATTAGAAAACCCCAAATTAGATCACAAAACCAAATTAAAATAGTCTAGAGAAGTATTCGCAGAGCATATGGCTCCCGGACAACGGACCCGCCTTTATCAAGAAATCCTGGACACGAGGCGCCGCAGCATGAGGCTTACAGGAATCGTACTGCTGTACTAACCCAAAAGGCTACGCCTGGGTCTATATTATGGCAAGTTTCCCAGGCCTGCATTGAAGGTCTATTAAAACGGGTGAAATCCCACTGCCTCTCTGTATATAAATATAAATGTTAATAAATGAATTCATATTTTAGAGTAAGTTTTCAATTATATAATAACCAAGAAAAGGAAAGGCAAGACTGATAGCAACTGATAAATAATTTTATAATTAAATGAGGTCGTGGATATATCAATCCTAAAGCTCAAAATCAATAATGTGTAATATATTTAATATTTAAATATCTTTCACAAGGGGCGTCATCAGAATCCACGCAATCTTGCATTTTTCAGAGCTCACACTGATTTCGAGGACCATCTGCTCGATTACTTGTATGCACTCGCAGACGGGGAAACTTCAGAATGATCGGAAGACCCCTCATGATTCGTCAAGCCACCAATGTTATTCAGGAATTGACAGACCCCAGTAATAATACCAATGTTCAATGGCAGGAAGAAGCCTAATGTAGCCAATTTTCTAAATCCATAGTCACTACCACATAGCAACCAGACATTCGAGTGTTAAGATGACACTATGACAGTTAATACTGGACCATGATAATGCCATATAACTATCTCTGACCCCCTGGGTGGCAGGGTGGGAGGGAGGAAAAGGCCCGGAGGTGATATGCCCTCCTCCCAATTCCAAATCTGAAGCCCAATATGGGATGGTTCTGCCAGATACTTACAACACACTCCTCCAAGCAGCACCAAAATATTCTTACTAGCTTTGGGAACCCAACCCTTTTCAACAAGATCCAAACATACCCTTTAATCGAAAAGAACACATATACTATAAGACCAGGTAAGTCGAAGATATAGCAAGAATATTTAGAAGTTTGACCCGAGGTGATTGAAAATTGTACTTTCCAAGTTGTCGGTGAGTGAGCAAAATACTAACATTTTACGGCATGTTCGGATCTAGAGGGGAGTATACGAATACTCCCAGATGTTTAGTGTGTTTTAGATTAAAAGTGCACAAAAATAGATTAAAGACATTACAATTACGATGGTGCTCTTGTATGAACAGGGACTGACTGATTGAGTTCCTGATACTCATTTGTCGTGCGTTTAGTATCCCTTAGTTCTATTAACTATCACTCTTTCATTTCATACATCTATTTTGTTTCTTCTTATGTTAAAATGTCAATCTTGGTTACCGTTACTATTTTCTTTCTGTCTACTTTTGCTGGCAACCTTTTTCGATTTCCTCATAATTAATTTTTACTAATGACATTACCCATGTTTTTCCCCTCTATTTTATATTATTTCCTTGTAGTTTAATTATTTATCCTAACTTCTAATCTAGTTCACGACCATGACTCTTTTAAAATAGACTCTTCACCATATTTCCTCAATATTTGTTTACTCTCCAAACCACGGCTCAACCATTATTATTCGATTTCCCGCTTTGGCTTATTACTCACTTTTATTTTCTCAAGCAAATTTTGATATATCAGAAGCATTTCTTTTTATACTCATTCGTTTTTGAAGTCTTCTACATACACTCACACATCCGAATCCACTATCCTTAGGATCAACTATATCCAGTCCACAACTGTGAAGCTCGACCCATGATAAGAACCCTGTCTCAAAAAGAAAGACCAAGAGAGGCGAGAGGACGTTAGTTTTTATCACTTATACTAGATCTCAAATTATACTTTAATGTGTGTGTGGGGGTGTGTGTGCGTTGTGTTTGGGTGTGTGTTGTGGTGCTGGTTTTGTGTGATGTGTACTCATGCGTACTCATGAGACAAACAGTTTAGGAGTAGTTCCCTACTTCTTACCATGTGGTGGTCCAGGATCTACTCGTATAGCTGTTAGCACAAACCACTCTCCTCTGAACCCTCTCACCAGCCAACTTTGCATAATACTATTGGATTTTATGATGTATTTTAATCTCTAGAACACCCTAGACTCTCATCTCTATTATAATCAATTAAAAAACAGGGTGAAGGGTATGGCTATGTAGTAAGATGCCGACGCTTCTTGCAGTAGATCCCGGTTCGATCCTCAACCCCACATGGCGGCATGTTGAACGTCTGTGCACTTCCTAATTCGGAGCTCTTTTCGGGGAGTCCAGGATTTCTGTACTCCGCTTGCATGCCGACATGGTTGCAGACTGCAGCAGCATATTCCAATCAGTTATCAAATAAATAAATAAATTTAAAATATTTATAGTTAATCACTGTCTGACGTCGTGTGCACATAGAGTATGCAGGGCTCTCCTGTGTGTCCTAGGTCTACCTGGCTCAGACCTTGGAGGTCTGCACCATTGCTTTACGCTTCACTTGGAGCAGCTGTGGATAAACAGTGTCCATGTGAGTTGAGAGTAAGTGAGGTGCTTATTTACCGACCTAAGTCATCTGCTGCTCGCTCGACGTCCTTGGCTCTGATCTCTGGCCGTGTTTCTACAGGAGCCTCTGAAGGTATTTGCATCTCCCCTCCTCGCTTTCGTTTTATGATTAGGTTTTACGGATGCTTTCTAGTCATGAATGATGTTTCTGGTTTTCTTTCTTTGTGTTTTTAGATTTTGAGAGATGGGGCACAGAAATTATTTACAGAATATTCCTCCACTTAATGCTCAGAGCCTGCCACAGTCGTTGGTCTGTGTGCTCCAGACTATCCTATATGTATGTCAGACTTCTTGTTGGCCACATCCGTGGGCCTTCCCTTGCTTACCTGAAGCGTAGTCAGCATCACTGATTCTTCTCTTCAAGTACTCCTCAGGGCTCCAGTGACACTGAATTTTCCTAGCTTCCCTGCTGTACCCAGCAGCCCCTTCTCATATTTGTTTACAGATGTCTCCTACTCCATTCATCCACAAAACTTTAGTATACTTCTGGTTTTATCTCTTAGTCTTATCCTGTTGTATACCTCCCACCCCCGTCCGGTCGCTCCTGAATCTTTCTCTTTCTGCACTAACTGTTCCTTCTGACTCCAGGTTTGCATATCCGGCTCCTGATTGCATACTCTTCCACGTTCGCTGACTTTTTTTCTTTTTTGGAAATTTTCTTCCTCACTGTTAGATTAGAAAACCCATTATCCTTTAATCTTCTTTAGTTGGCATGTCACGTCCTCCAAGGGTGCACCACCTAACCTAAAGTAGAACCCTGGTCCAAGTCACTCTAATGTCCTTCACAGAACATGTCTAAGACTCTTACTGGGTTCACATAGGTGCCATCTTTTCTCTACATTAAGCACTGTTACTTCTATAAGAGTGGGACCTTGTTTATCTTGTCTTCTACAGTATTCTCCGTATAGATGTTCCTTAGCTAATTCGTTACCATAATAAAGCTTATCTGGGCATGGTGGTATTTATTCCTAATTCACACTCAGGTCATGAGGCAATCTTGATTGAAGTTCCAGGCTAACCTAAAACTAATTAGCAAGAACTTGCTTCTAGTAAAACAAATAACCCAACACATTAAGTATACTTTTCTGATTGTGTCAGCAGAATTGTTAAATTCTTTTTTTAATATGTTATTTTTATTATTATGTGTATGAGTGCCTGTTGCATGTTGTAATCCCTGTGTCATGCAGCTGCTCACGGAGTTCAGAAAAGATACTGGACCCCTGAACTGCGAGTTATGTGGTTGTTGCTCCATGGAGGTGCTGGGCAATGACCGTCCCTGTTCAAAGCAGCACCTGTTCTTAACCACTGAGCCATCCTTCAGCCCCCAATCCTTTTTTTTATTATTTTACTTCTTTTTGTTAATGTGTATGAGTCTTTACTTCTGCATGTATTGTGCACCTGTTCATGCAGTGCCGCAGAGGTCAGAAAGAGCGGGTCAGATTCCCCTTAACTGATTTAAAAGATGGTTCTTTAGCCGCATGTGGTTGCTGGGAATCACAACCCAGGATCTCTTCAAGAGCATCGTGTTCTTAACTGTGCAACCATCTCTTCAGTCCCCAATCAGCCCCACAATTCTTTTATCTGGTAGGCATGATCTCTTAATCTAAGCAGTCAGCTCAACATGTCTTTTTTTTTTTTTTATACAGGGAACACATGTAGTCATTTTTACCAAGAAAGGTCACAGAAAGTATGGAGATTTTCTTAGCATATAAATTACCTTAAAGGTGAAAAAAGATTTATTTGTTGAAAAGGAAACCTGCTCCTGTGTGCGTAGTGCACATTCTTTTTTTTTTTTTTTTTTTTTTTGTCTTTTCAAAACGGGTCTCCTTGTGCCCAGCTGTCTCTGGAACTTCACTCTGTAGACCAGGCTGGCTTGAACTCACAGGATCCACCTTGCTTCTGCCTCCCAATGGCTAGGATTTAAAAGCATCGCCACCACGCCCAGCTGTAGTGACACTTTTACCAGCACTAGGAAGCAGAAAGCAATGGACCTCTTGAGTTTTAACCAGTGGGGCTACAGGCGATCCTTGTCTCAAAAAACCAAAAGAGAGAAAGAAAAAAAGAAGAAAGAAAGGAAGGAAGAAAGGAAGGAAGGAAGGAAGGAAGGAAGGAAGGAAGGAAGGAAGGAGAGGAAAGGAAGAAAACAATTGCTAGTATAACAAGAAGCCAAATCTAAAAAAAAAAACCATTTACAGTAGCTGAGAGCTTAGCTTTATATTTTGTGTATTAATGACTGCGTCACGGTCTCCCATGCTATTGCCAAATAATGGTAACCACAGAGTTAGTACAGTGTGAAATTGATTTGATAATCAAAACTTTTATGGATTTCTTCTATTCTGTTGGGGGGGGTGGATGTTGTGTGTGTGGATGTGCGTGTGAGCCAGAGGTTAACCTTGGGTGTCTTCCTCAGGAGTCATCCACCTTACTTCTTCTGAGACGGTCTTCCTTTAGCTCTGGACCTGTTTTGGGACTCCTCTATTCAGACGGTGGCTGGCACTGAACCCCAAAGATCCACCTGCCTCAGCCTCACCAGCGCTGGACTTTCAAGCATATACTACCATGCCTGGCTTTTTATATGGAGGCTAAGAATCCAGTTCGTCTTGTCAAGCTTGCATAGCAAGCACTTTACTGACTGAGCCCTCCTCCACAGCTCAGGATTTTTTTAAAATGAAGGCACTGGTGTGCCACGCTTTAATCTAGCATCTGGAGGCAAGAGAGTGTATCTTTGTGAGTTCAAGGCCAGCTGGTCTACAGTGACGTTCCAGGACAGCTGGGGCTACAGGAGACCTCTGTTCTAAAAAACAAAAAACACCAACACAAAAAAAAAAAAAAAAAAAAATGAAGGCACTGTTCTTTTTTTTTTTTTTTTTTTTAATTTTTATTTATTTCGGTATGTGTATGAATGTACTTTCTGCATGCAGGTGTGTGCACCCCTGTCATGCAATGCTGCGGAGGTCAGAAGAGGTTGTCGGATTCCCCTGGACCTGGAGTTCTCCTGGAATTGGAGTTTCAGACAGTTCTCGTCCGCCATGTGGGTGCTGGGGATCGAACCCTGGTCCTCTGTAAGAGCGGTCAGCGCTCTTAACCGCTAGGCCATCTCTCCAGCCCCAGGCACTGTTCTTTAGATATTGGGCTTGTAATGTTAGATAGTTAGGGTCCTGCCAATTTCTAATTTAACAAAAACAAATTGGTTTGTACTGCTTTGTATTCTGCAACTTGGAGTTTTTGCTTATTACCTAACACTGTTTAAACTAGAACAGTGTCGTATGTTTTGCCATTATTTGTTTTTTTTGTGTTAAATATATTAATTCAATCTTTGTCACATTTGAACAATCCAGTTGGACTTTTCCTCTTCTTCTTTTTTATTTTTAGATTTCTGGAATTTGCTATGACCAAAATGTGTTCCGGGTTCACCAGGTCCTTTGCATCCCCAGTGGGGTGGCTCAGTTCTTCTCTTGGTCTCTTGAGCCCATCTTCTCATCTTCAGAACCCACCAATGAAGCCAGAGTTGGGATGGGAGCCACAGTGGACATCCAGAGGCAGCAGAGGATGGAGCAGCTTGATCGACAGCTGATGCTCTCTCAGTTTGCACAAGTGAGGCGACAGAGGCAGCAGCAGGTAAGATCCCAAACAATTCAGTGTGGTATACTTGGTGACCCCAGGAACCTTTTCTTCTGTGACTGTGAAAGAGACTCCATTTCATTCCTGTTTTGCAATGTGCATTTGACATGTTTCTAAGTAGAATGTAGGTCTCTGATAGTAGCTATTCTTTGTGTTTGGTTTGGTTTTGTTTTTAGAATAATAAATTACAGATAAACAATTGGTAAAATTGGATTCTTATTCTAAGCATTATTTCTTGGAGAAACAATTGGTCAATTTGGACATTCTTATTCTAAGCATTATTTCTTGGAGAAACCTAACCTAGTTAACAAGATAAGATATTTATCTATGTTTGTAATCTTGTAAAAGCCACAGTGTCTTCCTGTTTAAAGCACAAGTCAGATGCTGTGGATGAAGAACAAATGAAACCTTCATGATTTTTCTTGGTTGAAGTGAATATGAAGATAAGAAATTTTAAGGGAAGAACCAATGAGTATATCCTAAAATGATGTGCTTTTTTTTTAAATTGTTTTATTTACTTTTGTATGTGTATGAATGTACTGTCTGCATGTAGGTTTGTGCACCATGTCATGCAATGCCATGGAGGTCAGAAGAGGGTGTCGGATTCCCCTGGAACTGGAGTTAAAGACGGTTCTCAGCCGCCATGTGGGTGCTGGGGATTGAACCCAGGTCCTCTGCAAGAGCAGTCGGTGCTCTTAACCACTAGGTCATCTCTCTAGCCCCATGATGTGCTTTCTTAACTTGTCATTAAAACCAGGATCTATTCCACAGTTATCTACAAATATTGTAGGGGGTCGGGGAGGCAAGGAGAGCAGAAGGTTACTATATGTCAGGCTGAAATTTCGGACTTGATCTTTTTTGGACATTTTGACTCAACACACTGACTTTTTTTCTACCTCCTTCTCTGCCCCCTCTCCCTCCTGCTCTCCTTCCCCTCCCTCCCTCCCTTCTTCCTCCTTCCCTTCCTCTTCCCCCTCTTCCTCTTTCTCCTACTTTTCCTTCTCCTCTTCCTGCTGGGGTAGTGAGAGATGCAGGATTCTCTCCTGCCATTGTTCTGTCTGCCTCATGTGTAAGAGGTAGGCCCGCAGGTCTTACGGCAGCCTGGAGAATGACGTCTAGTCTCATGTCCTTGGGCTCCCATTGGGATGAGCATCCTACCATTTCTGTCTTGGGGAGTAAGAAACAGAAGAGAGAAATGCAAAAGTTGTTCCTTATAGACCTATTTGACTTGTAAGTAACTGAAATACATGATACAGATAATCATGACATGTTCAAGGAGGGAGGACCTGCTCTCTTGGAGAGCTCAAAGGCAGAGGTGTAGATGACAGATTCAACTCTGTAGAGATGAAAACTGAGAACATGGCACTACATGGGAAGAATTACATCCATGGTGAATATAAACTGTAAGTGAAGCCTTATGTTTAGCAGGAGGCAGGGGGTCCTGTAAAGAAACCTGGAGAAGAGCTGGGTGTGGTGGTGCACGCCTTTAATCCTAGCACTCAGGAGGCAGAGGCAGGTGGATCTTTGTGAGTTCAAGGCCAGCCTGGTCTACAGAGTGAGTTCCAGGCCAGCTGGGGCTACAGGGAGACCCTGTCTAGAAAAAGCCAAAAAAAAAAAAAAAAACTGGAGAAGAAGAACAAAGGGTATGATCTAGATAGATAGGGAAGCCAGAAAATCCTGTCTGCTCGAGATTCTTCCTTCCTCCTGGGTATGGTATCCCTTTGGAATGAGAGTTTTCAAGGGAAAGGGAAGAGAATGTCCTTTCTAAATTTTACAGTTTGCTTTGGGTAAGAGGGTTTCTAATGTCTGTGACCTTCCTTGGAGTTCTGGTTTCATGACTTACTCTCATCATGGAAAGAGATGGCAGGAGAAGGTCATATTAGGGCTCACCTACTGACCTCACTTAATCATAATTAATCCTTAAAGACCCTATCTTTAAATACAGTCATGCTGGGGCTAGAGAGATGTCTCAGTGTTTAAGAGTACTGAGTTCAGTTCCCAGCATCCACATGGCAGCTAACAACTCCAGTTCTAAGGCATACAGCACACTCTCCCAATGTCAACAAGCATTGCACAACATTGGTACACTTACATACATGCAGACAGTACACTCGTACACATAAAACAAAAATAGTAAATAAATACAATCATACTGAGGCAGTAGGGCTTCAACATTCAAATAGGAGAATCATGATTCTTGATGAACAGTTCCAGTGTAATCAACTTGGCACTAAGTAGCCATTGTTCTTCAGCGTGGGGGTATATCTTGCTCAGCCCAGTCTGTTGATAGAAGATTGTTTATTCCATGCCAACAGTAGCTAAATCCTGCTGGGTTCATGGAACCCATGCATAACCTCCATCCTCACCACCATGGCTACTCTCTTCCTGTACCAGTACTGAGGCAGACAGTAATAATGTCACTGTCATTCTGTTGTCCTCCCACTTGGTCCCTTTTCTGTGATTGATGTCCATGATAGGCATTAATCTTTAAAACAAAGCCACGCTGTGTTTACTTACCTGTTCTTCAGGTAAGTTCTTCCTTGTCCCCTACTTTCTAGTCCCTTGACTGATCAACCAAGTCATTTGCCACCCACAGTCAGTCCTCATACTACATATTATTCCCCTCATGTCACTTCTCCTTCCAGACTAAGCAGATAATCAAGGGCACCAGCTAGCTCTACCTCTGGGAGGATTCCGTTCCTTCTGTCTTTCACAGGTTCTCCCTGCTTGGTGCCACAGTGCAACCATGATCCCTTTCAATGATACATCCATGAGCCAAATTTGGCCATTTCCTCCTCTGTCACTTGATTATCACAGACTTGCTAACTTGTGGTGGGTATGAGCTGGGGAGAGGGTTTGATGCAAGAAGAGGTTGATGCAGTGTCAGGCATACCCACTTCTGCAGCTCACCTGTGCCCTCTGGCTGTGCCTATGCTGATCCCAGGTATGCCCTGTCTACTTGACAGGGGGTTTCCTCTAGGTGCACAGGGCCTGCAACCTAATGGATCTTCATTGCAGAATCCATACTCACTTTGGCTCTTGGACAGGTACTTTATGGTATAGCAGTAATTCTTTGCTGTTCATACATGCCTTGCCCTAGGACCCCAGGTACCCACATATAGTTTTTCCCTTGTGACTGTCTTCAAATGCCACACAGTATCTTTTTCCACCTCAGATACTTTTACCACGTTAGGATCTTCCTCCATGAGTAAAACACCCAACCCTTGCCCTGCCTGAGGATACATTCCCACTTAGTACCCAGAAAGGCACAGCATCTATGAGTGGCACTATCCACTTCTCAGGCTCCTCTGCTCTTATAAACTACTCTTCCTCCCATAGATCTGAAGTTCTGAGCTGGTGAGCAGCCCTGGCTCTTATTGGGACCTTGGCTTTGAATGCTTTTCTGGGTAGCAAAGAACATACTTCTAATTTATTTGTAAGCTTGCTAGGTTCCCTTGTTGTTATGCCTCAACCTCATTACCATAGCCTACTGAACTTCCTCACAGGGCTGGGTTTGACTGTTTGTCTTTATGAATGATAAGTCATTGCATAAAGAACTCCTCTATTAAACTGCCACTGAAGAGATTATCACTCATCTTCCTGCAAATGCATGAAAATTGTACATGAGAGTTAATGTTGAAATGTGATCCCAGGAAGAAGGGTTTACTTTCATTGATTTTTGTTTTTTCAACAAATTTGTTTTGTTTTTTTTTCTTTTATATTATTCCAAAATATGCATATATACACTCCACATATAAGTCAAAATTAAAAATTCTGAAAATAAACTATAGGTTGATTCCTAAACACATTTAGAGATTCACATTTTAACAGTAAATTTGCATGCAGTATAAAGTCGTGTAACTTTACATTCTTTTTTTAGAATATGACTACATATCCTCCATAGATTCACATTGTAATAGCACAGTTGCTTTCAGATACAATGAAACATAATAATATGGGACTGTGTTACTTCACTTAGTATAATTGCTTCGAGTTCCATCCATTTACTAGCAAAGCTCATGATGTCATCTTTCTTTACTGCTGCATAGAACTCCATTGTGTAGATGTACCACATTTTTGTTATCCAGTCATCAGTTGAAGGGCATTTGGGTTGGTTCCAGGTCTTTGCTATTGTGAAGAGAGCTGCAGTAAACATAGCTTTGCATGTATCTTTGTGGTAGGATGCGTCTTGTGGGTATATACCCAGGAGTGGTATGACTGGGTCAGGAGGTAGGCTCATTTTGAGTTTTTTAAGGGTTCTCCACACTGCTTTCCACAGTGGTTGTACCAGTATACATTCCCACCAGCAGTGGATGAGTGTTCCACTTTCCCCACAGCCTCTCCAGCATTTGGTGTCTTTTGTTTTCTTGATCTCGGCTAGTCTTATTGGAGTGAGATGATACCTTATGTGTGGTTTTAATTTGCATTTCCTTAATTATTAATGATGTTGAACATTTTTTTTTAATTTTTTTAATTTTATTTATTTCCGTATGTGTATGAATGTATTGTCTGCATGCAAGTCTGTGCGCCCGTGACATGCAACGCTGCGGAGGTCAGAAGAGGGTGTCGGACTCCCCTGGAACTGGAGTTCTCCTGGATTTGGAGTTTCAGACGGCTCTCGGCCGCCATGTGGGTGCTGGGGATCGAACCCGGGTCCTCTGCAAGAGCGGTCGGCTCTTAACCACTAGGCCATCTCTCCAGCCCCGATGTTGAACACTTTTTAAGATGTTTCTCAGCCATCTTTACTTCCTTAATGGTGAAGTCTCTGTTCAGCTCTTTATTCCATCTTTTCATTTGTTTTCTTACTTCTTTGTTTTTTTTTTTGTTGTTGTTGCTGTTGTTGTTGTTTTGTTTTGTTTGGTCTTTTTGAGACAGGGTCTCCCTGTAGCTCCAGCTGTCCTGGAATTCGCTCTGTAGACCAACCTGGCCTTTAACTCACAAAGATCCACCTGCCTCTGCCTTCCAAGTGCTAGGATTAAAGGCGTGCGCCACCAAGCCGGCTACTTCTTTGTTTTTTAAGTAGATTATATATTCTGGATGTTAATGCTTTGTCTGATATATCAGTGGTGAAGGTTTCCTCCCACTCTATGGGTTTTCTCTTCACTTCCTTGATTGTTTCTTTAGCTGTACAAAAGCTTTTGAGTTTAATGAGGTCCCACTTTGTCAGCTGTTGTCCTTATTTCCTGTGCAGCTGCTGTCTGATTTAGAAAGTCTTTTCCTACACCTATGTCTTGTAGGTTGCTGCTGACTTTTTCTTCTATCACCTTCAGGGTTTCAGGTTTTAGGTTGAGATCTTTGATCCACTTGGAGTTTATTTTTGTACAGTGTGAGAGGTAGGGGTTTAATTTTGTTCTTCTACAAATGGTGATCCAGTTTTGCCAACACCATTTGCTGAAGATGCTATCTTTCCTCCATTGAGCTTTTTTGGCCCCTTTGTCAAATATGTGGTGGCTGAAGTTATATGAGCTCAAGTTTGGATCTACAGTTTTGTTCCATTGGTCAATGGTTCTGTTTTTTTTTTTTTTGCCAGTACCAGGCTGTCTTTATGACTATAGTCCTGTAATATAGCTTAAAGTCTGGTAATGTAATCCCCCCAGTATTGCACTTTTCACTCAGGGTTGCTTTAGCTATTCGGGGTCTTTTGTTTTTCCATATGAATTTAAAAGTTTTTTTTTTCTAAGTCTGTGAAAAAGCTCATGGAGATTTTGATTGGGATTGCATTGAATCTATATATTAATTTGGGTAGAATGGAAATTTTTACTATATTAATTTTTCTAATCCATGAGCATGGGAGGTTTTTCCATCTTTTGATGTTATTTTCAATCTTCTTCTTCAGGGTTTTAAAACTTTTGTTGTAGAGGTCTTTGGTGTCTTTGGTTAGGTTTATTCCTAGGAATTTTATTTTCTTTTGAGGCTATTGTAATTGGGAAGGTCTCCTTATATTCCTTCTCCAGTTGCTTATTGTTGGTGTAAAGGAAGGCTACTGATTTTTCTAGGTTTATTTATAGTATCCTGCCACTTTACTGAAACTTTTGATCATTTCTAAGAGCTTTCTGGTAGAGTTTTTAGCATCCCTTAGGTAAACTATCATATCATCTGCAAAAAGGAATAGTTTTACTTCCTCTTTTCCAATTAGTACTCCTTTAATTTTGCTTTCTTGCCTTAATGCCCTAGCAAGCATTTCAAGCACTATATTGAAGAGGTATGGCAATAGTGGACAGCCTTGCTGGGTTCCTGCCTTTAAGGGGAATGCTTCCAACTTTTCTCCATTTAGGATGATGTTGGCTGTAGTTTTCTTATATATGGCTTTGATTACATTGAGGAATAATCCCTCCAGTCCAGTTTCCTCTAAGACTTTAAGCATGAAGGGATGCTGGATTTTGTCAAAAGCTTTTTCTGCATCAATTGAGATGATTGTGTGGTTTTTGTCTCTGAGTCCATTTATGTGTTTTATATTTATTGATTTACGTATGTTGAACTATCCCTGCATCTCTGGTATGAATCCAACCTGGTCATGATGGATGATCGTTTTGATGTGGGTCTGTATGTGATTTGCAAGTATTTTGTTGAGAATTTTTGCATCTGTGTTCATTGATGATATTGGTCTATAGTTTTCTTTCTTGTTTGTGTCTTTGCCTCGTTTTGGTATTAGAGTGATGCTGGCTTCGTAGAAGGAATTTGGGATATTTCCATCTGTCTGTATCCTTCTGAAAAGTTTAAGTAGTAATGGTGTAAGACCTCTTTAAACATTTTATAGAATTCTGCTGTGAAACCATCTGGGCCTGGGCTTTTTTTAGTTGGGAGGCTTTTTATTACATCTTCAATTTCCTCAGGTGTTATGGGTCCATTTAAGCTGTCAGTCTCTTCTTGGTTAAGCTTTGGCAAATCCCAGGATTTCAGATATTCATCCATTTCTCTTAGGTTTTCAAGTTTAGTAGAGTATTGGTTTTTTTAAGTATTCTCGTATGATTGTCTGAATCTTCTCGTTATCTGTTGTGATGTTTCCCCTTTCATCACAAATGCTATTGATTTGGAGTTGCTGTTTCTTTCTTTTAGTTAACTGGGCTAGAGGTCTGTCTATTTTGTTTATCTTTTCAAAGAACCAGCTTTTGGATTCATTGATTTTTTTTTTTTGTATTGTTTTCTTTGTTTCTATTTCATTGATTTCTGCTCTGATTTTTGTGATCTCTTCCTGTCTGTTGGGTTTAGGGTCATTCTTTATTTCTTCTCTGACCCACTCATTATTCAGTAGTGTGTTGTTTAGTCTCCATGTGTTCTTATAGTTAGTAGGGTTTATCCTGGTGTTAATATTGAGCTTTATTGCACTGTGGTTTGATAGACTGCATGGAATAATATCAATCCTTTTGAATTTGTTGAGGTTTCTTTTGTGTCCCAGTATGGGGTCAATTTTGGAGAATGTTCCATGGGGCACTGAGTAGAAAGTATATTCTCTGGTGTTTGGATGGCATATTCTGTAGATATCTGTGAGATCCATTTGGTGTATTGTCTTGTTCAGTTCTGATGTCTCTCTGTTTATTTTTTTGTCCAGTTAACCTATCCAGGTAGCTCAGTGGGGTATTGAAGTCCCCCACTTTAGCGTACTGGGATTAATCTGTGTCTTGAGGTCCTGAAGGATTGTGTTTATAAAGTTCAGTGCACCAGAGTTTGGTGCATAAATATTTAATATTGTTTTCAACAAATTTGTACCCAGTGCATATCATATACTAGGGCCGGCATTGCATGTGGAGCTGCAGATCAGCCAGCCAGCACCTCTGTTCATTGTGAAGCTTGGGGCTTGCCAAGCTTGTAGAATTGCTGTTTCACTTATTACTAGCAAGAATGCCACTATGTGTTATGCCTGTCATTTACTAAGTGCTTTTCTTATATGGTCTCATTTACCCCCAGCCCTAAGAGAGATAAGTGGGTTTTCCTTCATATCCCCAAGGGTCAGAGGGAATGCTTATTTAACCAGACACATGCTTAAAGAACAGTTCCTATCACTGCTTTACCCATGGGGCCAGAGTGCCATCAGCATGGACACCACTATCCACAAAGATTTCAGGGATTGATAGCAGACATGATTTGTCAGGTGGAAGGATGAGACACATGATAGTCATTCCAGAGCAGGAGTGGAGGAGACAGTGCAGCCTTGAACAGGAAAGTCTCCAGGAGAAGAAGTGCATGTTGAGAAGTGGGAAATAGCAAGGCAGTTGATGAGGAGGAGTTGCTGCCATACCTGACAGCAGATTCTAGTTTTGACATTACAGCTGTGAGAGTGGTTTACTCAATAATAAAAGTGGGACAGTTCAGGAACCCTCATTTTATTGCTATGAATAAGGTGGGTGGGACAAAGAAGAGACCTCAGAGGAGCAGCCAGCTCAGTCCTGCTTCCAGAGGGAGGGGCAGATCATGGGGGGCTCCTCCCCTCACTCAACAGAGCAGGCTGCTTCCCCAGCATCAGGCTTCCCCCTCTGAGCTTTCCCAGCCACTAATCCATATCCCTAATCCTGTGTTGATGAAGCTCCTGGCTCCCAGTTAAGCTCTATGGACTGGGCTTCCCTCTGAAAAGGGCCCCACACTTAACTACCTATGTGACGTACTTGGTATCTCTACCCAAAAGTACCTTTTCTGCTATGTTTGCTTCTCCTCCTCCTCACTGCCAGCACCATATCTACCCAGAGGCTGACCTGAAGCCTTGTCAGAGGCATTTTACACTTTCCCTCTGCTGCTAGCTCTAGGGGCGCTTCATTCTCCCCACCCATTCACCTAGCCCTGCTCCGGTTAAGAATCACAGTGCTTCCTTCTTTATGTCAGTCGGTCATTCCTGCTCCCTGCATCTATCTCCACCACCTGGGTCCATGCCCATAGCTCCATTTGCCTGGCCTCCCGCGCCCCTCTCTGCCCCCTCTCTTGCCACTTGCCTTCTCTCCCATCAGCCCCACAGCCCAGCTGCTACCAGCCATCTCTGACATACAAGCCTGATGCTTTCACTCCCCTTGAAATTCTTCCACAGTTCTTCCTAGTTCACAGGGTGGTTGTAATAGGCCCAGCTTCCTTTTAACCACAAGTCCTCATAGCAGCCCTACCACAGATACCATTTTATGGTTTCATTTGTTTGTTGCTAGGTTGGAGATTTTTGTTTTGTTTTGCCTGCCTGGCTACCATCTACTCTGCAATATTCCTGGCAAATAGTGAGTTCTTGGGAAGTCTTTGCCATCTCCCACTGGAATCCTCAGGCTCTTGGCCCAGAACCTCAGCCCAACTTGCACTAGAGACTAGCCTATCTATCCTTGCCAGTGTGGCTGGTTGCAGGGAGGAGACTCTTTCTCTGTATCCCCGGTAGTGAATAACACTGATACTAATAGAGACTCAGCAAATATTTGGGGGTACTAATGAGTGGTAAAAAGCTCTGTAGCTTTTTACCACTTCCAGGGCTGATGTATACGTTTCCGTAGCCTCATGCTTTATTAGTCCTCACCAGCATATGCGTGCCTCTTTAGACTCTAATACATTTCCCTGTGAGTGCACAAGAAACTGCCTGACCTTCCTCCAGAATTTTGCAGCTCCTGGAGAAGAGGAAGCAGTAATGGGGGGAGGTCCCTTCTAGAGTTCATGTCCAGCCCTTGAGGCGTATATGTTGATGTTGATGTGTCCATTTTCCCTGAGCAGCTCTACTCAGTCCACCATGTTTGAGGGAATCTTGAGGAGGTCACTGATTATGATATTGGGGCCCTATAAGGAAAAGCATAGGTCCTAAAACAGCTGTGGAGACAGGAGGGTTTGTGTTTGCTTAAAACAGAGAATGTTGTAAGGAAG
Organism: Rhizomys pruinosus; assembly: GCA_009823505.1. Classification (NCBI taxonomy): domain Eukaryota; kingdom Metazoa; phylum Chordata; class Mammalia; order Rodentia; family Spalacidae; genus Rhizomys; species Rhizomys pruinosus. The sequence goes on from VZQC01005255.1 coordinate 939,516, forward strand.
AGACAGTGACAGATGAAGTAATGGTCACCCACATCTGTAATTCAAGGACTCAGGAGGCAGATACAGCAGGATCACAAGCTGAAGGCTAGCCTGGGCTATGCAGTTTTTAAACCTATTTAAAAATAAAAAACAACCTGGGATCTGTAGGGAGGTCAGTGACCATTGTGTGTTGGTGAGATGACGTTGCTCCTGGGCACCTCGGGGTGCTTTTCTTTTTGGAGCCCTAGCCAGGAGAACCAGCTTTGTGATGAGAGGCTAGGACTTTCAACCCAGCCCCTTAACTTTGTCATGGGAAGAATAGTTACTGATTCAGCTGGTAGTGAGTGGCCATTAATTTAGTCAGTCCTACCTTTATGATGTATCCTCTATGAAAACCCAGGACAGGGTTTGGAGAGCTTCCACATAGCTGAACACATGGAGGTTCCTAAAGGGTGGTGCCCAGAGAGGATCTGGAAGCTCTGTCCGTCCCAAGTCCATGCCCTATGCACCTCTTCCTTCCGGCTGGTCAAATGGTCCTTCATGGTCTCCTTTATAGTAAGTGGGGAAGTGTAAGCATTGTATTTTCCCTGAATTCTTAGAGCCAGCTCAGCAAATTTATTAATGGGGGTGGGGGTATGGGGCCCTGATTTACAGCCGGTTAGTCAGAAGCACAGGGAAAACAAGAAAACAGCCTGGGGCTTGGCGAGGATCTCAAGTGGGAGCAGCACCACATGTGGGCTGAGTCTTCAGCTCACTAAGAGTGTGAGAAGTTCTGAGGCCGTAGGCACTGCCTCCTGGAGAATTATTTGGGGTATGAGGAAGCTCCACCCTCTAGCACATCTGACATTAGAAGTACTGTATTAACTGCTGTGTGAAATTGTTAAGGACAAAGCTGTTATTTTTGTTAGGAACCCATGTGCTTACAGAATGAAGCAGCATCATAAAATGGAAAAGGCAAGGAATGTGCGTTCAGGGAGTCAACTCTTGGTTGTCAGGATGATCTGTACACAGTTGTCATAGGAGTAAAAAGAAGGTATAAAATTACTTTATGTGCCAGAAGATCTCTCCAGCATTAGCTATTATCACTCTGGGTGCTAACTAGTTAACACTCTTAAGGCTTGAATTTGTAGAATAAAGCTCAATGTGATAGCGCCTGTGGACCAAACTACCTATTTTTGTACAGGCCAAAGATAAGACTGTCTTCTACATCTTAATTATATATCCCTACATAATACCCTCAAGTTTCTCTCTGCTCCTCCAAAGCCTAAAACATTTACGATGAGGTCCTTTACCATTTAAAACTGCCCAATGCCTGCTCTAGAGGTCTATGAAGCCGGCGGCTTTTGGGGCAGCTTTTTATACTGGGAAACCTGAATTCTCTGAACTTTTTCCATGTCACTTGTGTGAGCCATTTTCTCTGTTCACTGGTCATGCTATGTTAACACAACACAAACTAAGGTGCTCCTTTAATATCTCCATTGATTTTAGAAGCAGAATTAAGGTGAAGCCTACCATGAACAAACAGTATAAGCCAGGTGGGACATTTGCCAGTAGAGCAGTAGGGTTGTTGGTGTCAATGTCCTTGCTTCATTACTTTGGGCTGCCTGGTACATGCTGGTTATCTACACCTGCTTTCAGTACAAACAGTCTGTACCCATGCAAGGACAGGTGTTGATGCCTCAAGCATCTCACTGTCACTCACACATGCAGTTCAGTTATTTCCTTAGCATTTGGTTGAAGTGAATTAGCTACACTCTCTCACCCACCTTTAGTAAAATTTTGTGGCTGTGAAAATTGTTTCTCTCCTTATCCACCCCCAGCAACAGTTGTCAGGTACCATCTGACATAGACATCATTATGAGTCATAACTACTTTGTGAAAGTTCTTTTCATTAATCAAGTATTTGTAATTTAATAAAATATTTCTAGTCCATGAAAAATAGTCTATCTATTGAGTAATTCACCCACTTGAAGTATACAGTTGACTAGTTTTTATTCACAGAATTATGTAACATCACCATAGTCGGTTTTAGAACACTTTTAGCATCCCAAATAATTCTGTCCCTGAGGTACTGGGGACATGTGACATGAAAGCAGAAAGAGGCAGTAGTTTCAGGAAGAAGGGGCAGCAAGAGGGGATGGTGAAAAGGGGGTGGAGGTGACAAATAAAAACCAAGTATGGCAGAGGCAGGTGGATCTTTGTGAGTTCAAGGCCAGCCTGGTTCACAGAGAGAGTTCCAGGCTAGCTGGGGCTACAGGGAGACCCTGTCTCGAAAAGACCAAAAAAAAAAAAAAAAAAAAAAACCAAGTATGGCATCATATATGTTTGAAGAAATCCGTAATGAAACTTTGTATGCTAACTTTAAAAAAATAATAATAAATTAAGCCGGGCATTAAGGTGGCACACACCTTTAATCCCAGCACTCAGGAGGCAGAGGCAGGCAGATCTCTGTGAGGTCTAGGCTAGCTGGGGCTACAAGGACACCCTGTCTCAAAGACAAAAATTTAAAATAAAATAATAATAAAATAAAATAAAAATAAACAAATAAAATAGTTAGAAAAAAGAACCCTGTCTCTATCGGTGACCACTCCCAAATCTTCCTATTTTCCAAGGCCCAGGCAGCTACCAGTCTCTATAAATCTGCCCGCTCAAGACATTTGTGTAAATGGAGCTTTATGACTGGCTGTGTTCATTCAGCATAACATATCAAGGTTTGTGTTGCAGTATACATGGTGTTCTCATGTTGTAGAGAGCACGAGACACCTTGCACAGCTTTGCGTTAGCAGACACCATCCCGCTCTACTCTGTCACTGCCCCTTTGTCTACCTTGATTCAGAGGAAGCTTCTATCACCTCCTGGCCTCACCAACACAGCCAATTCCATTAGCATCCAGTCCACAAATTATGTACAGAACCAGGTTCTGGGAACCATGGCAGTGAACGAAGCGGTGTGTCCCTGAGCTGACAGGTAAAGTATCATAATGGCCTAACCTAAGGAGAGTAGAAAATAGTATTGACAGGAAGTGTCATCTGCCAGTGGCACCCTGCCACTGTGTAGGTCTCAAAGAATTCCCTTAGAATCCAAAGGGGACTCCAGATCCTCACTGGTCTGAGGGGATCACACCAGGCAAGCGGAGTGAGGCAGCCTTCGTCGCAGCTTTCCTTCTTCCCTGTGTACTTTCACTTTTTCATGCAATTTGATTTAAAACCATTCTCATTAAATTACTGTGCTTCTTTGTCAACAAAATCTAGTCAGTTAGAGCTAGTTCTTTTATGACTCTTCTTTCGTGAGTATTGAAGTATTAATGTCAGATGTGGAATAAGTCACTAGTGCTTAGATGATAAAAATCTGCAATTAAATGAAAATTGGATGCAAGAACTGTTTTCAAGTGAACCTGAAGCTAAAAGCTGTTTATCTCAATTTGCAGAAACTACTGTCATGTCTTCTGTGCTTTTGTAGTTGCTCATACTGACCTTTTTAATGAAATTCACCCCAGGAAGATAGGATCAATCAAAATTCTGACACTTTTCCAAACTTGACTCATTAGGTGACATTCAGAAAATCATTTCTATTTTCCATTCTCTTCTGGTGTCTTCATGAGAAAGAAGAACATTGTTCAATCTCATGGTATTTAAGAAGACAGATGAATATAGTCTCCACTTTAAAAGTATAAAAGTTATAAGCAAACCTGATTACTTTTTTATTTTATTTTATTTTATTTTTATTTTTATTTTTTGGTCTTTTTGAGACAGGGTCTCCCTGTAGCCCCAGCTGTCCTGGAACTGACTCTGTAGACCAGGCTGTCCTTGAACTCACAGAGATCTGCCTGCCTCTGCCTCCCAAGTGCTAGGATTAAAGGCGTGCACTACCACGCCTGGCATGATTACTTTTTTTTTTTTTTTTTTGGTCTTTTCGAGACAGGGTCTCCCTGTAGCCCCAGCTGTCCTGGAACTCGCCTTGTAGACCAGGCTGGCCTTGAACTTACAAACATCCGCCTGTCTCTGCCTCCCGAGTGCTAGGATTAAAGGCGTGCGCCACCACGCCCGGCCGGCATGATTACTTTTTAAAGTCATGAATGAGTTTAGAGACGTAACATGAAGCAGTGTGATTTAGCAAGGATATTGGGACAATCGTCCCCATCCCTCCTCCTGCCCAAAGCCCATCCCTCTTGGCTTTCAGAACTAGAAAACACTTATAGTTCGTGGTGTATCCATGAGTTTCTCAGGTAAGAATCATTCTACTCACCTTGAGAAACCTGGAATTTCATGGAACCTTACCCCTTCTCCTGGTGTTCAGAGCCTTCACTTGTGCTAAGGGTAACAGTTATGGCCAGAAAACTGCTTAGCTTCCGAGATGCGCTTTAGTGTACTGATGAAAAAGAGGAGGATCATAACCAACTTCAGAACCACCTAGTCAAGCTCGCCGTTTTACAGATGGAAAATCCTAAATCCAGGTTTCATTCTGTTTCAAATTGGCAGCTTGACTGTATTCCATAGAGCCTGGCCATAGAGGGAGAGCAGGGAGGATTTGGGTGGATAAAGCTAATGGCATGAAGGAAGAGCTGGGCCTGCACAGAGGTGGGGGGACCACCACCACAGAGGTACAGTGGGCATTCAGGGGATCAGGCCATTCAAACAAACATGGCCTGGAGTAAGTATGGAACACTAAGGAATGTGCTGAGGAGAGGTGAGAAATAATTTAAGATGGTGCTAGTGTGGACCATTCAAACAGGACAGAGGATGCTGTAGACTTTACAGGCAGGATGCTATAGGTTTTCTGTTGCGGTGGGACCACTGTGAGAACCGTTGGTGTGATATTACCCTCAGAAGTATGCAAACTGGATTGGAGAAAGTTTGAGTGGCAGCTGTGTCACTCAAGAAGTCATTGGCATGATCTCAGAGTAGGAAAACAAAGACATACCCTCCCATCAAAAGGACAAATGGTCAGTCTTTGAGAAGTGGGGGGTATGAGACACAGAGAAGAGTGCTGAGGCCAAAAGCCAGCAGGATTGCAGGCAGAGCTGGGGTGACGTCGCCTGCCATGCCACGGTGTTTACCAGGCGCGGGAATGATTGCTGGTCTCTGAAGACATGAGAATGGATGAACTCTGGGGAAGGCGATGTAAAACCAGAGGGGAAATCCTGAGTAATCCATCTCAGCATTTAACAAAGTTTCACCTCTTACTCTGTCAAAACATTTACTGGCAACAAACCAGAATTTAATTTTAGTTTTGACTTAAATTTTTAAGAAATTCGTGTAGAACTACTAAGGCAGAAAAAAATGCCTAAAACTTGTCAGAAGGAATGAAGCAAGGTACCAGGTAGAAATGGGCATTCTCCGTTCCGAGAGATGTGCTTTCACTTGCAGTTCTTAAGGGAAGACCTTACCTTGTACAGTCCCTGCTGTAACTTCTGTTTGGTGTTCATGAATATAGAAGTTAAATGACAGTCAGGAAGCCTTAAAACTAGGAGCCAGGCGTTTTTGTTTTGTTTTGGTGGTGTTTTTGTTGCTTTTGTTTTGGGGGTACTTCCCTCTTTCGAGGGAAGAAGAAAAAAGATAAGAACATTTCTTATTCAAGTCTGCCCTGAAAGGTCACCAGTAGAGAGAGTAGTCCGTGGGCCAGCCCCTAAAAAACGGATGAAGGCCAGATAGACGGAGCACAGCCTCCAAGTGCCTGGTGCTGCACTGGGCCCTCAGAGCTGCCTGCACAAGCTCACAGACACATGTCCAAAGCCCAGGTGGCCAGTGAGGCTGAATTTGAGTCCTGCTACTCTTCTTCCAGACTGCTTTCCTAGTACCCTTGTGGCTCCCCACATGGGATTTACCAGGTCCCCTGCTTGCTGATCACAGTGAAAATAGTTAATGACTATGAGTTTGCAGCTGATGTTGAAGCTAAGGTGACCCATTGTTAAAGTGGTTTCATATCTCAGGAGATAAACATACTGGGTGTCTCAGTTCTCCCAAGAGAAATGTCATCAATGAGAAGAAGCAGGACATTTGTCTGCAAGTTGAAGAGTCCTTTATAAGGACTGCTGAGTTCCAGTCTGGGCTGTGGCGTAGCTTCCTGATGCCTCTCAACCCCTCCTTACTGATCCCACCCCCCCGTACTATCATGCTTCCCCAACCCCATACTCCCGTTTCAGTCCTTAGAGCACTGCCTGTAGCTTTTGCGAAGCCAGCCCAAGAGTGGAAGCCCCATGATATTGTGAACTCCAGCTGTCTAGAGCAAGAGACGGAGAGGGGGATGTGACTGGGGACATCAGTGTCTCCAGAAACTCCCATCCCCCGAGCAGCCAGGGGTAGAGGTTCCTGTCTTGCCACTCTGGGACTTGCCTTCTGTTCTGCCAGGAAAACCAGATCAGTTTGAAGACACTCAAGCCCAAAACTACTCAGCAAAATGAACTGTGCAGAGTGAAACTGAGAGTTGCCACAGCAGCGAGGGCTCTGAGCTGTCAACCATCCAGTTCCCTCTGGTAACTGTTTCCTCCAGCACCTGCCAGGCCTGTTGCAGAGCAGGCAAAAAGACAGATGACTGCTCTGACAACACTGCCTACATTCAGGTGAAAGGGAAGGAAATCCGCATGGCACAAGGAGTTGGCCTTCTGAGCGTCTCTCTGAAGGCTCCTGTGAGTCATGGCCAGCGAACTGGTTTTTCAGATAGGAATTTACTCTGTGCCTTCTCTTGTCACTTTCCATTTCTTATCCAGGTGATAATCTCTTCTACCTTTGCCAGCTGAGCTGCAGGCCTCAGCAACATTTCTGTCCTCTGAACTATGAGCACTTAGTGTTCAGAGTTGAGCAGCTACCTCTGTCTCACCTTGTCCCCAGTGCCACCTGCCTACTTTCTGATGGACGTTTGTTTAAGCTCTTTCAAGCTGTAGGGAATTAGTCAGATCTCTGAGTCACAGCACAGCTGTGGTCATGAGGCTCCATCCGGGATAGCACACTGCACACTGCAGGTCAATGCTTTATGCTAAGCATATTTCTACTACTCCACAAGCTGTACTAACCTCAGAGCCAGGACAGCAGTGCAGGGAATTACAGGAGCCTCCAACACGAGGAGCTGCCACGGGCTCACGTCACCACAGCTCCCACTTTGGTTCTTTGCAACTGCTGATCTTGAGAGGATAGATCCATGTGTCCTTGAAGCCAGCCTCAGCCTAGGCAGTATAAGCTTCCTCTCACCCCTTCCCTCTCACTCCATATCCAGACTAGGCTAGGTCTACACAGAGTAGTGGCCTGTGGGAGAGGCCACTCCGTGTGTGATTGAGATGTACAGAGCACTGATTTTGGAATAGTATGGTGAGAGAAGAGTAAGAAGGACATCTAACCCCAGTTGTGGGAGTGGACATGGGCTCCCAGTGGGAGCAGAGTGAGGGAAGATGAGGGCAGAGTGCGGCAGAAAGAGGACTAGAAGCAGCAGGCTGCTAAGCTGTTGGAAAGCATTTTCATTGGGTGCTGAGGGCACTGGAGACCTACTGAGTAGTGTCCAACTGGGTTCTCTGCATTTAGGTAGAAAAGATCTCTGAGTGATAAACTATGGCCCAAGAGATGTGAGGCAAATAAACCCTTTCCTCCCCATATTGGTTTTGGTCAGAGTGTTTTGACACAGCAATTGAAAGGAAACTAGAACAGCCCCTCTAGGAATGTTCTAGCACAGTGATTTGTGCACAAGTAGCCACAGACATGCAGATAGCCCTATGTGTGAGTTAGGTATTTTACTCCTAGCAGGCTGACAAAGGCTTTGTAAACACCAAAGACTGAGAATGAAAAGTACAGCATACACACACACACACACACACACACACACGCACGCGCGCACACACACGCACACACACGCTCACACAAATGGCCACCTTTTGAAAGTAAGATGAGGATGCTTTAGAAGCACTCTAACTTTTCTAAGACCTCATAGTCATGTTATCCACTGTGTTCAGTCTCCAGTCCTGCGGAGCCCCTGCTTGGCTTCTCCAGCTACACTGAGTCAGAGCTGGGCTGGCCAGCTGGGGCGGGGTGTGCATATCCTCCAGAATCCCACAACCTAGCTGAAGAGAAGCAGCATAGTGAGCTATAAGGTCTGTGTTAGAAAGGAGAAAAATTCAGCTGGTTTACAAGCTCTGAGCTGTTACTAGACTGTTTTAAATCCCTTACGTGTATTCACTCTATTCTCATTGTATCCCTATAAAGGAGAGGAGATTACAGTTCCCATTTTACAAATGAGAAAAGTGATGCTCAGAGGACCTGCAGGCGGGGGCAGAGCTGGGGACGACCCAGTGCCCTGCTGCTCTCAGCCACTCAGTTTCCTCTTTCTTTATTCCTTTGCCGTTGTTCCCGGTTGTAGCTATGAGCCCACTCACTGACACCTTGACAGAAATGCCTGTGCTCTTCTCCATTGTTGACATCATTCTGTTCCTTTGAAATGCAGCTCAAGCTCCCTGGCTTTGGAGTTTGACCACGTTCTGGCCACGGTTGGTCAAGGCCTACTCGGGACTTCTCTGACGCTTTGATGTGTGCCTCACAACTTCCCTCTTTTATGTCAGAATTTATTGCTCTGATTTTTCTATTTCTGGATATCTTGTCTTCATGTAAAAGATGGTAAGCTCCACGTATTCAGGATAAGGCCGCGTACCCCACCCATGAAGCTACAAGTGCTGTGAAGGCAGCATGTATGTGTGCTTCCTCATCCCGAAACCTCCCAAGGTGGGGATCTCTTTTCTACATACCTTTTGCCTAAGAAGATACTAGAAATGTTTACTGTTCCTCAGTTCAGACAAGTTTTCAATTTTCACAAGAATTTTTATTTCATTTGAAAAATTTCCTTGCCAGTTAATAACAAATATTTTAAAAATGTTCAAAATGCAAGCTGTTTCCTCCCTCCTTTGTAAAAGATGTGGTTATTGCTTTTGAAGAAGACAAGGTGAAGGAAGTGCTTCCTGTTTGTAGAGGCTCATATTTAACCCCACATAAATTACAGATTGATGTCAAAACACCTGACAACCAAGAGCTCCTGGAACTTTCTGCTTTTTAAGTACCTTTTCTGCTGTCACAGGAGGAAAAGGATTGGTTCTGTTTGGTTTGCTTGCTGTCACTCTCTTGTGAAAATGAAGTAATAGGGCTGGAGAGATAGCTCAGCAGTTGATGGCTGCTATTGCTGAGTACCCAGGTTCCGTTCCCAGCACCAACATGGTGACTAACAACTGTCTGTAATTCCAGTCTCTCTTCTGACCTCCATGGGCATACACAACACAGGTGCACTTTCTATACATGCAAACAATATATTCACATACATAAAAATAATAAAATATTTTTTACAAAATGAAGTTGTACAGATAAAACCAAACTAAAGGCTTCTCCTTCCCACTGTCTACCTTGTATGCTATGAAAAAGTACTTGAATATTTAAGCATAAGTCTCCGTGGCTTGATCTGGCCATTCTTATTGTAGAGAGCTCCCCTGTATATTATAGGACATTTGAGGATGCCAACAGCACCACCATCCTGTCCCGTCCCTCCTACCCCACATGGCTACCAAAAAGTCTCTGAACATTACCATTTGTTTCATGGAATGCAGTTTCCACTATTACAGCTCCATAAAATAAGTTCATATAGTATACCATTGCTCTGATTAGTTGAATTTTTTATGTAAATGGGGGCCACCAAGATGACTCATTGAGTAAAACAGCTCTTGCCCTGAAATTCTGACAACTTTAGTTCAATTCCCAGAACCCTTGTAAAGGTAGAAAAAGAAAATCTATTCCACAAAGTTGTCCTCTGATGTCTGAATATATGTTGTGGCATGTCCATTCCCTCCCCACACACATACATCTTGCTCACATATACATATTAATAAAAAATACAATTCTGTTTGTTTGCTGAGACAGGGTCTCACTCTGTATCCCTAGTTGACCTGGAACTTGTGGTGTAGACAGACTGGCCTTGAACTCACAGAGATCCACCTGCCTTTGCCATCTGAGTGCTGGGATTCAAGGTATGAGGCACAGTGCCTTACTAAAGTGCAGTTTTTAAATGTATGTAAATGCTACCACAGATAACATATTCCTACACAACTTTCTATATTCACTGAACATTGTACTTTTGAGTTTTCTCCTTGTAGCTCTAGTCCATTTATTCTGGCTACTCTTTTAGTATATTGTTAGGTAATAGAAGCACATATTAATTTACTTCCTTGCTTGGGACAATTAACATTTCTAAAATATTCTCACTGTTCTAATCATTGCACCACAGGACAGTCTCCCAAAGGGCTTCTTCAGCACTCAAAGCCTAGAGATAGAGTTGCTGGACACTACATGGAAAAGACTTGTAGATCCTGAGACATACATGGTTCCCCAATTCACACTCTCAGGAGAAGCCTGTACAGCTAGCATTTGCTTCAGTCATCCCCACAAATGGGGGCATTAGATGGTCTTGTTTTGTCTTGTTGATAGAGATACCATGTTGCTTTCATTTGCATTTCCCCAAATGATCTTAAACCTCTTTTTAGGTATTTACTGACTTATGGCCTCCCCTACTGTAAATTGTCTGTTTATATACTGCTTGTCTCTTGAGTCATTTGGGGTTTTTCACATTAGTGTTCTCTATATATTTTCATACTTTATATATATATATTTATATATATATATATGTATATATATATATATATATATATGATATTGAGAGACAAAAATAGATATATTCTCCCCATCCCATAATATCTATGTATTACTTTATTTTGTAGCTAAGGAAACTGAGACTCGGTCACTAAGGTTTTAACCCAAAGAATCACCTCAAAACAATATATATCAATAGTTTTCTCATGTAAAATTATACTAAAAGATTATCAGAATATGTAAACCCTGTCCCATTTCCCTTGTACATGCCTGCTTCCCAAATTAAACCACTCTGTTTCTCAAAGAGAAATGTATTTGTTGATTTTAAATAGTGTTAGCTTCCAATTATAAAGTTGAAGATTTAGTTTCTTTCACCAAGGCATACACATTTACCATTCTCCTGCCCTTTCAGAATAATTGGTGCATAATTTTTGCTTAAACGTGTGACAAGATTAGTATTATTGACTGCTGAACAAAGCAACTGTGATTATTCTGGATAATACAATCCTTTGTCTACAGCTTGTATCCAATATGCATTTATAACTACATGAAAGCTAGAGATGACTGATTCTAACTGATGTGTGGAATATTTATAATATCATTTCTCAAATGCTGATGTTTGTTCTCCTCAGAAAGTATTCCTGCAGAATTCTCTGCTCTACTACCCTGAGTTAGTGCAGTTGCCTCTAGTGCCTCTCAAGCCCACTCCAAGGTTCTTTCTTTCAAATTTTTCTTTGTCTGATCTTACTTTGTTTCTTGTATATCTTCACAGTGTGTAATCTCACTCTTTGTTTTTCTGGAGCACATCAACTAGTAACTTTTTGAAATAAAAAGACATCAGATCTCCTAGAACTGGAATTATGGGTTGCTGTCATCTGCCATGGCCATTTGGATGCTGGGAATCAAACCAGAGTCCTCTGCAAGAGCAGACAGTGTTCTCCACCACTGAGCCATCTCTCCAGCCCCTTCACCAGTAACTTTTGAAGAAAGGGCACATAGGTCATTTTGTGTTAAAATTCCATATTTCCATTTTCAGTCTTTATTAATTCCATTTTTAGCCTCTATTAATTCAATTTCTATTCTGGAACTCTCCTTGGTAAATTCTAATTTTAAGAATTAATTCTTTATTTTGATACGTGTTTTTACATTTTCTACTTTCTTTTCCACATTTATCTTAATTCTGGGAGGCTTCATAGATAGATTCATTACCTCTCAAAGTTATTTATTAAGGTGATATAACTTTTTTGGTCTCTTTAAAACAGGGTCTCCCTGTATCTCCAGTTGGCCTGGAACTTACTATGTAGACTAGGGTGGCCTTGAAATCACACAGACCTGCCTGCCTCTGCCTCCTGAATGCTAGGATTAAAGGCCTGCACCACCAAGCCCTGGTGTGGTATCATTTTTTAAACACACTGTTCTAGTTTTATAAATAAAATGTCTTTCTGAGGAAATCATGCATAGGGTATATTTTATAATAATCTAATTTCTCCTTATCTCGATGCCTCTTTCTCTCCTCTAGACTTTATTTTTGCTAATTGATTTGATCTTTCTATTTCATAATGGAAGCAAACATGAACATTTGGACAATATCTTTGCTTTCTACTTCTATTAAACAATGTAATACCAAAAATGATTATTGCCTCTATGTTTATATGTATATATTTATATATGTGGGGCTCTGGCAGAATGATTAGTTAATAAACAAGATTGTTTTTCTTTTTTAAGATTTATTTATTTATTTATGTGTATGAATGTACTGTTTGCATGTATGTTTGTGCACCCGTGTCGTGCAAAGCCGCGGAGGTCAGAAGAGGGTGTCGGATTCCCCTGGAACTGGAGTTCTCCTGGAATTGGAGTTACAGACGGTTCTTAGCCGCCATGTGGGTGCTGGGGATCAAACCCAGGTCCTCTGCAAGAGCAGTCGGTGCTCTTAACCGCTAGGCCATCTCTCCAGCCCACAAGTTTGTTTTTCTATTGGAAGACTTTGCAATATCTCCCATTGGAGGTGTTTTCTCTAGTTTTCTGCCTGGGGAGAATTAACTTGGCTCCAAGCATTCTAATACCAGCACTGAGAGTTCTGCATTCACTAAAGAAACCTTTATTTAATCTGTCTGCATCCTAGCTTTCTAGAACTATTTCTAAACTGGTCCAAGTCCCCAACTCTTCTGGGGTTCAATGGATGAAATCCTATGAAAGTGAAAACTTTCCTCTGCCAGCTACTTTCCAAAATGTTTCATCTCTCCTATTTTCTGGTATCTCTTTATTATCTGGATCTACAAGTCTGGGCATATTTTCATATTATTTTGAAGTCATTTCAAGGAGGAAGGATAAATGATTAGGGTCAATCCATCATTTTCCACTGAAGCATTAGAGAATTATTTATACAGGCACCTAAGATTCAAAAAAGCTGAATCCCTGGCCCAGTTCTATGTCACAGTGCTTATGAAACTTAAACTTTCTGCATTTCCATCTACTCCTTTGTATACTGGTCAAGAAATGTATCTGGATACCTGAAGGTGAAGGGAGCAGTGAAAAAGATGCCAGGTGCTGTTGCTGGGGAAGTCAGATCCCTCACCAGGATTTACTAACTCTAGGATTGAATGTGCCTTGGCACTAGACTGATTATATATATATATGGGGTTAAATTTCACATGAAAATTTCTGTAATATGAGAGAAATAATCTTGTTACAGGAGCCGAAATTTTATCTGGGTGGCTAGAATGTACTGGTGAAGGGCTATAAGGAAGGGCAGAGACAGGAAGGGAGAAAGACAGAGGAAGACAGAGGAAGAGAGAGAGAGGGAGGAAAAGAGGCAAAAGAGTGGAAGTCACTGAGTAGCAGCAGTGACACAGACAGTTCAGGATCTTGTGATTAAGTTAAGAGTTTACTCAGATTCTAAGAGAATAGGAATCTACTTAAGGTTTTAATGGGAATAATAGTATCATTAATTCTATATTATAAAATCATTCTTGTCACTGTCTATTGACAGGTTTGGAGGAGAATTTAGCATTTCTGTTGTAAAAGGGCTTGTGCATATTTTAACAGGAAGTCAACTGCAGGGAAACTATCTCTTGTCATTTAAGAAATGTTTTAACTGGTGTCAGTATTATTTGGTAAAATCAGAATGTGTGGAATCTCTATACTGTCCACAGCCAATAATTCCATTCTATCAACTTTGTCAAAGTATAATAACATGTACAGAGATGTTGGCTGAGGCACTGGTTATAACCCCTTAATGTTTCTAACAAATCTGAAGATCCAAAACTTGCCCTATATCATCAAGATTGTTTGTCATTAGCCTTAGGTGGCTGTGTTGATGCTGTATTGTCTTTATTTTTAATATTTTTTAAATATTTATTTTAAGTTATGTTTAGATGCATGTTTGCATGATGTTTCATGCACATGAATCCAATGCACCTAGAGGCTGTCAGATCTCCTGTAGCTGAAGTTAAAAGTGGTTGTGAGCCATCAAGTATGTGTGCTTGAAATTGAACCTAGATCCTCCGTAAGAACACAGTCACTCTGAACTCCTGAGCCATTTCTCAAGCCAAGTTTACATCTGTTTTTAACAACAACAACAAAAACTCTTGAACATAAAAATCAGGCATATGCCACTAAGATTACCAAGTTGCTCTTGGACTAGAGAGATGCCTCACGGTTAAGAGCACTGGCTGCTCTAGCAGAGGATCCAGGTTCAATTCCCAGCACCCACATAGCAGCTAACAAGAATTCTTAATTCCAGTTCCAGGGAAATCTGACATTCTCTTCTGACTTCTGTGGGCATTGCACCTCATAAGAGCACTTACATACATACAGGTGATACACTCATACACATAAGAAAATAATAAGAGCCTTCAAACATGACATCTTTCAGCCTAATTAAAAAAAAAGAAATCATAAGCTGAAGATGCTAAAAGATATATGTGGCATGCATATCTGAATATTTGGGAGTGATGCAAATTGGAAGGAACAACCACAACTAAGACTGGGTCAAAGAACTCACTAAAATGGTGAACTTCTCAAAACAGTAAACTTCTGCATCGAAAATTTTAAAAGAGACAAAGAAAAAGATGAAAAACATGTTTGGCAGAACGCATGAGCTCTGATGGGGTGGCAGAAGCAACGAAGGAGGAATGGGTCTAGATTTGGTTGGAAATTTTGTATGAAAAGCACAAAGCTTCAATAAAAATCGGCTTTGAAAAAAATTAAGAAGAAAATGATAAATAAAATATTTTGAAAGATTACCAAGTTGTAAATCCCAAATGTATAATTTTTGTATTTGCTTTAAAGTAGTGGTCAGTTAAGAGCTTAAAAAGAACACTATGAGAATATTAACTGATAAAGATGACAGGGTCATAAAATCAAGTTTTGTAGCCAAAAGTTGGGTTCAATTTGTCAGATCAATGTTTAACTCAAAAGCAAGCAACTTCCACATTTATGTTTATATGCACATAATATTGTACCCATGTCTCAACTAGGTGTCTATATCTCATTACTAGCTTACATTACAGTGCACACCATACCCCCAGACAAAGAGAAAGAATGGGTGATAAAAAGTCAGAGAGAAAGCCGGGCGTGGTGGCACACGCCTTTAATCCTAGCACTTGGGAGGCAGAGGCAGGCGGATCTTTGTGAGTTCAAGGCCAGCCTGGTCTACAGAGTGAGTTCCAGGACAGTTGGGGCTGCAGGGAGACCCTGTCTCGAAAAGACAAAAAAAA
>VZQC01005255.1:954938-967124 GCA_009823505.1 Rhizomys pruinosus
CTCTGGTACAGCGGCTGCAATTTGTGTCTCTACTTGGTTGAGTTTTTGAAAGTCAACTGTCATTCTCCATGATCCATCTATTTTTTTCACAGGCCAAATTGGAGAGTTAGAAAAATGGGCAAAGATAAGAAAAATTTTTGGGGTAGGTATCACCACCCCCTGCATCTTTCAAATCCTGATGGTGGCACTAATCTCTGCAAACCCTCCAGGGATACAATACTATTTTTTTGTTCACTAATTTCCCTGGTAGCCCATGTATTCATTTGGGCCGTTTCCAACTCTAACTAGCCCTCACTCCACAGGGTCAGGGAAACCTGTGGGTTCTGCCAATTTCATTAATATCTATACCAATTATACATTCTGGGACTGGGGAAAAAACAACGGATGAGTTCTTGGACCCACTGGGCCCACTGTGAGTCCAACTTCAGCCAAAACTCCATTAATCACCTGACCTCCATAGGCCCCGCTCTGGTTAACTGGAGGGCCGCAATGCTTTTTAGGGTCTCCTGGGTTCAGTGTCAACTCAGAACCAGTATCCAATAGGCCTCAAAAAGTCTGATTATTTCCTTTTCCCCAGTGTACAGTTACCCTAGTAAAAGGCCTCAGGTCCCTCTGGGGAAGGACAGGAGGAAGGCAAACAGCATAACTCTTTGGTATTGTGACAAGGTCCTTCCTCATTGGAACCCAGCCACCCCTTCATTCAAGGGGTTCTGGGTCTGTGAACTGTCTCAAGTCTGGAAACTGGTTAAATGGACGGGATTCCCTACTGCTGAAATCCAATGTTGACTTCCTATCATTTGTTCTAGAGCTTTTCTGCTTATACAGATCAAATAAAAACTTAGTAGGCTTCTTATGTATTTGGTTCCTGGGAACGCCATGATTAATTAGCCAGTTCCTTCTTGAATAAGTTTTCCTAGAAAGTACCTTTTGTTAAAATTATTGGTATGAATAAAATAATCTTAATGGTTTTAAAAGTCTGCTAGTTACCCATCATAGTCTTCCTAATTCTGCTTATTCGTATTTTGTCTTTTCGTTAGGAGTGTCTGGTGTGCCCTTTGCTATCTTGTACCCAATTGTACAGAGCACTTTACACTGCCCGTTACCTTCTTTTCTCTTCTGGGTGCTGTAGCAGGTGCTAATTTTATCCTCTTGCTTGACAGGCACTGGGATATTGAATTGTAGTACTACAGCAGAGTGGTGCAGTACTTCATTTCCCTCCCTGCAGATGTGACTGCCCTGGGGGTGGGAGCCTCCACGCATTCCAGATGTTCTCCATTGTTGGTGATCCTATGTTGCTCTCTTTGTAGGGAGGAATGATCAACTGGAATCGGCTTTTCCCTCCTTTACGTCAGCGAAGAAATATAAACTACCAGGATGGTCCACGGTCTGAACAGCAAGCATCTCCTCCTCTGGAAGTTTCTGAAGAGCAGGTAATCAATGGCATGTACTCAGTCTAGTCCATGCTACAGGTTTGAAGCAGTTTGGGGCAGCAGGAAATCAAAGCTGGCTTTGGAGGCTGGGAAGATAGTTCACTTGCCTGTGCAGGCATTGAGTACCTGAGTTCAGTCCTTAGCATCTACAGAAAAATGCTGGCACTTGTAATCCTGGTTCTGGGAGGCAGAGACAGGAGGATCCTGGGGCTCACTGCACAGCCACCCTAATCTAATCTGCATGACCTAGGTCTCAACAAGAAGATCCTATCTCACAAGGTGGACAACTGAGGAATGACATCCAAGTTTGGCCTCTGCCCAGGCACATATGCACAGAAACTAGTCAGTATGGTGGTACATGCTTGTAATCTTTTGAGTGAGTCATCTGTTTTCTTCTTTGTTTTTTGA
This sequence comes from Rhizomys pruinosus, assembly GCA_009823505.1. Classification (NCBI taxonomy): domain Eukaryota; kingdom Metazoa; phylum Chordata; class Mammalia; order Rodentia; family Spalacidae; genus Rhizomys; species Rhizomys pruinosus. The sequence continues at coordinate 956,777 of VZQC01005255.1, forward strand.
GTAGTTTATATATTCTGGAAGTTAATGCTCTGTCAGATGTATCATCAGTGAAGGTTTCCTTCCACTCCGTGGGTTTCCTCTTCACTTCCCTGACTGTTTCTTTTGCTGTACAGAAGCGTTTGAGTTTAATGAGGTCCCATTTGTCAATTGTCGACCTTGTTTCCTGTGCAGCTGCTGTCTGATTTAGAAAGTCTTTTCCTACACCTATGTCTTGTAGGTTGCTGCCAACTTTTTCTTCTGTCACCTTCAGAGTTTTGGGTTTCACATTGAGGTCTTTGATCCATTTGGAGTTGATTTTTGTACAGGGCGAGAGGTAGGGGTTTAATTTTATTCTTCTACAAGTGGTGATCCAGTTTTGCCAACACCATTTGCTGAAGATTCTGTCTTTCCTCCATTGAGTCTTCTTGGCCCCCTTGTCAAATATGAGGTGGCTGAAATTGTATGTGCTCAAGATTGGATCTTCAATTTTGTTCCATTGATCTATGGGTCTGTTTTTGTGCCAGTACCAGCCTGTTTTTATGACTATAGCCCTGTAGTATAGTTTAAAGTCTGGTATAGAGATCCCCCCTGTATTGCTCTTTTCACTCAGGGTTGCTTTAGCTATTTGGGGTCTTTTGTTTTTCCATATGAATTTAAGGATTTTTTTTTCCAAGCATGCGAAGAAAGTCTTGGGGATTTTAATTGGGATTACATTAAATTTGTATATTAATTTGGGTAGAATGGACATTTTTACTATATTAATTTTTCCAATCCATGAACATGGAAGGTCTTTCCATCTTCTGATGTCATTTTCAATCTCCTTCAGGGAGTTGTAATTTTTGTTGTAGAGATCTTTGGTGTCTTTGGTTAGGTTTGTTCCTAGGTATTTTATTGTTTTTGAAGCTACTGTGATTGGGAAGGTCTCCTTGTATTCCTTTTTTAGTTGCTTGTTGTTGGTGTAAAGAAAGGCTACTGACTTTTCTACGTTAATTTTGTATCCCAGCACTTTACTGAAACCCCTAATCATTTCTAGGAGTTTTCTGGTTGAGTTTTTAGCATCCCTTAGATAAACTATCATATCATCTGCAAAGAGGGATTGTTTGACTTCCTCTTTTCCAATTAGTACTCCTTTAATTTCCTTTTCTTGCCTTACTGCCCTTTCACCTTGCAAGTGTTTCAAGCACTATATTGAAGAGGAGTGGTGACAGGGGGAAGCCTTGCCAAGTTCCTACCTTTAAGAGGAATCCTTCTAACTTTTCTCCATTTAGGATGATGTTGGTTTCTATTTGGCTTTGATTATGATGAGGAATGATCCCTCCAATCCAATTCCCTCTAGAACTTTAAGCATGAAGGGGTGTTGGATTTTGTAGAAGGCCTTCTCTGCATCAATTGAGATGATCGTCTGTTTTTTGTCTTTCAATCCACTTATGTGTTTTATGATATTAATTGATTTATATATGTTGAACCATCCCTGCATCTCTGGTATGAATCCAACTTGATCATGATGGATGATCTTTTTGATGTGTGTCTGTATGTGATTTGCAAATATTTTGTTGAGAATTTTTGCATCTATCTTTATTAATGAGATGAGTCTATAGCTTTCTTTTTTGCCTGTATCTTTGCCTGGTTTTGGTATTAGAGTGATGCTGGTTTCATAGAAGGAGTTTGGGAGAATTCCCTCTGTTTGTATCCTTCTGGACAGTTTGAATAGCAGTGGTTGTAGGACCTCATTAAATGTTTTATAGAATTCTGCTGTGAAACCATCTGGACTAGGGCTTTTTTTGTTGGGAGGTTTTTATTTTTGTTTTTGTATGTGTATAAGTGTACTGTCTGCATGTAGGTTTGTACATCCGTGTCGTGCAATGCCGCGGAGGTCAGAAGAGGGTCTCAGATTCCCCTGGCACTGGAGTTCTCCTGGAATTGGAGTTACAGATGGTTCTTAGCTGCCATGTGGGTGCTGGGGATCGAACCCAGGTCCTCTGCAAGAGCAGTTGGTGCTCTTAACCGCAAGGCTATCTCTCCAGCCCCTGTTGGGAGGTTTTTAATTACATCTTCAGTTTCCTTAAATATTATGGGCTTGTTTAAGCTGTCAATCTCTTCTTCGTTTAGCTTTGGTGATTCCCAGGATTTCAAATATCCATTTCACTTAGGTTTTCAAATTTAGTAAAGTATAGGTTTTTGAAGTATTCCCGTATGATTTCCTGGATCTTTTTGTTGTCTGTTGTGATGTTTCCCCTTTCATCATGAATTTTACTTATTTAGAGTTGCTCTTTCTTTCTTTTGGTTAACTGGGCTAAAGGTCTGTCTATCTCAAAGAACCAACTTTTGGATTCATTGGGGGGGTTTTTGTATTGTTTTGTTTCTATTTCATTGATTTCTGCTCTGATTTTTGTCATTTCTTCCTATCTGTTGCGTTTAGGGTTCATTTGTTGTTGTTTTTCGAGTGTTTTTAGCTGCAGAGTTAGCTCATTTATTTGTGCCCTTTCTGTTTTTTTAATGTAGGCACCCAGGGCTATAAACTTCCCTCTTAGGACTGCTTTTAAGGTGTCCCATGGGTTGTGTTGTGTTGTACTGTTCATTGTCATTTAGTTCCAGGAATCCTTTTATTTCTTTATTTCTTCCTTGACCCATTCATTGTTCAAGAGTGTGTTGTTTAGTCTCCATGTGTTCATGTAAGTAGTAGGGCTTATCCTGGTGTTGATATTGAACTTTATTGCATTGTGGTCTGATAGAATGCATGAAATTATTTCAATCTTTTTGTATTTGTTGAGGTTTTTTCTGTGTCCCAGTATGTGGTCAATTTTGGAGAATGTTCCATGGGGTGCTGAGTAGAAAGTGTATTCTCTGGTGCTTGGGTGGAATATTCGGTAGATGTCTGTGAGGTCCATTTGCTGTATCGTATTGTTCAGTTCAGATGTCTCTCTGTTTATTCTTGTATGGTTGATCTGTCCAACGGGCTCAGTGGGGTATTGATGTCCCCTACTATGAGTGTGCTGGGATTAATCTGTGCTTTGAGGTCCTGTAGAGTTGTGTTTATAAAGATTGGTGCACCAGAGTTTGGTGCATATATATTCAGATTATGAAGTCTTCCTGGTTAATTTTCCCTTTAATGAGGATGTAATGGCCCTCTTTGTCTCTTCTGATTGCTTCTACTTTGAAGTCTATTTTGTCTGATATTAAAATAGCAACTCCTGCTTTCTTTTTTGTACCATATTCTTGGAATAGTTTTTTGCATCCTTTCACTTTCGGTTGGTGCCTATACTTGAGCATGAGATGGGTTTCTTGTAGATAGCAGATAGATGGATTCTGTTTCCTAATCCATTCTCCCAGTCTATGCCTTTTGATTGGGGAGTTTAGTCCATTAATATTTAAGGTTGTAATTGAGAGATGTGTGTCGCTTCCATTCCCCTTATCATCCATTTACATTTTTGGTCTAAGTTTCTACTTTTGCAGTTGTGCTTTTAATAATTTCCCTTTCCAGGTGCCTGGGGATAGCTGCTCCTCTCCTCTGCCCCTTGAATTGCTTCAAGTATTCTCTGAAGGTTTGCTTTTCCGGACATGTATTCTTTCATCTTATTTATGTCATGGAAGATTTTTCTCTTTCCTTGAACTAGAGTGGACATTTTTGCTGGGTATCATAACCTGGGTTGGCATTTGTGGTCGTTTAGCGCTGGGAATGCTTTGGTCCACGTTCTTCTTGCTTTCATAGTTTGCACTGAGAAGTCAGCTGTAATTCTAATAGGTTTCCCCTTATGTGTAATTTGTTGTTATTCTCTTGTGGCTTTTATAATTTTGTCTTTGTTTTGGGTGTCTAGCATTTTAACTATGATATAGTGCAGGGAGTTTCTTTTCTGGTCTTGTCTATTTGGTGTTCTATGTGCTTCTTGTATTTGTATGGGTTTGTCTTTTAGTTTGGGAAAATTTTCATCTATTATTCTGTTAAAGATCTGATCAATACCATTCTCTTGGGATTCTTCTTCCTCTATCCCTATGATGCAGAGGTTTGATCTTTTCATAGTGTCCCACATTTCCTGGTTGTTCCATTCTTGTGTATTTTTAAATTTTTCATAGTCTTTACTTGAGCTTTTTAGTTGTTCTGTGTTATCTTCCAGGTCTGATATTCTTTTTTCTGCTTCCTCCATTCTGCTTCTGAGGCTTTTTCCCCATTCCTTCCTCTTGATTGGATGAGTGTTCAATTTCCTTTTTTATTTCGTCTTGTGTTTTTTTTTCACTATTTCCACTTCCTTTGGAGGTTCTCAATCTTTTCTTGTAGCTCCTTGCTTCGCTGGTTGGTTTCCTTTTTCATTTCAGCATGGGATCTTTTCAGTGTTTCCACTTCCTTCTGGAGTTTGTCATTTTCTCCCTCTAGTTCTTTCCAAAGATTATCATTCTTTCCCTCTAGGTCTTTTCTGAGTTTTTCATTCTCTCCCTTTAGTTCCATGATTTCTTTGAACATATCTGTGATTGTTTTATGATGTGTGTCCTCTGCTACCTCCAGGGAGGTATCATTGTGGGAATCCTCCGTAGGTTCAATAGACTTTACTGTGGAATTATTCTGCACTTTTCCCATATTGTTCTTTCTTTGTGCTCTTGGCGTGTGGGTTTCCTTTTGCCTTTATTCCAATGCAAATCACAAATGCCTCTTCATCGTGTTGAAGGATCACTTTCTCTGATTCCTCCTCTTTATTTATGGGGTGTTGGCTTGTCTAGATTTCAGGCTTTCAATTTTGGTTATATATTGGGAGGTATCACTCATTCTTACCTTAACATTCTGCAAGAACTGGGCAGGTAACAGCCGTTATGACGCCCTCTGAGCCCTGTGCTCCCTCTGCTTACTGAACACTCCCTCTGGAATTCCAGTTGGGGGTGAGGGAGGACAACAACACATACATTTGGTACCCTGCAGCTCAGCTGGTCTGGGCCAGGCAGCTGCTGTGTGCCTGGTGGGCCTGGCCTCTCTTCCCCACAATCTCCCACCAGATGCAGCACGGTCCCTGCAGCTCAGCTGAAGACCAATTATTCTAATATGTTGTATATATTTGAGTTTAAAGGATGAGGAAATAAGTTGGTCTTACTGTAGAAGAAAGAAGATACAAATTCAGAACAAGGGAGGGAAGGGAAGAGCCCTGTGGAGTTGGGTTGAAATTGTAGTGATAACACTTTCAATTTCCTTCTGCCTGTACTGTTTGCTTCTCAGCAAACAGAACAAATTGAGGCCAGCTTTCCACAGCCATTGCCCTTCATCCTTGTCCTCAGATTAAACAAGGTACCCAGCCTTTATAGCAAAAACAAAACAGTACCCTTCCATTTTGCTGTCACCCAAAAGTGGCCCTTGGTCAAGGTCATCCCTGCCTTAGACCAGGGTAAATACTTTTGAGAGAGCAGTGGAATTTGCCTGATGACATCAGATAGCAGTTGGCTGGCCAGCCCCGTTGCCTGGCAGCGTCTTATCCCACATTTGCATTCTAGGACAGGAGACCATCAACACAGGACCAGATGTGCAGCCAGAGTTGTGTTTTTTTACATTCTGAGACAGGTTCTTATTTTGTAGCCCAGGCTAGCCCCAAACTCATGATCTGCCTCTTCTTTCCAGTGCTTGGCTTACAAACATGCACCATCTCATCTGGCCAGCCAGAGCTGATCTCTACCGCCTTCTAAGAGATTTCCTAGATAAATCATCTCCAGAGATTAAAAAATAATGCCTAAAGTTGGGTTTTATAATAAAGTCTTTAGAGTCACAGGTTAAAGTCACAGGTTAAGTTAATAGTCATCCTCATGGAAAGAAATACCGAGATTCTGTTATGTTACTGTTCACCTCATACAGCAGTGAGTCACATTCTTCACAGGACCGCCAGTAACGCATATGGTCATAGGTGATAGATTTCTTGGTTTTGGCAGTTTGGGGAGGGGAAACAAGGTGTTTAAAAGGGAGAGCAAAGAGACTGTGAGAATGCAACTGTGTTTTCCTTGGTCTCCAGGATGACAGCAGTGGGTTGACATTTTGTTGATACTTTAATCATCTTTTAATTCTTCCTTGCTTTGCTTTGTGGAAAGATAAGAATTCCTGAGAAGCCTGTCTGCTTTCCTCCCCGTATGCATTTCTTCCCCTTCCTCTTCCTCCTTTCCCTTCTTCCCCTGTCCCTCTCCTTTCCCCTTCTCACTGATTTCCTAAATCTTTTGATGTCCTAGAACTGGCAGGTACAGCTAGCACATCAGGGTTCCCACAGGCATTATTTGTAGAACACAGTCTCGGCATTTCATTACAGATTAAAGTATGTTCTTCCCCTCAGGAGACTTAAATTAACTTTCAAAAGTTACAGTTAATATATGACTTCTTGGTTAGCTTGTTAATATTAGCTACTATCTAAAATATTATCCATATTTTTTTATTTCTGTATGTGTATGAATGTACTGTCTGCATGCAAGTGTGTGCACCCATGTCGTGCAATGCCGCGGAGGTCAGAAGAGGGTGTCGGATTCCCCTGGAACTGGAGTTCTCCTGGAATTGGAGTTTCAGACTGTTCTTGGCCGCCATGTGGGTGCTGGGGATCAAACCCGGGTCCTCTGTAAGAGCGGTCAGCACTCTTAACCGCTAGGCCATCTCTCCAGCCCAATATTATCCATATTTTTAAATGTAATTAAACTTTTTATCCTTAACTTTTTTCTCTTAAATATATTTGTATTTTCTTTAAGTATTAGGGCCCTGTGTTGGTTTTTTTTCACAGTATTGGGATTGAACCCAGCACCTGGAGCTTGCTAGGGAAGTACTCTATCACTGAGCTATGTCCCCAGCCTGAATCATGTCATTTTTTTTTTATTTATGTTTTTATGTGTATGAATGTACTGTCTGCATGTAGGTCTGTGCACCCGTGTCATGCAATTCTGCCGGAGGTCAGAAGAGGGTATCAGATTCCCCTGGAATTGGAGTTCTCCTAGAATTGGAGTTACAGACAGTGCTCAGCCGCCATGCGGGCACTGGGGTCCTCTGCAAGAGCGTTGGTGCTCTTAACCACTCGGCCATCTCTCCAGCCCCAAATCATGTCATTTTTAAAGATGTTTGTTTGCTTGCTTGCTTGCTTGAGACAAGGTCTCCCTGTAGACCAGGCTGGCCTCAATTTCACAGAGATCTGCCTGCTTTTGCTAGGATTAAAGGCATGTACCACTATGCTTAGCTAATTTTTTTTAATTGTATAATTAAAAAATATAATTATAATTGGTTCTGTGTATAGGTATATGCATGTGAGTGCTGGTGTCTGTGGAAGCCAGAGGCAGTTGTGAGCTACCCAGTGTAGTTTCAGGGATCAAACACCTGTTCTCTGCAAGAATAGTATATGCTCTTAGCCACTAAGCCATCTCTCCAGCCTCATTTAATGCATGTAATTTTAATGTGTTAAAGAAACTTGGTAATTTTCTAAACTCAGAAAAATGGAAATGGTTTTCTTGAGTTTTTCTACTATAAACATATAGTTCAGAAATTTTAGTAATTCTACAAGAAAATCTAAAATTCCCCTGAATTTTGCAAATAGAATATTCAAAGAAAATGTATATCCATGAAGACCCATCATAATTTAACATACAGCATAGACAAGTGCCATCTCTGCTATTTCCATCACTTTTGCTATCTTTAAGATTCAGCCCTTGGTGCACGCCTTTAATCCCAGCACTCAGGAGGCAGGGGCAGGTGGATCTCTGTGACTTCAAGGTCAGCCTGGTCTACATAGTGAGTTCCAGGACAGCTGGGGCTACAGGGAGACCCTGTCTCAAAAAAACAAACAAATAAAAAAGATTCAGCCCTATGTTCCAGTCACACCTTGAAGATGTGAATCCCTTTAATACAACTAAAGGAGGCTTTCATGGAGGTGGCTACAGCCAGGCTACGGACCTGTGCCATTCTCTGTGCTACATGCTGGCACACATCACAGGGAATCTAAAGATGACCCCAAGAAGCCAGAGATGTGCCTCATGTCTTCTTACGCAGACATGCAGAGAGGACATAAGAAGCCCACAAGTAGCTGGGAGTGGTGGCGCACGCCTTTAATCCTAGCACTTGGGAGGCAGAGGCAGGCGGATCTTTGTGAGTTCAAGGCCAGCCTGGTCTACAGAGTGAGTTCCAGGACAGCTGGGGCTACAGGGAGAACCTGTCTCAAAAAGACCAAAAAACAAAACAAAACAAAACAAAAACCCACAAGTGTCTGTCACTTCATGGAACTGTCTAAGAGGTGCTCTGACAGAGGGTGGTAAATGGTGGGGGAGCCGAGGGGAGAAGCCAAAATGTGTCGAAATGGCAGAGATAAAGCACGCCATGATAAGGAAGTGAAGGATTCTGAACCAGCTCAAGGAGGCAGGAAGGGCACACATGCCTCTAGGAGACCTGGCTTCTTCCTGTTCTGTTCAGAATTGTGCCCCGAGATCAAGTCCACACATGCCTCTAGGAGACCTGGCTTCTTCCTGTTCTGTTCAGAATTGTGCCCTGAGATCAAGTCCACACATGCCTCTAGGAGACCTGGCTTCTTCCTGTTCTGTTCAGAATTGTGCCCCGAGATCAAGTCCACAAATCCTGGCATGTCTGTTAGAGGCACGCAGATAGCCAGGTGAGCCTTGGGTAACTCTGGGTAACTCATGACTGAGAGGCAGCCATGTGGCTCCAAGGTGGTCATGCTGGCTGGCAGTGATGAGGTTAATCAGCTGTAAACTGAAAGGGAAGTTGGTTAGCCCCAAGAAAGCCTTACCAAAGTTGCCAGGAAAATGGTGGAAGGGAGAGAGGAAAAGAGAAAGTGAAGGAGGATGAGTTAAGAAAAAAAATACACTGGTGGAGTATGATAGCACATACCTATAATCCTAACACTCAGGAAGCAGAGAAAGAATTCTGAAATCGAGGCTGGCCTGATTCAGGACAGCTGGGGCTACAGGGAGACCCTATCTCAAAAAAAAAAAAAAAAAGGAAAAGAAAAGCATAGCCTTGTATAAATATGAGAGAATATGCCAAAACACAAGTTCTATCAAATAATCTCTTTCTAGAAACCAAATGTACTGAAATGTCTATCATTTTATTTTATTTTATTTTTGTATGTGTATGAACGTACTGTCTGCATGCAGGTCTGTGCACCTGTGTCGTGCAATGCCACGGAAGTCAGAAGAGGGCGTCGGATTCCCCTGGAACTGGAGTCAAAGATGGTTCTCAGCCTCCATGTGGGTGCTGGGGATTGAACCCGGGTCCTCTGCAAGAGCAGAGGCGCTCTTAACCGCTAGGCCATCTCTCCAGCCCTGAAATATCTGTCTTGAGGTTCTTCTCTCCACCCCCTTCCTCCCTTCCTCTCTCCCTCATCCTCTTTCTTGTTTTTCTTCTTTGACAGTTTCATGCATGTACATACTGTGTCTTCCTCAACCCCCATTGTCCCCTCCCGTCCCTTCTGGACTTCTTCCCAAGTCCCCTTTCTACTTCCATAGCTTTTTTTTTTTTTTTTGTAGTGACCCACTGAATTTAATTAATTACACTAATATGGGTGCAGCACCCATTAACTGCTTGTAGCTCCAAGAATGTTGACGATGGATCTTGTGCAGGTCTATACAGATAGCCACAGCCACTGGGAGTTCATTAGTGCAGTGCCCACCAGCCTCCTTTGTTGATGCTGCACTTACATTAAAAGTTGCCGAAAGGGCCGAGCATGGTGACGCACACGTTTGATCCCAGCACTCAGGAGGCAGGGGCAGCCAGATCTCACTAAGGCCATCCTGATCTACATAGTGAGTTCAAGGCCAGCCTGGTCTACATAGTGAGTTCAAGGCCAGCTGGGCTGAAGGGAGACCCTGTCTCAAAAAAGACCTCCCCCCAAAAAAAGTTGGCAATAATGAGGGCCATTGAGATGTCTGTGTGGGTAAAGGAGACTGTGGTAAGGATTGCCAAGACTCACGGGATGCAGGGGAGAATAGATTCCCAAATTAGATGGCTGCGTGGCTAAAGGAGACTGCGGTAAGGATCCCCAAGACTCACATGACGCAGGGGAGAATAGATTCCCAAATTAGATGGCTGTGTGGGTAAAGGAGACTGCAGTAAGGATCGCCAAGACTCACATGACGCAGGGGAGAATAGATTCCCGAATTAGATGGCTGTGTGGGTAAAGGAGACTGCTGTAAGGATCCCCAAAACTCACATGACGCAGGAGAGAATAGATTCCCAAATTAGATGGCTGTGTGGGTAAAGGAGACTGCTGTAAGGATCCCCAAGACTCACATGATGCAGGAAAGAATTGATTCCCAAAATTTATCTTCTGACTACCACAGGTATGCATGCATGTGTGTGTGCACACAGACAGACACACAATAAATAAATAAATAAATAAATAAATAAATAAATAAATAAATAAATAAA
>VZQC01005255.1:968320-988094 GCA_009823505.1 Rhizomys pruinosus
TTGTTTTTTTTTTTTTTTTTTTGGTCTTTTTGAGACAGGATCTGTCTCCCTGTAGCCCCAGCTGTCCTGAAACGCACTCTGTAGACCAGGCTGGCTTTGAACTCACAAAGATCCGCCTGCCTCTGCCTCTCAAGTGCTAGGATTAAAGGCGTGTGCCACCACGCCTGGCTCTGTCCTGTCTTTTCACTTCAGGCATCTTTTCTCCTATCTCCCCAAACCCACCTGGACTCTACCAAGAATTCTCAACTCTGAAAATATAAGCCTTGCTAGTATTTATTTGTCTCCTGAATATGTATGAGCATACATATTGCTACACATGTGGTATCTGGTTACACGGAGCTTACATATTGCTACCCATGTGGTATCTGGTTACACAGAGCGTACATATTGCTACCCATGTGGTATCTGGTTACACAGAGCGTACATATTGCTACCCATGTGGTATCTGGTTACACGGAGCATACATATTGCTACCCATGTGGTATCTGGTTACACAGAGCATACATATTGCTACCCATGTGGTATCTGGTTACACGGTGGGCGGTGAGCTCCTCGAGGGCTGAGGCCAAGTCAGCCTCTTCTCACACATGGAGGCTGCTGCACACAAGGTACCTCGGGTGCTCCATGGACTACTTTCCACTTAAAGATGTGATGGCATATCTTTGAATGGCATCTTTGAGTCTCTAATTCTGAAACCAAGCAGGTTTCTAACAAAACACTGAAGGTTGATTTGTTACAATGAAATGTTGAGTGAGGGCCTGGGTCTAGCTCTTTGGTAGCCACTTGTCTAGCATGCATGAGGCCCTAGGCTCAGTCCTCAGAACTGCCTGCGGGGGGAGGGGGATTAAATCCTAAGAGATAGAAAGTTAATCCAATGTGGCTTGAGTGCTTGGTCCTGCAGCGGGGATAGGAGATGTAGGCATGGAGTCCACACTGCCTTTTCTGAGGCCTTGGCTCCTGCTGATCCTCAGCCCTGGCAGGGACACAAAGTAACCAAGAATCTCCTTCAACCTTGAGGTGAAAGAAAAGGAGTTCAGCCGTTCTTCGAGAGGAGAGGTTAGACCGGAAAGGACAAAGCTGAGTCTCCCCGGGGCTGGAGAGATGACCTAGTGGTTAAGAGCGCCGACTGCTCTTTCAGAGGACCCGGGTTCGATCCCCAGCACCCACATGACAGCTGAGATCCGTCTGAAACTCCAATTCCAGGAGAACTCCATTTCCAGAGGAATCCGACACCCTCTTCTGACCTCTGTGGCATTGCACGACATGGATGCACAGACCTGCATGCAGACAGTACATTCATACACATACAGAAATAAAAAAAATTTTTTTAATTAAAAAAAAAGAAAAAATCAAACAGTAAAAAAAAAAAAAAGCTGAGTCTCCCCACAGGACCTTTGCAGGAGCTTCTAGCAGCAGCAGCAGTGCCAGGGAGGGGCAGCAGGTGCTAAGTAACATGCCAGTTGGAACTGGAGGGGGCAAAGCAGCCCTGTCCCCTGCTCATGCCAGCAGAGCGTGCATATGGTCTGCCACAGAGGGGCAGCCCAGCTGTTCACTGGGTGGGGCTACCATCAGGTGGGCTTCTCAGTCTATAAGCAGCAGAATTTGGGAAGTTAAAAACCCAAAGCATCATTTGTTTTTGTCACTCTTAACTAAAGGGAAGTTAAAGAAAACCACAGTCTTTGTTGAGCAAACCAGCAGAGCTGTCAGGTCTAGCTGGAATGAATGTGTCCCATTTCACTTGATTCACAGAGCAGCTGAATTGTAAGTGGAGCACCAGAGTGCCTTTTCATTAGTTTTCTTAAGAAATATTTTGAGCCTAGCATGGTGGCACACGCCTTTAATTCCAGCACTCGGGAGGCAGAGGCAGGCAGATCTCTGTGAGTTCAAGGCCAATCTGATCTACAGAGCGAGCTCCAGGCCAGCTGGGGCTAAAGGGAGACCTTGTCTCAAAAATACCACCCCCCCCCCGAAAAGGAAAGAAATACTGAGATAGGGAAGTAGGTCTCGGTCATAGATCTTTGAAAAAAAAAAATTATATATATATATATATCATACTATCTTATATATAGATATATATATAATATTTTGTGTGTGTGTGTTGTGTGTGTTGTGTGTGTGCATGGTGTACTGTCTGCCATGTAGGTTTGTGCACACATGTCATGCATGCTGAGAATGGTCAGAAGAGGGTGTTGGTTCCCCTGGAACTGGAGTTAATCTGTTCTCAGCACCATCTGGTGCTGGGATTCGAACCTGGCGTCCTCTGCAAGATCATTGCACTCTTAACCAATAGGCCATTCTCTCCAGCCCTGAAAAAAATTTTTAAACGAAAAGAAAACTAAGAAAAAATCGTTTTTTTCATATAAGATCCTCCCCCCCTTAGTGTGGTCTGTTTCTGAAGAATGTGTGGGGAAAAGTATATTCCACCTTGTCAGCTGATGGTGACAGTGCCCTTTGCAGGCCTCCAGTTCCTGTCTGCATTACCTGCCTCACATCAGCCAGCCACAGGGCTGCGTCATGTCACAGGAGGCTGAGTGGCCACTGACGCCTGTGTTGGGCTGTGATGAAAAGCAGCTGATTGAGCCACAGTCGGCTCCCATGGGGAAGGGGAGGGGTACTGGCACAGACACTTGCTCAGTCTGGGGAGGGGCAGAGGGAGGCCCTGCCGTTGCTGCAGTTGTAGCTTCTACCTGCTGCTCTGTAGAGCCATCTCTTTGTGTTGGGTCTTCACCTCTGGAAAGTCAAGTTTCAGTCAACGGAATATCGTCAGATGTTACATTTGAGCATTAATGTCTGAATAGTTGTGAAAAGCAGAAAAGAGCCAGTATGGTAATTTGAGACTATAACTCCAGCACTCAGAAGGCTTCTAAAATAAGGAGGCTCTGCTCAAGTTTGAAGTATAGCCAGGGCTATATAGTGAGGCCTAGATTCTAGAACCCCACATTCAGGTGGCTTCCACAACCAGGGCAATCTGATACCCTACTTTGGTCTTTTGGGACCCTGCCACTATATATGTACATAAACACACACTCGATGAAATAAATTTAAATAACCAAATCCTTAGACAAAGTGGCGGTGATTTTTTTTTTTCTTAATCCAGCCCTCAGGAGGCAGAGGCAGATGGCTCTGTGAGTTCAAGGCCAGCTGGGGTATACAGGGACGACCTGTCTCAAACAACACTAAATCAAAATAAAACAAAAAAAAAACTTCATGCTGGGCACTGGTGGCACTCGCCTCTTAATCTCTCAGACACTTCCTTTATTTTGATTCACAGAGCAGTTGAATTGTAAGTGTAATACCAGAGTGCCTTTCATTTGTTTTCTTTTTTTTTTTTTTCTTTTTGTTTTTCGAGACAGGGTTCCCTTATAGCCCCAGCTGTCCTGGACAACTCACCTCTGTAGGACCCACGGCCTTGGCCTTGAACATCACAAAGATCCGCCTGCTCTGACTCCCCGTGTGCTAGGATTTAAGGTGTGCCCCACCACGAACCGGCTCTGAGCTGGGCATGGTAGCACATGGGTGTGGCTGGTGCACACCTTAATCCCAGCACTCGGGAGGCAGAGGCACGGCGAGTCTTTGTAGTTCAAGGCAGCCTGCGTCTACCAGGTGCGTTCCAGGCCATCTGGGGCTACAGGAGACCCTGTCTAGTAAAAGACAAAAAAAAAAAAAAAAAAAAAAAAGTCAGTCCATACAGTAATTGCCCTGCTTGGACATTGTCAACTGTAGCTGGATTCTAAATAAAATTAAACAAAAGGGTGGGTTAGGACTTTAGACTAGAACAAGGAAACACACACTNAGTGGTTAAGAAGCGCCGACTGCTCTGTTCAGAGACCCGGGTTCGATCCCCAGCACCCACATGACAGCTGAGATACGTCGTGAAACTCAATCCAGGAGAACTCCAGTCCAGAGACGACACCCCCTTCTGACTCTGCAATGTGCATTGCCACGACAGGATGCACAGACCTGAATGCAGACAGTACATTCATACACATACAGAAATAAAAAAAATTTTTTTTTAAATTAAAAAAAAAGAAAAAATCAAACAGAAAAAAAAAAAAAGCTGAGTCTCCCCACAGGACCTTTGCAGGAGCGTGCTAGCAGCGCAGCAGTGCCAGGGAGGGGCAGCAGTGCTAAGTAACATGCCAGTTGGAACTGGAGGGGGCAAAGCAGCCCTGTCCCCTGCTCATGCCAGCAGAGCGTGCATATGGTCTGCCACAGAGGGGCAGCCCAGCTGTTCACTGGGTGGGGCTACCATCAGGTGGGCTTCTCAGTCTATAAGCAGCAGAATTTGGGAAGTTAAAAACCCAAAGCATCATTTGTTTTTGTCACTCTTAACTAAAGGGAAGTTAAAGAAAACCACAGTCTTTGTTGAGCAAACCAGCAGAGCTGTCAGGTCTAGCTGGAATGAATGTGTCCCATTTCACTTGATTCACAGAGCAGCTGAATTGTAAGTGGAGCACCAGAGTGCCTTTTCATTAGTTTTCTTAAGAAATATTTTTTGAGCCAAGCAATGGTGGCACACGCCTTTTAATTCCAGCACCGGGAGGCAGAGCAGGCAGATCTCTGTGAGTTCAAGGCCAATCTTGATCTACAAGAGCGAGCTCCAGGCCAAGCTGGGCTAAAGGAGACCTTGTCTCAAAAACACCCCCCCCCGAAAGGAAGAAATACTGAATAGGGAATAGGTTCTCGGTCATAGATCTTTGAAAAAAAAATTTTATATATATATAGTTATATATATAAGATATATATATATATATATATACATATTTTGTGTGTTGTGTGTGTTGTGTGTGTGTGTGTGCAGAGTGTACTGTCTGCATTAGGTTTGTGCACCCATGTCCATGCAATGCTGCGAAGGTCAGAAGAGGTCCTGTGGATTCCCTCGTGGAACTGGAGTTAAAGAGGTTCTCAGCCACCATCTGGGTGCTGGGGATCGAACCTGGGTCCTCTGCAGAGCAGTTTGGCACTCTTAATCCGCTAGGCCACTCTCTCCAGCCCTGAAAAAAATTTTTAAAGAAAAGAAACTCAGGACAAATCGTTCCATATAAGCTCCTCCCCCCCATTATGTGGGTCTGTTTCTGAAGAATGTGTGGGGAAAAGTATATTCCACCTTGTCAGCTGATGGTGACAGTGCCCTTTGCAGGCCTCCAGTTCCTGTCTGCATTACCTGCCTCACATCAGCCAGCCACAGGGCTGCGTCATGTCACAGGAGGCTGAGTGGCCACTGACGCCTGTGTTGGGCTGTGATGAAAAGCAGCTGATTGAGCCACAGTCGGCTCCCATGGGGAAGGGGAGGGGTACTGGCACAGACACTTGCTCAGTCTGGGGAGGGGCAGAGGGAGGCCCTGCCGTTGCTGCAGTTGTAGCTTCTACCTGCTGCTCTGTAGAGCCATCTCTTTGTGTTGGGTCTTCACCTCTGGAAAGTCAAGTTTCAGTCAACGGAATATCGTCAGATGTTACATTTGAGCATTAATGTCTGAATAGTTGTGAAAAGCAGAAAAGAGCCAGTATGGTAATTTGAGACTATAACTCCAGCACTCAGAAGGCTAAAATAAAGGCCTTGCTCAAGTTTTGAAGCTAGCCAGGGCTATATAGTGAGGGCCGCTTTCTAGCACCCACATCAGGTGGCTCACAACCAGGGCATCTGATACCCTTTCTGGTCTCTTTGGGCACCTGCACATATATGTACATAAACACACTCGAAGACATAAATTTAAAAATCAATCCTTAGCCAAATGTGGAGTGCATGCCTTTAATCCCAGAACTCAGGAGGCAGAGCAGATGGATCTCTGTGATTCAAGGCCACCTGGTCTACAGGCAGGGGACCCTGTCTCAAAAACACTAAAAAAAAATAAAAATAAAAAATCATGCTGGGCATGGTGGCACTCGCCTTTAATTCTAGAGCACTTCCATTTATTTGATTCACAGAGCAGTTGAATTGTAAGTGGAATACCAGAGTGCCTTTTCATTTGTTTTTCTTTTTTTTTTTTTCTTTTTGTGTCTTTTCGAGACAGGGTCTCCCTGTAGCCCCAAGCTGTCCTGGAACTCACTCTGTGTAGACCAGGCTGGCCTTGAACTCACAAAGATCGCCTGCCTCTGACTCCCGAGTGCTGTAGGTTAAAGGTGTGCGCACCACACCTGGCTTTTGAGCTGGGCATGGTACACATGGGCGTGGCGGCGCACACCTTTAATCCCAGCACGCGGAGGCAGAGGCAGGCGGATCTTTGTGAGTTCAAGGCAGCCTGGTCGCCTACAGAGTGAGTTCCAGGACAGCTGGGGGCTACAGGGAGACCCTGTCTCGAAAAGAAAAAAAAAAAAAAAAAAAAAAAAAAAAAGTCAGTCCTTAAAAATAATGCCCTGCTTGGACATTGTCAACTGTAGCTGGATTCTAAATAAAATTAAACAAAAGGGTGGGTTAGGACTTTAGACTAGAAACCACACTGCAAGCTAAGCTAATGTTTGGTAGTAAGGATTTTAGACAGCAACTTCTGTGGCGCCACAGCAGGAAGAAAGTACACTGAGTGGGAGAGCAAAGATTGAAGGAAAGGCTCTGTTGTTGTTTTGTTTTGTTTTGTTGTTGTTATGTTTTGTTTTCATTTTATTTTTTTAATTTAATTTTATGTTATTTTATTTTTATTTATGTGTATGAATGTACTGCATATAGTGTCTGCATATAGGTTTGTGCACCCATGTCATGCAATGCCGCGGAGGTCAGAAGAGGGCATCGGATTCCCCTGGAACTGGAGTTCCCCTGGAATTGGAGTTACAGATGGTTCTCAGCTGCCATGTGGGTGCTGGGGATCAAACCCAGGTCCTCTGCAAGAGCGGTCGGCGCTCTTAACCGCTAGGCCATCTCTCCAGCCCTTGTTTTTGTTTTAAATCAGGGTCTCCCTGTTGTAGCCCATCAGAAAGGCTTTTCAGAAAACTCCAATGGGATATTCTGTAGTTTCTCAGACTGCTGTCAACCTAGTGTCCAGCAGTCACTGAGATGTTTAGTGTGCTTGGCCTGCCTCATAGCTGCTTCAGTAGAAATCGTGTCTGTGGCAAGATTTCCTTAAAGGAGCTCCAAGTGTGTCACACCCTCCTTGTGTTGTCCTTGAGATACCTTTTGATTGTTTTCACCCAGAGGTCTGTCGGTTTCATAAGCACGTACAACCCTAAAGCCTTCTCTAGCCCTTCTCTAACCCATGCCGGCCTCTGATTGAAAGAGCCTGACCTGACCCCAGACAGTGAGGGAGGTGATCGTCTTTTCAGGGAAATCCCCACTTTAGCTCTTGGACCAGGTCCTCAAAGTCAGCCAGCAATGAAAACACTACTCACACTTGCCTCCTCAGCTCTGAAGAATACATACAGATGGAAGACAGCTCTGGCTAAGGGGGTTTGGTGCCCACCACAGAGTCTGAAGCAACAAACCCGCTGCCTACGGTTAGCATAGTGAAGACCTATGAAAAACCTGGTGCAGTCGTCCCACCAGCACAGTGCGCATGTGCTTATTCATATCTCAGAAGTGATCTCAGGAGAAAGCCTTGTATACAAAGAAAGTTTGTTTTCATGCCAGACATTGTTTCTGGGACATCCAGGCCACTCTGACCCCAGGGGTCCCATGCCATCCTGCAGCTGCCATTCTGCCTGCCTGTCACGTCACCAGTTTACCATCAGCATCTTTGGGACTCCTAGCCACATTGATCCTCAGTGCAGGGAAACTTGCCATCTGCCAAGCCTGCTGCCTGTGGACAACAGACAGATCCACTGCTTCTGGGCAGGAAAAAAGAAGCAAGTGATAGCTGTGTTTGACTTAGGGGAACAGAATAGTGAGGGGCCCCTTGCAGAGCTGTTCAGAGTGATTGAGAGAAGCCTATTTATTGGAGGTCTTGGACTCACATTCATGGATAACATACAGAACGCAGAGCCACTCAACTGCTTGTCTGCCTGGAGACGGAGTTCTTCAGCTGGAAATAACCATAGCCACCACCTTAAGATGTTATTTGAATCCAGTGGTTGGAAATAACTTGTCAGACTGCTTAGATGAGGGAGGTTTTTTTCCTCATGACATGTATCCAACACAAGTCTGCAGCTCCTTGACACTTAGACTTATGGGAGTTCAAAAGAGTATAAAAAGGCTCTGAAGAAAGGAGAAAGTGAACTGGGAGAATGAATAACAATTTTAGTATCTGGTGTCTGACAGTATAAACCAGATTAACACCAAGTAACTTGTAAATGTCAAAATTATTTCTGTAGTCTGAGGAGACCAAACCCTATTGACACAAGATGTTACTGTGACATGACATATCATCTCTATAGAGATAGGGCAGTGTAACCTATGGATTGGATAATGGTAATAGGTTGGCAAAGGTTTGAAACTTGTTAAACATGCTGATTAAGCACCATGATTAACAACAGATATAAAATAGTGAATAACTCATTTGGGCGGGCTGGAAAACATTCCTGTCCTAGAAGTTCAAGGTAGAATTTAAGAAAAGTGACCGTGCCAGGTAAAAATCTCAAGTTGTTTTTTTTTTATTTTATTTATTTTTATACGTGTATGACTGTACTGTCTGCATGTAGGTTTGTGCACCCTTGTCGTGTAATGCCGCGGAGGTCAGAAGAGGGTGTCAGATTTCCCTTGAAATGGAGTTAAAGACGGTTCTCAGCTGCCATGTGGGTGCTGGGGATCGAACCCGGGTCCTCTGCAAGAGCAGTCGGTGCTCTTAACCACTAGGCCATCTCTCCAGCCCCCAAAATCTCAAGTTTTTAATAGGCCCCTGTTAAATTGACCACACCAGTGTGATACAGCCCTCACAGTAAACACATACAACACAGACAGACAGACAGACAGACAGACACACACACACACACACACACACATATGTATATATACTGGTCAACCCATGCCCATGGAATTATACACAGTCTTAGGCACCATGTTAAAAAGCATTTTAGGAACTGACCAGACTCCCCCATAGCTGTCTAGGATATAAAATAGTGAACTGATTTGAAAAACTTTCCCTTGAGGAAAGGGGTCACCTAGACATTCAGCCACCGCAGCCACGGTCTGTGGAGGCCCAGCTGCTGCTCACGTTGGCAGGAAACTGGCATGATCCCTGTGGTGCTGTTTTATAGACAGGCAGAATCCAAGAGTTCTGCATTCATAGAAGTTTCCACTGTATTTCCAAGAAAGGTCTGAGAGGCCAGGCGGTGTGTAGCGAGGTTGCACTGCATGAAGCTCTGAGGGTGAAGCCTACAATGCAGTGAGACCCTGGGATACTGGCAATGCCAAAAACGTGGAACTTCCTCCAGTGAAAGCATAAGTAGTGGGTAGATCCAACCCAAGAGAAAGGTGATGGGCGTGGGGCTGCCCAAGCCCATTAAAGTCCACACCATGATACCATGTGACCCCTAGATGCCAGACATAGACCCACGGGATTTAATGTTTACTCTGCTGGGTTTGGGCCTTTGGTCTGTCTTTTCTTTTTTTAAAAGGTTTTTTTTTATTATTTTATTTATTACTGTATGTGTATCAATGTACTGTCTGCATGCAAGTTTGTGCACCCATGTCATGCAATGCCACGGAGGTCAGAGAGGGTCTCGGATTCCCCTGGAACTGGAGTTCTCCTGGAACTGGAGTTTCAGACGGTTCTCGGCCGCCATGTGGGTGCTGGGGATCGAACCCAGGTCCTCTGTAAGAGCGGTCGGCGTGTGTCTGTGTGTGTGTGTGTATGTGTGTGTGTGTGTGTGTGTGTGTGTGTGTGTGTGTGTGTGTCAGCCCCTCCTCAGCTTTTTGCTATCTGTTTGCAGGTTGCCCGGCTCATGGAGATGGGATTTTCCAGAGGAGATGCCTTGGAAGCCCTGAGGGCTTCAAACAATGACCTCAACATGGCCACCAACTTCCTGTTGCAGCACTGACATCCAGCCCAACTGCTGCATGACCGTGGCGTGTCCCCACCACATCAGCCTGAGGACCAAGCAGACTCCGGCACAGATATACAGATGTCCCTGCCACACACTATCCTTACACCAAGATGGTTACTGTTGTAGTATCAAAATAAGTTTGCCATTAAATTAGCATGTCTTTTCTATCTTTATTTTTTATTGGGCATTTCTCTGGGTTTGGAGAATCATCATTCCTAACATGGTCACATGCTGCAGCTGCAGTTGCAGGTTTCTGTGGCAGTTTCACAGCACTCTAGACAGAACCAGTTGCTCTTCTGATGCTCCTGTTTCTGCAGCGTGATCTGGTCCTCCTCTTCACTGAGAAGGGGACAGGTGACATGACCTCAGAAGACTCGTCATATCTTTCTTTGTGGACTGTTTTTCATTATTACTTTCCTTCCACTTTGTGTTCAGTTCCCAGTGTCTGTTCTGCCCGCCCTTCCCAGAGGGCAGACCATGTCGGCCAGGCCTCAGTGAGGAGGAGAAAAAGGACCCTTGGCCCACTTGCAGTCCGGGAATCTGCCCCAACTCCTCCTCCCTCATCCAGTAAAGGTAACAATCCAGTGCTCAAATGAGGTTCTGGAATGCTCCATGACACTTAACTAGGTTTATTTTGCTCAGAATAGCCAGAGGCTAATGGGTAAAACGGAACAGAAGGGAAAGTTCCTTCCCAGAGACTGCTGAGGCCTGACCTGAGAGCACAGCACTGGCCGAGGGGTGCAGCCCCTCGAAACAAGAGCCAGCACTTCACACCCAGCGCTCACCACCAGCTCCTCTGGCAGCAGGTTCTCCCTGCCCTGTCCTTGCAGACCTGTAGTGGGTCAGGCAGTGCCCACCGTGGAGACACGGTCAGGTGGACAGAGGCAGGAGGCAACGCAAAGTGATCTAGAACAACTGGAGAACAAGTTGACAATTGCCATGTAAGCAAACTGCTACGGGTAATGTTCTGAGAAATGAGCAGCAATGTATCAAATTGATGCAAATTTAGGTGTGTGATACTTACAATAAAGTTTTTAATGTGTTTTACTTTTCAGTATTTTTTTACACTTCTTTAAATGAAACTTCTTTCTAAGCAAGTCAACTAAAAAGAAAAAGAAACCAGCAGCTCGCCTTTCTTCAGAAGGCTCGAGGCCCTCTGACGTGAGGGTGGCCCTCGCATCGCTCCACTGTGCAGAGCCACCACAGCTACTGCTGACTAGTGGTTTTGCTGTACCAAAGCCCAGAACTTTGAGCCCGCACCTTGGCGAGACACATCCTTCAGCTGCCAAAGTCATCAAGTGCCCAGAATGGGTCGACCTGTCTGTCACTTGCCCAGCTGTTATCAACCACGGGCACTCTTTGGATCTGAGCAGCTCAGTTTGTGAGGAACCAGTGGCCACCCTGGAATGAGCCTCAGATACAACAGTTTATCCAAATATACACCAAGTCACAGGGACACTCACACTCCTAGAGAAGGGTACAAACAGCCCCACTTCGAGTTAGAAACCCAAATTCAAGAGAGTTAAGGACAAGATTACACCTCAGGAGCCTTTCGTCCCCTCCATTTTAGTCCTGCAGTGACGTCACCTGAAGGTCATCCTTGCTGTTCCTTCCCAGCTCTTTCTGCCTTAGGCCTGTTCTGCTAGTGGTGGCCTGTGACTTTCCACCGTCTGGCCGCTGCCACCCAGTTATCTCCCAGCATGACCACCCCCCAGATCCTCACACAGACTCAGACTGCCTGTTCCCTCTGAACCACGCTACCCTTACTAGGGTGTCTCTGCTGGCTATTCCTATACCCTCAGGCACATGCTAACAAAACTGCAGCTGCCCCTAGCCTCCCCCACCCCCTGCAGAACGTTGAATACCTCAGAATACAACTCTTGCCAGGATACCCAGAATCTTTCAGGCGTAGAGCACTGCAAAAGAAAGTTCAGTTGGTGTTGCCTGCCAGAGGGGGGCACCAGTGAGCCATTTGGTTGGTTCTAGAAAAGAGTTAAGGCTTTTGCCTTTGTACAGATTTTTAACAGACTGGGTTTTATTTTCAGGCAAGCAGGTTCCAGGCCTGAAAGGGGGAAGGAGTATATGTGGCCATATTACTCCTTCCTGTAACAAAATACCTGACAAAGGCAACTTAGTTTATTTGGGCTCAATTTAAGGATGCAGGCCATCATGGAGTGGAAGCTGTGGCCTGGGAGCATGAGGCACTGGTTTCATTATCCACCATCAGGCAGCTCAGAGCCCCTGCCTGTGGGATGATGATGGGATGATGATGGGATGATGATGCCGGCGCTCAGAGCCCCTGCCCGTGGGATAATGATGCTGGTGCTCAGAGCCCCTGCCCATGGGATGATGATGGGATGATGATGCCGTGCTCAGAGCCCCTGCCCGTGGGATGATGATGGGATGATGATGCCGGTGCTCAGAGCCCCTGCCCGTGGGATGATGATGGGATGATGATGCCGGTGCTCAGAGCCCCTGCCCGTGGGATGATGATGGGATGATGATGCCGTGCTCAGAGCCCCTGCCCGTGGGATGATGATGCCGGTGCTCAGAGCCCCTGCCCGTGGGATGATATTGGGATGCATGCTGCCGGGGGTGGTGCTCAGAGCCCCTGCCAGTGGTGGATGATGTGGGATGTAGGATGTCCGCGCGCCTCAGAGGCCCGCTGCCCGTGTGATGATGATGATGGGATGATGATGCTGTGCTCAGAGCCCCTGCCCGTGGGATGATGATGCCAGTGCTCAGAGCCCCTGCCCGTGGGATGATGATGCCGGTGCTCAGAGCCCCTGCCCGCATTCAAGATGGGTCTTCCTTCTCCATAAAACCTCTCTTTTCCTAATTTTCTTATTGAGCTTTTGTACATACTGTACAAAAGTTCTTAAACAAATTTAGATGTCCTCCCCATCTGTTACCCCTCCCCCCCCGCCCCTGCCAAACCTTATGCCATCTGCCACACATGTTGAGCCCTAGCCAGTCAACCACTGGTACCCAGATGTTTTGGGTGCAGATTCATCCACTGGACTCTAGTCAGCCTATCTAGAGATTGTAAGTAAGGTCTACTCTCCTTCACCCAGCATTAAAGTCTCCAACAGTTCCCAGGCGAGGGCTGGCCAGCAACCCATTTTCCTTGCTCCACTCTGGACCCTTGTCTGATTGGGTCAGCATGAGCTTGTGCTCTGTGCTGGATAGCTTTAGTGTCAACTTGACACACCTGGGTTGAGGGAGCCTCAACTGGGGACTTGGCCTCCATTGGATTGGCCTGTGGCCAAATCTGTGGATTATTGTCTTGAATTGTCAGCAATGTGGGAGGGCCAGCCCACAATGAGTGTGCCACGCTGGGCAGGTTGTTGTGTACCGATAAGAAGGCAGGCTGGGCATGGAGCAGGGGAGCAAGCCAGTTGCGGCAGATTCCTCCATGGCCTGTGCTTCAGCTGCCTCCGGATCCTGCCCTGAAGTTCCTGCCTTGGGCTCCCTAAGCGATGAACTGTGACCCAGGAGATGTAAGCTGAATAAACCCTTTCCTCCCCCAGTTGGTGTTGGTCAGAGTGTTTTGTCACAGCAATGGAAGACAAACTAGAACATGCTCAATGCCACCATTGCCACAAGTTCACATCTGCAAGCTTCCAGCGGCCCCAAAGCCTCTTTTTCCCTATGTTCATGGACCCAACCCTGGCTCTACATCATTCTTCCCCCTCTTCTGAGATGGTCCCTGAGCCGTGGGTGGGTGAGGGTTAATATAGGAGTCCTGTTTTGAACACTCTCCCAGTCAGACCCAAAGGCATTTTTGACCAAATCCACTCAAATTGGCAGTGCGGATGAACTATCACAATAGCTAAGGAAATCCTGCCTCAGAGTCCCAGTTTACATAGACTGTGGGATTCAAAAGCAGCTATTTGGGGCTGGAGAGATGGCTCAGTGCTTAAGAGCACTGACTGCTCTTGCAGAGGACCCGGGTTCGATTCCCAGCACCCACATGGCGGCTAAGAACCATCTTTAACTGCAGTTCCAGGGGAATCCGATGCCTTCTTCTGACCTCCACAGCACTGCACAACATGGGTACACCAACCTACATGCAGACAGTACACTCATACACATAAAAAATAAAAAAAGGGGCTGGAGAGACCGCTCTTGCAGAGGACCCGGGTTCGATCCCCAGCACCCACATGGCGGCCGAGAACCGTCTGAAACTCCAATTCCAGGAGAACTCCAGTTCCAGGGGAACCCGACACCCTCTTCTGACCTCCGCAGCATTGCATGACACGGGTGCACAGACCTGCATGCAGACAGTACATTCCTACACATACAGAAATAAATAAATAAAAAAAAATTAAAAAAAAATAAATAAATAATAAAAAAAAATTTTAAAGCCGTTTTAGTGAGGCAGGTGAGCACAAAATTGTCAACGCATCCCAGTGTTGTTTAGAGTGTTTTCTGGATCCCTGTGTTTATGTCCCTACAGGTGTTCTTAAGTCAAATGGAAGTGTCTTAAAACTATAAACTTGAGACATTTTGCCATCTGGTTTGAGTGGTCTGTCATTTATGAGATTATTTTCACTTCAATTCTATAAGGCAAGGAACCCAGAATGTCAGGCTAAGATTTGGCTCAGTAAAATTTTAGTTCTGAAACTGAAATCTTAACTACATGTGAGAAAAATAACCAGAATCACATGAATTTATCAACTTAATATAGCCACAGCTAAAGAACCAATACCAATAGCTGAATTTTGATTGTGCCCCTCAGATGAAGCTTGCTCTGGGCCGCAGAGCTAGGGAGTGGCCACTCCATGTGAAATGTCAGCCTAGACAAGCCGAAGCTGGAGAGCTGGGCTGGGGGATGACAGTCTGTTTGGGACTAGGAATGTGGAAAGGAAAGGGTTAATGGCATTCTAGCACTGGACCCTCAGGAGAGATAGGAGAATCAGCAGAGAGGATCCCAAGTGCAGGAGGTAGGGAGGTCAACGGAGCCTAAGGAAAGGCCAAGGCAAGGTGGGGCGGCCTAGTGCTAGCAGCCTGAACAGAGGAGGAGGAGAGCTGGCGGACCTGGAGATCTGGGTGGAGAATGAGTGCAAGCAGGAGAAAGGCCTCTGCTAGGAGAGGAGGAAGGGTTAAATAAACCAGAAGTGTGGGTCAAACCTGTAATCCCAGAAGAAAACAAAGGCAGGCACGTGGGACACAGAGGCAGGGAGATCTCTGAATCCAAGGCGACCCAGGGTCACCTTGTCCCTAAAAAAAAAGGAAAGGTTAAAGAGGAATGATGAAATTGAAAGGGTTTGGGGGGGCAGGGGTTGGTCTGTTTGGTCTTTTTGAGACAGGGTCTCCCTTTAGTCCCAACTGTACCAGAACTCACTATGTAGACCAGGCTGGCCTTGAACTCAGAGATCTGCCTGCCTCTGCCTCCTGAGTGCTGGGATTAAAAGTGTGCACCACCACACCCTGCAGGGTTACAGTTCTTATCTTACAGTTTCCCATTTAACAGAGAGCTTAAGGAGAGTGGATAACAGGTTTTCAAAAATAAGGAAAGGCCGCGGGGTCTACGCTGGCCAGGAGCAGTGCTCTGATCCCAGGCTGACCACCTCTGTACTATCCTGGTCTGCCGACCCCAAGTCAGAGGAGTTTCAGAAGCTTAGCAGGAATTCAGACAGTCCCAAGAAACTTGCAAGGTCCTCCAGAAGCTCATCATTGTGAACTTCCAGAATGTTCTGAGCTTCCCTGGGAGTTTGAGAAGACTGGGACTAAGGCAAAGAAGTACCCAGATCCTTATGAGTGCTGGAGAGAGTCCTTCCAAAGAAATCCTCTTGACTGAAAGCCAGTGTTTCTGGTTCCCTGGAGACGTACCCTCGTCCTCAAACACAGCATCACTTACTTTAGGACTCTTGAGGGGCTGTCCCCAACAAACCAGACCGAGACATTCCAGGGCCTTCACTTCCACCACAGCAAAATGGAAAACTGGTAGTACACATACAACATGACCCTATCAGTAGAGTCAGTAGAAGCAGAGACAGCCTCCAGAGGCCCTCGGCACAGGTAAGCTGCGACTCTGAAATCCACCTCACCTAGGCCATTGTTCAGTGAGCTCCCCTGCGGAGGCTCCTATGACTTCTCTTTCACCAAACATGACCCCCCCCCCTTTTTTTTGAGACAGGGTCTCCCTATAGCCCCAGCTGGCCTGGAACTCACTCTATAGACCAGACTCACAGAGATCTGCCTGCCTCTGCCTCCCGAGTGCTAGGATTAAAGGCGTGTGCCATCATGCCTGGCTTAAAGATGGTTCTTAGCCACCATGTGAGTGCTGGGAATTGAACTCACATGGTGGCTAAGACTGCAAGGGCAGTCAGTGCTCTTAACCTAACTGCTGAGCCATCTCTCCAGCCCCTGTTTTTTGTTTGTTTGTTTGTTTGTTTGTTTTTTATGTGTATGAGTGTTTGCCTGCATGTATGTAAGTGTATCACATGAATGCGATGCCCCCGTTACTGAAGTTACAGACAGTTCATGGCTGCCATGTTGGTTCTGGGAACCAAACCCTGATCCTCTCCAGGAGCAGCAAGTGCTCTTAACTTCTGAGCCATCTCTCCAGCCCCATGAAATCTGTTCTTAACTTTAGGTGGTGAAATAGATAGGGTGTTTAGTCTGAAGAGAGCCTTCTTTTTTTTAATTTTTATTTATTTTTATTTTACGAGTATTTGGTTATTATCCGCATGAATTTAAGTGCACCCACATCATGTGATGCCCTAGGAAGACAGAAGAGGGCATCAGATTCCCTGAAACTGGAGTTACAGTTGTTAACTGCCATGTAGGTGCTGGGATTCGAACCTGGGTCTTCTTCAAGAACAATCAGTGTTCTTAACCGCTGAGCCATCTCCCCAGCCCGAGAACCTTCTTCTAACATAAGTCACACTGAGTGAGGACACAGTTGAAAAGGGAATCAGTAGCCTGGTGGGCTTGAGGCTGAAAACAGCTTCCCTGAAACCAGGCTGGTCCGGAGCCCTCCACAGCTTCTCCTGGCCTTGCCATAGACTGCTGCGCACCTTGAGTTGGGGAGAGAAGGAAAGTCCCCCGAGGAAACTCAGACCTCCCTTAGGACTGTTCTCTGAGGAACACCACAGGAAACAAGGCTGTGTGCCCCCCCCCCCNGCTGTAAGGATCCCCAAAACTCACATGACGCAGGAGAGAATAGATTCCCAAATTAGATGGCTGTGTGGGTAAAGGAGACTGCTGTAAGGATCCCCAAGACTCACATGATGCAGGAAAGAATTGATTCCCAAAATTTATCTTCTGACTACCACAGGTATGCATGCATGTGTGTGTGCACACAGACAGACACACAATAAATAAATAAATAAATAAATAAATAAATAAATAAATAAATAAATAAAATATTGGACCCTAAACAATTTTAACCGACAAATAATGAAATTCTGGCAAATTTGCTTCTATTTTTTGCAATTCGAAAGAGGGGGGAAATCAAATTAGTCTCTTGAACCCTCCTTAAACTTAGAAAATGAGCTCTCAGTTGAAGCCACTCAAAGAAGTTAGACAAACCTACACAAAGCTTGCACCTGACAAATAGCAGGTCAATTTGTGCTTCCTCTCCTGCTGGTGACTTTCTGCGTCTTAGTCAGCTGGCAGTTATCACCTGTCTTCCCTGCACAGGCCACACACCATACATACCGTATTCCAAACACCCAAGTAAATATGGCAGAGCAGCTGGGCATGCTGATACACATCTATAATCCCAGCACTTGGGAGTTGGTACCAGGAGGTTCAGGGTCATCCTTGCCTCCGTAGCAAATTCAAGCTCATACTGGACTGTTTTGTATTTTTTTAAGTGGGGGAAAGTCAAAGGCAGTCAAGAGTTTTATATAGGGACAAGTTCGAAACAGCTATAGGAGGGGTCAGGATGGTGGCCCTATTGGCTAGGCACGTGGTGAAAGCTCATGAGGAATGGGCAGCCACAGGTGGTGAGGCTGGGGAAGAAGGAGCAGGAGAGGCTCACCAGGCCTGAGGAAAGGCATGAGCTCAGTTAGGCTCCAGGTACTAAGAACCATGGAGGGATTTTAAGCAGGAAATGACATCATGGAGTTCTATGGAGGATGGACTAGACTTGGAGAAAGGCACAAATCACCACAACCACAAATGTGATAACTTTAATCCCTACTCAGGAAATGTGGTACAGCTGGGTGCTTGGAAACTGCTGGCCTCGTGAAGAGATGTTGGTGTACTCATAAACATTACCCCATGAAACAGATTATGTGGATTCCATTTATGTCCTGGAAAGTTTCATTAGCCCACTCTGAGAGAATGGTTTTACACTCACAGGATACTTCCAATCTTACCTGACAAACTAGCGGTACATTTTTAGCATTTGAGTATTCTTTTTTTCTGTTGTGAGACAAGATCTCTTGATGCAGTCTAGGCTGGCCTCAAACTCACCATCCTCCTGCCTCAGCCTCCTGAGTGTTAGGATTACAGGCACGTTCTACCACATCTTCCTGAGAATATAAATTTTACTGAGTTTCTGTCCTGTCTTTTCTTTTCTTTTTTTTTTTTTTTTTTTTTTTTTTTNTTATATATATACATATATATACATATTTTGTGTGTGTGTGTGTGTGTGTGTGTGTGTGTGTGCATGAGTGTACTGTCTGCATGTAGGTTTGTGCACCCATGTCATGCAATGCTGCGAAGGTCAGAAGAGGGTGTTGGATTCCCCTGGAACTGGAGTTAAAGATGGTTCTCAGCCACCATCTGGGTGCTGGGGATCGAACCTGGGTCCTCTGCAAGAGCATTTGGCACTCTTAACCGCTAGGCCATCTCTCCAGCCCTGAAAAAAAATTTTTAAAGAAAAGAAAACTAAGGAACAAATCGTCTCCATATAAGCTCCTCCCCCACCTTAGTGTGGTCTGTTTCTGAAGAATGTGTGGGGAAAAGTATATTCCACCTTGTCAGCTGATGGTGACAGTGCCCTTTGCAGGCCTCCAGTTCCTGTCTGCATTACCTGCCTCACATCAGCCAGCCACAGGGCTGCGTCATGTCACAGGAGGCTGAGTGGCCACTGACGCCTGTGTTGGGCTGTGATGAAAAGCAGCTGATTGAGCCACAGTCGGCTCCCATGGGGAAGGGGAGGGGTACTGGCACAGACACTTGCTCAGTCTGGGGAGGGGCAGAGGGAGGCCCTGCCGTTGCTGCAGTTGTAGCTTCTACCTGCTGCTCTGTAGAGCCATCTCTTTGTGTTGGGTCTTCACCTCTGGAAAGTCAAGTTTCAGTCAACGGAATATCGTCAGATGTTACATTTGAGCATTAATGTCTGAATAGTTGTGAAAAGCAGAAAAGAGCCAGTATGGTAATTTGAGACTATAACTCCAGCACTCAGAAGGCTAAAATAAGAGGCTTGCTCAAGTTTGAAGCTAGCCAGGGCTATATAGTGAGGCCGCTTCTAGCACCCACATCAGGTGGCTCACAACCAGGGCATCTGATACCCTCTTCTGGTCTCTTTGGGCACCTGCACATATATGTACATAAACACACTCGAAGACATAAATTTAAAAATCAATCCTTAGCCAAATGTGGAGGTGCATGCCTTTAATCCCAGCACTCAGGAGGCAGAGGCAGATGGATCTCTGTGAGTTCAAGGCCAGCTGGGGCTACAGGGAGACCCTGTCTCAAAAACACTAAAAAAAAATAAAAAATAAAAAAATCATGCTGGGCATGGTGGCACTCGCCTTTAATTCTAGCACTTCCATTTATTTGATTCACAGAGCAGTTGAATTGTAAGTGGAATACCAGAGTGCCTTTTCATTTGTTTTCTTTTTTTTTTTTTTCTTTTTGTCTTTTCGAGACAGGGTCTCCCTGTAGCCCCAGCTGTCCTGGAACT
>VZQC01005265.1:0-195032 GCA_009823505.1 Rhizomys pruinosus
AATGCATGATCTAGGTTGGGCTGGGGTGGGATGGGGGGAAGGGAAAGGGATATATGCCTGAACTGAATTGGAAAATGATGTATGAAATACACAAAGCATCAATAAAAAATGAAAATTAAAAAAAAGAAAAGGTGATTTTTTATATTCTACATGAATACTATTATTTAAAAATACTAAATCTTCAAATATATACATTTTAAAACATTAAATAATTAATTAAAATATTAAATAAAAGCACATTTTGATTATTCAGAAATAAAAAAAAATAATGTTAATGTTACTATTTCCACTTCCTTTTGTTGCTTCTCAATCTCTTCTTGTAGATCCTTGCTTCACTGGTTGTTTTCCTTTTTCCTTTCAGCATGGAATCTTTTCAGTTTTTCCACTTTCTTCTGGAGTTTGTCATTTTCTCTCTCTAGTTTTTTCCAGAGTTTGTCATTTTCTCCCTCTAGTTCCTTCCAGAGTTTGTCATTTTCTCCCTCTAGTTCTTTCTGGAGTTTGTCATTTTCTCCTTTTAGTTCTTTCTGAAGATTGTCATTCTTTCCCTCTATGTCTTTCTTGAGGTTTTCATTCTCTCCTCTTAGTTCCATGATTTCTTTGAATATATCTGTGATTGTTTTACAATTTGCGCCCTGGGCTACCTGCAGAGATGTCCTATTGTGGGTATCCTCCATAGGTTCTGTAGATTTTAGTGTGGAATTATTCTGCATTTTTCCCATATTGTTCTTTCTTTGTGCTCTTGGCATGTGGGTTTCCTTTTGCCTGTATTCTGATGCAAATCCCAAATTCCTCTTCACCATGTTGAAGATTCACTTTCCCTGATTCCTTCTCTTTATTTATGGAGTGTTGACTTGCCTAGATTTCAGGCTTTCAATTTTGGTTATAAACTGGGAGGTATAGCTCACACTTCCATTTCTATTCTGCAAGAACTGGGTAGGTAACAGCCATTACCTCTGCTGCTGTCAGCCAGTTCCTCTAGATTGTTTGTAGGGATTAAGGAACTCTCCCTTTGGGATTCCAGTTGGGGGGAGGGGCTGCCTGCTTAGCCCACTCCTGGGTACTGTACTCTGCAGCTGAGCTAGTCTGGCCAAGGTCACCACCTGTGTCAGTTGTTTTCTTATTAGTTATGAAAGGCTCCTAGGTCCAGGCTTCAGATTTGCTGTTTTGATTTTGTATTGGAAAGAGCAGATGGTTCTAATCCAGCTCCTCAGAAGCTCCTGCAAAGGCCCAACTATTAAACAGACATTCTCAGGATTCTTTCTAAGGTTTTAGGCCATACTAGCAAGAAGGCATAGCACAATTTGGGAGTCTTGTGGAGTGATGTCTTGATTCAGGTGATCTCCCGCAGTCTGAAAATATCTGGTTTCTGACTAAAATGCATGGGGTTCTAGCCTTGCAACACAGAAAGGGATTTCAGATGACCCCAAGGTAGGGGAATGGGCATGGTGAAATTTGGGAAGCTCACCACCATCTGACTAT
The DNA here is from genome assembly GCA_009823505.1 of Rhizomys pruinosus. Taxonomy (NCBI): domain Eukaryota; kingdom Metazoa; phylum Chordata; class Mammalia; order Rodentia; family Spalacidae; genus Rhizomys; species Rhizomys pruinosus. The sequence continues at coordinate 1,480 of VZQC01005265.1, forward strand.
CAAGAGGCCAGATTCAGGCACTCTCTGGCAGGATGGAAATGAGTGATCTGTGTCCATGGGCAGAGGAGTCTGGCCCTAGAGCAGCAGGAGCAGCTCCAGGTAATTTCAACATAGACGGTTGGGTCGGTGCAATTTGGGAATCTCACCACCACCAAGAGGCCAGATTCTAGCACTCTCAAGCAGCCTGGGCTTGTCTGGACTCCAGCACCATTTGGAAGCTGGATTCAGGCATTCTTGGGCCAGGACTCTTTTTTAAAACTCTTGAGAAATCCAAAAAGCAAGTGCAGAATTTGTTTTTTACAGAAAAAGTTTCATTGTGTTTGGCATTGAGGAAAACCATTTCTTCTGTAATGGCATGACCCACAGAACTAAAGAGACAATACCTCTTATCTCCTCATGCATATAGCTAAAAATACCAAATCCTTCTTATAAAATGCATTGCTGATGGCCAGAAATGCTTTCCTAAAATCTCCTATTTTCAAGAGTAAGTGATAGGAACATAATTTATGTTTGTTTTTCTTTCTTTGTTCTGGTGATATTACACATATTTGCAGACTACACCTTTTCATTAATTGCTACAAATCCTTCAATTCTTTCTTCCATAATGGTAAATAGAAACCTAAATAGTGACTATTACTCCTGCATAAGTCCACAAGGATAGTGATATAAACAAATAACAGAACTAAATTTCAGATGGAAGTTAAGTATAATATAAGCAAGAAATAAGCCATTATGTCAACCCACTAAACTGAAGGGATTGCTTATTAATTAAACATTAATTTTAGCTCACACATTCAAATACTCCCTGCATGAAAAAGTATTTTAAGAAAATATCCTAAGCAAGAGGATCTGAATTCAATCCCAGCACCCATGTAGAAGCTAAGCACATTGATACATGTCTATAATCCTAGCACTGGAAAGAGGCAAGAAGACCTCTGGGACTTGCTGCCTACCTGCTCTAGATAAATGGGAGATCTCCAAGTACAGTGAGAGACCCTGTTTCAAAACTGACCTTGTGAGCAAATAAGGAAGATAGCCCATATGCATCTCAGGCTTACACAAACACACACACACACACACACACACACACACACACACACACAAACACATGTAGCCACACAAGAATGTATATATATATATATATATATATATATATATGACGAACACAAGTAAGTAATACATATTATACTGAAGAAAAAAAATACCCAAATAACAACTACCCAATCTACTAATATGAATCTAAATTTTATCATGAACATAACAAAATATTGCTATAGAAAGGGCCAAAAGACTGTAAAGGAATAAAAATAATCTCTGGTCACCACCAGAGATTAACGTTCTGAAATAAGGTACTGAAAATCTTGACTATGTGCTCAGATAAGAAGCAGCAAAACCTGAACAATCAAAATATGAATCCTTTTAATCAAATAACACATTTTACAGATGTAAATTATCTTTGAAGATGATGCGTAAGACAAACTGTGTTTCAATAACTCAGAAAAATGAAAAATGATCATTTCCCCCGATAGGGATTTCTCTATCAGTGGCTATCATATTGGCTGCTTTAAGGTATGTGTGCATTTTATACTAAAAGACAGGTTTGCCAGCCATTCGTAGCCATGTTATCTTTCTCTCCTCCTGTCTCTTTAATATGAGCCTTGGCAGGTACCAGAAGACTCATTGAAATTTCCTTTGGTTTATGACCCAAGCTGACAACTGTGACTTCCTCTTTGTGGTTTTCTGATGGGTTTGCCATATGAGAACCACCTTATATCATCAAGAAGCTGCTGACACAGAGAGCTGGCTTGATGGATGATCTGGGCTGCTGGTATTCCCGACAGAGGTAAGCAGCAAGTTTCACAAGAAATTATTGGAGAAATATAGTGAGAGAAGGGAAAGCATTATGTACTACACAGTCACTGACAAAATGATTTGCTTACAGTTCCAGGCTAGCTCAGCTGAGAATAGCAGTAAGGCAAAAATGGCTCATCAATATTCAAAGAGCTGGTCAAATGACCGACTTGACAGGTCATTTATAAGTGCAAATTTTTGAGCAGCACTGTAAAACATAGGGGCCATTCTTCTCTCACATATGCATTTAATATTTCTGGTTTACGTAAGCATAAAATGAATGATGTAAAATCATGCACCATTTTTTTTCTATCCCAGAAATGCTCCAACTATAGTTCCTATAAGAACATTAACACAGAATTTAGAATGCACACATTTGCAGACTTACTCAGTAATTCCAAAACCACAACATTTAGGATGGACCAAAAAAATTCTGTTTTTATAAATCTCATCAGATGATTCTGTTAAAAGTTAAACTTTGAAGACCACTGCCTTTCACATCAACACTTGTTGGCTCTAAATTCCTAAACATTTAGTAGCCTTACAACGTACAGAATATAATTAATTTATAAAGAAAGAAATGATCAGTTGATGAAATTCACCCATATAAACAAAAGTTAGTGTCCAATCCTTCTAATAATCATTTTAGCAATGAAGTTATAATATTTGAAATATTTTCACAGATGAAAGTTTGTAATAAAGAAAATAAATACCATGTGTACAAAAGATTCCATCATAAACAAGAAGATAATCTAATCAATCAAATGAATTATGTGTGCTTATCCAATGTGTACATTACTTCTACTGGTAATACAAAGTTGACTACAGTGTAAAGCATCTCAGTCAACTGCAAGTCAATGTTTCTTCAGCAAAGATATTAAAACCCAATTGCACTAAAGAAAATATCCAGGGCTCTGGTAGTGTCTGAAAGCTATGAAATGTATGGAATCTTGATAAATGAACATCTTGGAGGTGGGGATTGACTCCCAATTCATCACTGAAATGCTACCAATTTTCCCTTTAAAACATTAGCATTTGTTGTTTCTTGCTGAAAATTTCTACACCTTTGCTTTGGAAAAGATAAAGCCATAAAGGGGGCTCATGTAGGCTGAGAGGTAAAGAAAGGGAAAATGAGGCATTTGAAATATGTGTTTAGTGTTCTCAAACTGAGTGCAAAATCTCAGCAAAGTGTGGGAGCAAGCATCTAAGCAAGAGCTTAGAAAATGAAAGTGAACAGGGCTGGAGAGATGGCTCTTTGGTTAAGAACACTGAGTACTGGACTGCTTTTATTTCTTTCTTTATTTCTTCCTTGACCCATTCGTTATTCAGTATTGTGTTGTTTAGTCTCCATCTGTTCTTGTATATAATAGGGCTTTGCAACCTGTAGACAGTATTGAAGGTTATAATTTTGAATTTTTTTGTCTGTGTTTTTGAGACAAGGTCTCCCTGTAGTTCCAGCTGTCCCAGAACTCACTATGTAGACCAAGTCAGATAGAATGTATGAAAACATTTCAATCCTTTGTAATTGTTCAGGTTTTTTCTCTGTTCCAATATGTGGTCAATTTTGGAGAATGTTCCTTGAGGTGCTGAATAGAAAGTATATTCTCTGACATTTGGGTGAAATATTCAGTAGATGTCTGTGAGGTCCCTTTGGAGTAATGTATTGTTCAGTTCTGATGTCTCTCTGATTATTTTTGTCCAATTGATCTATCCAAAGAGCTTAGTGGGGTATTGAAGTCCCCCACTATTAGTGTGCTGGGAATAATCTCTACCTTAAGGTCTTGCAAGACTGAGTTTACAAAGTTCAGTGCACAGGAGTTTGGTGCATATATATCTATGATTGTGAAATATTCATGGTTAATTCTTCCTTTGACAAGGTTGTAATGGCCCTCTTTTTCTTTTCTAATTACTTTTATTTTGAGGTCTATTTTGTCTAATAATAGAATGGCAACTCCTGCTTGCTTTTTGGTACCATCTGCTTGGAATATCTTTTTCCATCATTTCACTTTCAGTTTGTGCCTGTCCTTGAGTGTTAGATGGGTTTCTTGTAGACAGCATATACATGGACAAAACACAACAAAATGTCTGGGATACTTTAAAAGCAGTCCTAAGAGGGAAGTTTATAGCTCTGGTTGCCTACATTAAAAAAATAAAAAAACAGAATGAACACAAGCAAATGATCTAACACTGCAGCTAAAAGCACTTGAGAAACAACAACAAATGAACTCCAAACCAGACAGGAAAAAAATAACAAAAATCAGAGAAGAAATCAATGCAATAGAAACAAAGAAAACAATACAAAGAATCAAGGAATACAAAAATTGGCTCTTCAAAAGCATAAACAAGATAGACCTCTAGCCCATTTAACCAAAAGGAAAAAAAAAAAAAAAGCAACTCCAAATCAATAGAATCTGTGATGAAAAGGGAAACATCACAACAGATAATGAAAAGATCCAACAATCATATGGTAATAGTTCAAAAGACCAATACTCTATTAAATTTGAAAACCTAAGAGAAATGGATGAATATCTGAAATCCTGGAATTCACCATGGTTTGACCAAGGAGAGATTGATAGCTTAAACAGAACCATGATATTTGAGTAAATCAGAGTGAAAGGATGGAAAAAATATTCCAAGCGAATAGTACTAAGAAACAAGCCAGAGTGGCTATTCTAATATCAGATAAAATAGATCTCAAAGTGAAACTAATCAGAAGAGACAAAGAGGGTCATTACTTCCTTGTCAAAGGAACAATTGATTATGAAGACTTCACAATCCTAATTATCTACGCACCAAACTCTGATGCATCTAACTTTACAAACACTACTTTGGAGGAACTCAAGACGCAGATTACTCCTAACACACTAATAGTAGATCCTATTGAGGCCCCTCGGATAGATCAACTGGACACACAAAATTAAACAACAGGAACAGGAGACAATGACTAACAATACAAATACACCTACAGGACTACATAGATCTAAAGAATATCCACCCAAACACTAGAGAATATACTTTCTACTTAGCCCGCATGAAACTAATTCTCCAAAATTGACTACATTATTGGGGCACAAAAGAAACCTCAGCAAAATACAAAAAAGAATTGAAATTATTCCCATGCATTCTTATCAGCCACAGTACAATAAAGTTCAATAGACAACACCAGAATAGTCCAAACTAGTTAAAGAGAACATCAGTGGAGACTAAATAAACACCACTCTTGAACAGTGAATGGGTCAAGGAAGATAAAGAATAAAAGAGTGGAAAAATAAAAGTATTCATGGAACTGAAACAAGAAAAGACAATACCAAACACAACAAATTTGGGATACTTTTAAAGGCAGTCCTGAGGGGGAAATTTATAGCCCTATATGCCCAACAAAAACAGGAAAGGGAACACCAATAAATGATCTAACACTGAGCTAAAAACACTTGGAGAGACGACATAAAGACCCTAAACCCAAAAAGACAGGAAGAAATACACAAAATCAGAGCAGAAATCAATGAAATAGAAACCCCAAAAATTTACATAGAATCAACAAATCCAAAAGCTGGTTCTTTGAAAAGATAAACAAAATAGACAGACCTCTAGCTCAGTTAACAACAAAAAAAAAAAAAAAAAAAAAAAGAAAAAAAAAAGAAGAAGAAGAAAGAGCAACTCCAAATCAATAGTATTCGTGAAGAAAGGGGAAACAATCACAACAAACAGTAAAGATCCAGACAATTATACGGGAATATTTCGAAAACCTATACTCCACTAAATTTGAAAACCTAAGAGAAATAGATGAATATTTGAAATCCTGGGAACTAACAAAGCTTAACCAAGCTTAAACAGACCCATAATATTTGAGGAAATTGAGGATGTGATAAAAAATTCCTCCCAACTAAAAAAACCCGGGCCCAGATTGATTCACAGCAGATTTATATAAAACATTTAAAGATGTCCTAAAACCATTACTACTCAAGCTGTTCAGAAGGAAACAGAGGGAATTCTCCCAAACTCCTTTATGAAGCCAGCATCACCCTAATAAAAAAAAAAAAACAGGCAAAGATACAACCAAAAAATAGCTATAGACCCATTTCATTAATGAACATAGATGCAAAAATTCTCAACAAAATACTTGTAAATCACATACAGACCCACATCAAAAAGATCATGACCAAGTTGGATTCATAACAGAGATGCAGGGATGGCTCAACATATGTAAATCAATAAATATCATAAAACACATAAATGGACTGAAAGACAAAAACCAACAGGATCATCTCAATTGATGCAAAAAAGCTTTTGACAAGATCCAGCATCTCTTCATGTTTAAAGTCCTAGAAGGAATTGGACTGAAAGGAACATTCCACAACATGAACAAAGCCATGTATAGCAATCCCACTGCCAACATCATTCTAAGTGTAGAAAAACTGGAAACATTTCCCTTAAAGGAGGGAACCCGGCAAGGCTGCCCCTTATCACCACTCATCTTTAACATAGTGCTTGAAATACTTGCTAGAGCAATAAGACAAGAGCAGGAAATTAAAGGAGTACTAATCAGAAAAGAAGTTAAACTATTGCTTTTTGCAAATGATATGATAGTTTACATAAGGGATGCTAAAAACTAGACTGCAAAACTTCTAGAAGTGATTAAGAGTTTCAGTAAAGTGGCAGAATACAAATTTAACCTGGATAAATCAGTAGTATTTCTTTACACCAAGAATAAACAGTGGAAAAGGAATATAAGAAGAACTTCCCACTCACAATAGCCTCAAAAGTAATAAAATAACTGGGATCAAACCTAACCAAAGATATCATGATCTGTACAATGAAAATTTTAAATGCCTGAAGAAGGAGATTGAAAATGACATCAATAGATGGAAAGATCTTCCATGCTCATGGATTGGAAAAATTAATATAGTAAAAATGTCTATTTACCCAAATTTATTTACAGATTAATTGCAATACCAATCAAAATCCCCATGAGCTTCTTCACAGACTTGGAAAAAAATCTTTAAATTCATATGGAAAAACAAAAGACCCCAAATAGCTAAAGTAAACTTGAGTGAAAAATGCAATACAAGGGGGGGGGTGGCTCTACCACACTTCAAGCTCTATTACAGGGCCATAGTTGTAAAGACAGCCTGGCACTGGTAAAACTGGATCACCACTTGTAGAAGAACAAAATTAAACCCCTACCACTCACCCTGTACAAAAATCAACTCCAAGAGCTTTGCATCAAAGCTCTCAATGTAAAACCCGAACCCCTGAAGATGATGGAAGAAAAATTTTGTAACAACCTACAAGACATAGGTGTAGGATAACACTTTCTAAATAAGACAGCAGCTGCACAGGAAATAAGGCCAATAGTTGACAAATGTGACCTCATCAAACTCAAAAGCTTCTGTACAGTGAAAAAAATAATCAAGGAAGTGAAGAGAAAACCCACCGAGTTGGAGGAAGTTTTCAGCAGTGATACATTTTTACAAAGAATTAACATCAAGAATATATAGACTACTCCAAAAACAAAGTAGAAAACAAATGACCTACTCAAAAGATGGAGTAAAGAGCTGAATAGAGACTTCACCAGTGAGGAAGTAAAGATGGCTGAGAAACATCTTTAAAAAGTGTTCAACATCATTAATAATTAAGGAAATGCAAATTAAAATCACTCTCAGATATCATCTCAATCCCATAAGACTGGCTAAGTTCAAGAACACAAAAGACACCAAATGCTGGAGAGGTTGTGGGGAAAGGGGAACACTCATCCACTGCTGGTGGGAATGTAAATTCATATAACCACTGTGGAAAGTAGTCTGGAGAACCCTTAAAAGGCCCAAAATGAGCCTACCACCTGACCCAGGCCTACCACTTCTGGGTACTCAACCTACTGCAATATATATATGCACATCCATGTTTATTGCAGCTCTCTTCACAACAGTGAAGAGCTGGAACTAACCCAAATGCCCTTCTGCTGACTAGTGGATGACAAAAATGTGGTACAACTACAGAATGGAGTACTACTCAATGGTAAAGAAAGGTGACATCATGAACTTTGCAGGTAAATGGATGGAACTCAAGCCATTATTCTTTTTTGGGGGGGAGGAGACAAGCAGCTGAATCAGGACAGAGCTACATAAACTGTAGTGCTGTGACAGGCAGGCTTTCTTCCTGAGGGCAAGGGGCCAGGACAGGCAATGGGGTGACTGGGGGTAGAAGTACTGCTGGCTGATCCTCCTGCAGCTGGACCTCGCTGCCTCGGGAGTGGCTGGCCAGAGTCAGTCAGCCTAGGCTCTAATCCCAGCTTGGTTGCCTTTGAATTAACCATGTACCTCTTTGAGCTTCAATTTTCTGCTTAGTAAAAGGACAGGAGACTAGGTAAATTTGAATGTATCTCATAGTCTGGTTTGGCCTCCAGGACTTTACTCTTTCCAAAAATGTGTCTGTGGATTTTTAGCAATAATTTCAAGCTTCAAGCTGAGCCCTATGGAGGCAATTCAGAAGTTCTGACACAAGTACATGCCGAGAAGTCGCTACCTATCGAGGGTATTTATATGCCAGTACTTGAAATGAAATTTTACTCGAAAGTAGAGTTCTATTGCTATGCAATTTGAAAATCATGCAACAGAAAACTCTCAAAGATGAGCTTTTTGGTCTTTTTGAGGCAGGGTCTCCCTTCAGTCCCAGTTGGCCCAGAGCTCACTATGTAGACCAGGCTGGCCTTGAACTCACAGGGCAGGATTAAAGGTGTGTTACCATGCCCAGTGAGGTGAACTTTTTTGTTATGTGTCTGCATGTAGGTTTGTGCACCCATGTTGTGCAATGCCGCGGAGGTCAGAAGAGGGCGTCGGATTCCCCTGGAACTAGAGTTCCCCTGGAATTGGAGTTATGATGGTTCTCAGCCACCATGTGGGTGCTGGGGATTGAACCCGGGTCCTCTGCAAGAGCAGTCGGTGCTCTTAACCACTAGACCATCTCTCCAGCCCAAACTGGGGACCTTCTCTTGTCCATGCAGAGACCAAGCTTACTGGGCCACTTATTCGATGGGCACCATTTCCCAGGGGCTGACTCTATGAGCAGAGACCTTCTACTGTGGAAGCCACTGACTGACCAGCAGGATTGTCACCCTCAGGACCAGTGGCTCTCGTTAAGTCTCTATACTACTGTTCATGTCTATCAGTTTAGGAGCATCTTATGAGAAAAGACATAACATCACATCAAATGTTACTGGTTGCTTATAAGAGACATCCTCATTTTAGAAAATTGCAGTGAGAAGAAAGATGGGTCAAAAATCAAATGTCGACAAACAGCTTTCCTTGCTGGAGCCCCTGCTGGGCTGTAAGAAACCAGAGACTGTTTTCTGGGGCATCTTCGCTAGGACCCAGTCATAAATCTGAACTTATGTCAGCAGCCCCCAGCCTCTTGGGAAGTTTCTGGAATCTGTGTGGGATTGGGGTTTAATGCTGGTAGGATCCTGTGAATGAGCTATGACATCTAATTAAGGGGAACATAGCTCTCCCGATGGCCCTTTGTGACACTTTCATCCCTCTCCTCCTGGAGAAACTGGCCCTGCCTTAAGAGGACAGCTCTTTTGCTACATCTTGCACAAAGAGCAGGTATACACAGTGACTTCTCTGAACAGCCACAAGTGTCTGAATTTCCTGTTATCAGCTGAGCACTCAAAGCAAATGGGTAATTGGCACTAGCATCCACAGATGAGGGATACCATTCGTCATTTGTTTTTCTGGGACTGTGTTACTTCACTCAGCATGATGTCCTCTAGCTCCAGCCATTTTCCTGCAAAGCTCGTGATGTTGCCTTTCTTTACTGCTGCATAGAACTCCATTGTGTAGATGTACCACATTTTCTCTATCCACTCATCAGTTGAGGGGCATTTAGGTTGGTTCCAGCACCTTGCTATTGTGAAGAGAGCTGCAATAAACATGGCCGTGCATGTATCTCTGTGGTGGCATAAGTCTTGAGGGTACATGCCCAGGAGTGGTATGGCTGGGTCGGGAGGCAAGTTCATTCCAAGTCTTCCAAGGGTTCTCCACACTGCTTTCCATAGTGGCTGTATGAGTTTACATTCCCACCAGCAGTGGATGAGTGTTCCCCTTTCCCCACAACCTCTCCAGCACTTGGTATCATTCGTTTTCTTGATCCTAGCCAGTCTTATTAGAGTAAGATGATATCTTAAAGTGGTTTTCATTTGCATTTCCTTAATGATTAGTGATGTTGAACAGTTCTTGAGATGTTTCTCAGACATCTCTAATTCCTCACTTGTGAAGTCTCTGTTCAGTTCTTTGCTAAGCCATTATTCTAAGTGAAGTAACAGTCCCAGAAAAACAAGCAGCAAAAGTCTCCCTCATTTGTGGATGCTAACACCAAATCCCCTGATAAAGGGCAATCTGAACAGCATTATTGTTATATTTCTGTTTATCTGAAAGCAACTATGTTGTTACAATGTAAATCTCTTAAGTCTCTAGAATCAATCCACCACTTACTTTCGGTCTCTGTGATTACTCTATATAAGTGGAAAGTATGTAGTCATATTTTAGAGGAACATAAAATTAAAGGAGGAAAATGTGAATTTCTAAACATAAAAAAAGACTGAGTGAAAGATTAATTTATGGCAGAATGCATGATCTGAGTGGGGTGGGGGAAGGGAAAGGGGAATATGTCTAAACTGAACTGAGAAATGATGTCTGAAATACACAAAATATCAATAAAAACATTATAAAAATATAATAAAAATCCCAGGCCCAGATATTTTCACAGAAGAATTCTATAAAACATTTAAAGAGGATAGGAGTTATTACAACCATTATTTTGGACAAACTGTTTGGAAGGATACAAACAGAGGGAAATCTCCCCAATTCCTTCTGTGAAGCCAGCATTGCCCTAATACCCAAACCAAGCAAAGATACGACCAAAAAAGAAAACTATAGACCCATGTCATTAATGAACATAGATGCAAAAATACTCAACAAATTACTTGCAATCTACATACAAACCCACATCGAAAAAATCATCCATCATGACCAAGTTGGATTCATACCAGAGATGCAGGTAAGACTCAACATACACAATTCAATAAATATTACAAAATGCATAAACGGACTAAAAAGACCAAAAACACACAATCCTCTCAACTAATGCAGAAAAAGCCTTCGATAAAATGCAGCATACCTTCATGTTTACATTCTAGAGAAAATTGGACTGGAGGAAACATTCCTCAACATAATCACAGCCATATACAATAAACCCACAGCCAACATTATCCTAAATGGAGATAAGTTAGAATCCCCCTTAAAGGCAGGAACCTGGAAAGCCTGTCCCCTGTTGCCACTCCTCTTCAGTATAGTGCTTGGAATGTTTGCTAGGGCAATTAGGCAAGAAAGGAAAATTAAAGGAGTACTAATTGGAAAAGAGGAAATCGAGCCATCCCTTTTTGCAGATGGCAGTTTACCTAAGGGATGCTAAAAACTCCAACAAAAAACTCCTAGAAACATTAAGAGTTTCAGGAAACTGGCAAGATACAAAATTAACCTAGAAAAATCAGTAGCCTTTCTTTACACCAACAACAAACAACAGGAGAAGGAATATAAGGAGACTACCCCACTCACAGTAGCCTCAAAAAATTAAAATACCTAGGAACCCACCTAACCAAAGACACTAAAGATCTCTCCAACCAAAATTTTAAACCGTCGAAGAAGATTGAAAGAAGACATCAGAAGATGGAAAGACATCCCATGCTCATGGATTAGAAAAATTAATAGAGTAAAAATGTCCATTCTATATAAATTAATATACATATTCGATGAAATCCCAATAAAAAAATCCCCATGAGTTTCTTCACAGACTTGGAAAAAAAATCCTTAAATTCATATGGAAAAACAAAAGTCTCCAAATAACCAAAGCAACTCTGAGTGAAAAGAGCAATACAGGGGGATCACTATACCAGACATCAAAACATATTACAGGGCTATAGTCATAAAAACAGTACTGACACAAAAACAGACCTGTATACCAATGCAACAAAATTAAGTTCCTAACTTGAGCACATACAATTTCTGCCTTCTCATATCTGACAAAGGAACCAAGAAGACACATTGGAGGAAAGACAGAATCTTCAGCAAATGGTATTGGCAAAACTGGATCACAATTTGTAGAAGAATAAAAGTAAACCCCTACCTCTCATCCTGTACCAAAATCAACTCCAAATGTATCAAAGACCTCAACATGAAACCCAAATCTCTGAAGGTGATAGAAGAAAATGTTTCCAGAAACCTACAAGACATAGGCACAGGAAAAGACTTTCTAAATCAGACAGCAGCTGCACAGGAAATAAGGTAACAACAATTGACGAATGGGACCTCATAAAACTCAAAGAGCTTCTGTACAGCAAAAGAAACAATCAGTGAAGTGAAGAGAAAACTCACAGTGTGAGAACAATCTTCATTGCTGATACATCTGACAAAACATTACCATCCACAACATATAAACTACTCAAAAAATAAACTCAAAATCTTCTGTAATGTGAAAGAAACAATCAAGGAAGTGAAGAGAAAACCCACAGAGTGGGAGGAAACCTTCACCAGTTATACATCTGACTGAGCATTACCTTCCAGAATATATACTGTACTCAAAAAACAAAGAAGAAAACAAATGACTCATTTAAAAGATGGAGAAAAGAGATGAACAGAGACTTCACCACTCAGGAAGTAAAAAGGGCTGAGAATCATTTTAAAAAGTGTTCAACATTATTAATAATTAAGGAAATGCAAATTAAAACCACTCTCAGATATCATCTCACTCCAATAAGACTGGTTAGGATAAAGAAAGCAAATGATACCAAATGCTGGAGAGGTTGTGGGGAAATGAGAACACTCATCCACTGCTGGTGGGAATGTAAACTCTAAAACCACTATGGAAAGCAATGTGGAGAACTCTTAAAAGATTCAAAATGAGCCTACCACCTGTTGTTGTTGTTGTTTTTAAATCTGTATGAATGTACTGTCTGCTTGTAGGTCTGTGCACCTGTGTCATGCAATGCCTCAGAGGTCAGAAGAGGGTGTCGGATTCCCCTGGAATTGGAGTTAAAGATGGTTCTCAGCCACCATGTGGGTGCTGGGGATCGAACCTAGGTCCTCTGCAAGAGCAGTCTGCGCTCTTAACTGCTAGGCCATCTCTCTAGCCCAAGATAGCATCTTTACCAGATGGTGCTGGCAAAACTGGATCACCATATGTAGAAGAACAAAAGTAAACCCCTACCTCTCACCCTGTACAAAAATCAATTCCAAGTGGATCAAAGACCTCAGTGTGCAACAGGAAACTCCGACGGTGATAGAAGAAAATGTTGGTAACAAACTACAAGACATAGGAGTAAGAAAAGGCTTTCTAAATCAAACATCAGCTGTGCTGGAAATAAGGTCAACAGCTGAAAAGTGGGACCTTATCAAACTCACATGCTTCTGTTCAGCAAAAGAAGCAATCAAGGAAGTGAAGAGTAAACCCACAGAGTGGGAGGAAATCTTCACCAGTGGTACACATGACAGAGCAGTAACATCCAGAATATATAAAATACTCAAAAAACAAAGAAGCAAGAAAACAAATGACTCACTCAAAAGGTGGAGTAAAGAGCTGAACAGAGACTTCACCATTGAGGAAGTAATGATGGCTGAGAAATATCTTAAAAACGTATTCAACATCGTTAATAATTAAAGAAATGCAAACTAAAACCACTCTATCTTCTCACTCACATAAGAATAGCTAACATCAAGGAAACAAAAGACACCAAATGCTGGAGAGGTTGTGGGAAAGGGGTACACTCGTCCACTGCTGGTGGGAATGTAAACTCAAACAACCACTGTGGAAAGCAGTGTTGAGAACCCTTAAAAGACTCAAAATAAGCCTACCACCTGATCCAGGCATACCACTCCTGGGTATATACCCACAAGACTCATCCTTCTGCAAAGATACATGGACATCTATGCTTATTGCAGCTCTTTTCACAATAGTGAAAATTTGGAACCAACCCAAGTGCCCCTCAACTGACAAGTGGATAACAAAAATGTGGTGCCTCTACACAATAGAGTTTTATGTAGCAGTAAAGAAAGATGACACCCTGAACTTTGCAGGTAAATGGATGGAACTTGAACCTATTATGCTAAGTGAAGTAACATAGCCCCCCCCAAAAAGGGGTATGGTTTCCCTCATTTTTGGATGCTAGTACCAAATCCCCCAATTGAAAGGCAATCTGAGCAAAGTTATTGTTATATTTCTTTTTTTTAATTTTTTAATTTTTTTATTAATTTTATTAATTTCTGTACGTGTATGAATGTACTGTCTGCATGCAAGTCTGTGCACCCGTGTCGTGCAATGCTGCAGAGGTCAGAAGATGGTGTTGGTATCTGAAAGTAACTGTGACGTTATAATGTGAACCTCATAATGTGCTTCAGAATTTACTTACCACTTAATTTCAGACATGGTAAATTATATATATGCAGAAGGTATATATACATATTTTAGAGTAATATAAAATTAAAAGGAAAAAAATGTGAACTCCTGGACACATACCAGAATTAACATACAGTATATTCCTGGAGCACAGAACTCTGGTACATATATGACATGTACATGAGCATTCATGAGAGTGGTGCAGTTGAGAGGGAACCACAGTAGCATGAGGACTGGGTCAAGGAATGGACTGCTGTGGTTAAATTCTGCCTAGGACAATAAAATTTGCAGAGAGAAACTTTGGAGAGACTGAGAGAAAGATGCAGGACATGTATGGCCGAGTGCATGAACTGGGGTGGGGTGGGAAAAGTAGAAAGGGAATATGGCTACATTGAACTGAAAAATGATGTCTGAAATACACAAAACATCAATACAAGTATTATATAAAAAAGAATGTGCACAAACTTACATGCAGACAGTACATTGATACACATACATAAATAAATAAATGTCGGGCGTGGTGGCGCACGCCTTTAATCCTAGCACTTGGGAGGCAGAGGCACGAGGATCTCTGTGAGTTTGAGGCCAGCCTGGTCTACAGAGTGAGTTCCAGGACAGCCAGAGCTACAGGGAGACCCTGTCTCAAAAAGACAAAAAAAAAAAAAAAAAAATAAAAAAAGAAAGAAAAAAAAAAGGTGAATCCCTTAATGGGCTCTAGAATTAACCTACTACTTACTTTCAGATTTTAGAATTTTGGTACAAGGGTGGAGGGTATGTTTGCATAATTTAGTGCAATATAAAATTAAAGGGGTAAAATGTGAATCATGAAACATGATTTGGAAATAACATACATTTTATATTTTCAGATGACATGATTTTAGTACATGTGACATATGTAAATGCACATGTTGAAACAATACAGATTGGAAGGAACAAAAACAACAAAAGAACTGAAGCAGTACATTTATCCCCCCCCCAAAAAAAATAATCCTCTGCTTTGAAAAACTGAAAAGACTCAGAAGGGGATACAGGGCGTGTATGGCAGACTGCATGAACTTGGGAGGGGGAAATGTGTCTGGATTGAACTGAGAAGTGATGTATGAAATGCACAAAACTTCAATAAAATATTTTTAAAAAGAACACTGGCTGCTCTTGCAGAGCTCCAAAATTTGGTTCCCAGTGCTCACATGGTGGTTTAAAAATCAGTCATTATTCTTGTTCCAGGGAATCCAATGCCATCTTCTGAAATTCATTGTTTATTTATATAGATACATGCAAAAATACATGAATACATAAAATAAAATAAAATATAACCAAGAAAGTAAAATTTTCTACAAACTTTTTATTTTTTAGTAAAGAATTCCTGATGGAAATGAGTATGAAGGGGATCACACAGCTCTTGAAGACAGCTTTTCTGAAGAAAATACTGCCATTGCCTCATAACTTTCTAACTTCTGAAGCCAAGTCCTTCAATTCGCATGATTTTACAATACAGAAATTCAAAAAAATTTAAGAATATATTAAATGTAGTAAATTAGAGGCTATAATTTTGTAAATCAGCTCGGGGGGAATAAATGACCAGAGATACACTTACTAGAGATTATTTGATCAGAATGTGGGAGAATTTCTGGGAGCTGCTATGAATGATCCTATCCGGCTTTAGCACGAATGTGTATAATCAACAGGGAGATGAAGTCTTACTTCTGCCATGTGCAAAGCCAATTTTGCTGGCTGCTGCTAGGGTGATAATCTTCTTATCTCCTACTTTCCTCATAATACATATGCTGCTGTGTGGTAAGTCTTAAATTCAACTTCCTGGGAAAAGGTCCTTGAGCATTTATTTTCTAGTCTTCCAGATCTCCTTACACTGAGGAGAGAACAAGCAGGAATAAATGAATGTGGACATTGAAATAGAGTTTCTGGATCCACCCATTAAACTGACTTCCATTTTAATCTGTCCTTCTAAATTAAAATTATACAGCAACATACTTCTACCAAAAAATTATGTAGGTCTCTTGTTTACAAATGTAGACACATGAGTTTCTTGATCAACATAAAAAGAAGCTAATCTAACTCAATAACCCCTCTCCCAGATTACCCTTCAATTTGCATCTATTTTTCTACTGACTAAATTTTCACTTAGAGAGTATGTAATCAAATGATAAATATATGTATGAGTATAATATATACCAAATATTCTAACATATAAACTCTATCTTCATAAAGTGGGAGAGAGGACAGGGAAATGATAAGCAAATATTTATGAACGAAAATTAAAATCACTATGCATATTCACTTCAGGGTATGTATAGCCTTCCTACTTAGGATTTCATTTACTAATTTCATATTTTCTTCCTTCAATGCCAACCACTTCTGTGCATATAATTCTCTACCTGACAGGGTCATCTAACTTTATCATTAAATAGCTCATATACATACACACACACATATATATATATACTATATATATATATATATATATATATATATGTGTGTGTGTGTCATATATATATATATTATATATATTATATTATATATGTAATTGCTTTGCCTTTAACTTTTACTACTAGACATGGAAGTAGCTTCCCGAGGAAAAGCTTGAAGGTCGGTGATATCATGTCCCATCATGGTAACCAGTAACACATTTGTCACTTACCTCCCTTTATCTCCCTTCTGGGAGGTATAAGAGTGGGGCAGACAGTCTTATACCCTACAGTAGGGGGATAGGGGACAACTCCTATGGAAAGCAGTGTGGAAAACCCTTAAAAGGCTCAGAATGAACCTACCATGTGACCCAGTCATATAACTTCTGTGTATATACCCAGAAGATTAATCATATTGCAGATACATGTGCACAATCATGCCTATTGTAGCTCTCTTCACAATAGTGAAGGGCTGGAAGCAACCCAAGTGTCCTTCAATTGATGAGTGGTTTAATGAAAATGGTATATCCACACAGTGGAGTTCTATGCAGCGGTAAAGAAAGATGATATCATGAAATTTGTGGGTAAATGGATGGACACAGAAGCTGTTATTTAAGTGAAGTAACACACCCCCCCCAGAAAGGAAAAAGAAGTGTCCCTCATTGTAGATCCTAGTACCAATTCATATATATAATATATATATTATATAGAATATATATAATATATATTTCAAGCCTGAATGCTGGCTGAATGGATATAACTTGAAGCTTATATCTCTATTTTCCCAACTTCCAAGATTTATGAGAAAGAATCTATGTCTTCTATGAAAGCACATCAAAACATACAGAACTTTGGTTAGTAACCTGGAATGTAAAGTTTCTGTCTGCAGGCAAATTTACTGTTAAAATGTTTGTCCCAAACATGTTTTGGAATTAACTAATAGCTTATTTTCAGACTCTGTCATTTCAGTATCTATGTGGAATGTATCTGCATAATTTGGAATAATATAAAATTTAAAAACATGCAAAAGAAATATTGGTTAAAATGTGCAGTTTCTTTTTGAAGGAAAATTTATATTCTATTGCCAATCATGGCAACAAACAAATGAACAAACAAAACATAGTGGGACAAATAAAAGAGAGATGCATTAAGTACTCAGAAGCACTGCTTTTGCCATTTTGGAATGCAAATAGAATACAAGTACTTTATTTCATGAAAATCAATTGGCTCAGGATTAGTGTGGACCAACTGCCCACTAAGGCCAAGACGCACCATGCTCCCCACCTCTGCTGTCCATTCTCCCTGGATTCAAGGCATCTTCTTAAAGGAATCCATAGTTTAAAAATGTTACCAATTATTTAGAAGCTTTTAGTTTATAAAATGTTCATATGCTATTTGAATTCCTGGAGATATAAAATTTTCTCTTTGAAGAAAACAGAAAAAAACTACTCTGGTTTCTTGCACACTCACGTGTGTTTATGTGTGTGTATCTGTGTGTGTGACAGAGAAAGAGAAAGAGAGAGAGAGAGAGAGAGAGAGAGAGAGAGACAGAAACAGAGACAGAGAGGGAAATAAAATCCTCACTAAATTCAAGAAGTCAATCCACTACTATATATTTCAATTTGAATTCAAGAAATTGTACATACATTTAAGTAAGATTAGTATGGAGTTTCACAATACTTAGTACTTATATATTTTATTGCCAGATTTTCAGACTAGTTTCTAATTCTATTCTCCATTACAAGAGCTATCTTAATCCCCATGCTTTGCAGCTGGACCATTTCAGGACTATAGTATTTTTTTATGATCTAGTTCTTGGATAAGTTATTAGCCACTGAAATAAACCTAATAATGGGTTGCAAAGGAAATCAAGGTAATGCAAACTATCTCAAAATTGTTTCACATCACAGTGGGTTCATTTCAATTTCCACATATTTTAATAGTCATTGAAAATAAACCCAGCAAATTGTTATTTAGAAAACTAGTCAAAGTATTAATAGAAGACATCATAAAGCCATTCTTCCTTAATTAATTATTTCACAAAATTAGAATGTGTTTTGAGAGTGTACAATCATTTTAGTAATAAATATTCATAATTCAGTGCAGACTTTTGCTCAAAACACTTTTCTCTATTACAAATAACAAAGATTTCGAAGTAAACTTTGATAAAGTAAGGCATATTAACTCTAGGCTTCACTTTATCATACTTTTATCCTAGAATAAAGAATTCCTATCTTTAAACTCAAGAAATTGTAATCTCAGCATAAATGAAATGCTTCATATACTGGTTCAGCAAATGAAAATAATGAAAAGATATTCCTTTAAGAAAAGCCAAATTTCCATCGAAGTGGTATTGCAGGATGGTTCTGTGTCCATGTCAGTGTTGTGACACATTGTCTCACACAAATATAGTTGGTATTAAAAACTGACCTACAATATTATTGTAGGATATTTCACATATCTTGATATGTCAGTCTAATGACATATTTTGTTTACTAAAGAAAGATCATCTTGGTAAGTGACTTACCTTTACTAGAATATAGTCAAATTTCCTTTTGTGTTGGTTTTTCTTTCTTCAAAAGGTTATGTTTGGAAAAAAAAAGAAATATAAAAATTCTCCCTTTTTTTTCTGTTTGAATCTCATTTGAATTTCCACGAGGAGCAGAACATCAATTCTCTTTGGAAAAGAAGATGCATGGTGCCCATTGTGAGGGATGATTAGAAATAAAAAAAGGAAAATTACTTCATGGTACTTTTTCTTTATGTGTATGAGTATACTGTCTGCATGTAGGTTTGTGCACCGGTGTCATGCAATGCTGCAGAGGTCAGAAGAGGGTGTTGGGCCGGGCGTGGTGGCGCACGCCTTTAATGCTAGCACTTGGGAGGCAGAGGCAGGCGGATCTTTGTGAGTTCAAGGCCAGCCTGTTCTACAGAGTGAGTTCCAGGACAGCTGGGTAGACCCCGTCTCAAAAAGACCAAAAAAAAAAGACAAAAAAAAGAAGAGGGTGTCGGATTCCCTTGGAACTGCAGTTAAAGATGGTTCTCAGCCACCATGTGGGTGCTGGGGATCGAACCTGGGTCCCCTGCAAGAGTAGTAGGTGCTCTTAACCACTAGGCCATCTCTCCAGCCCACTTCAAGGTACTTTTGAAGGAAACTTGTATCCAGAAAAACAAAACTGCACCTCTTTCAAATGAGAAACTAGGGTCTGTGTAATATGACACTTCTGTGAGTATGCTTCTGTGCCAGTCTCTTACATTGTCGTTTACATCTTTTTATGTCTTATTTTATGTGTATTAGTGTGTTGCCTGGGTGTGAATAAGTGCATGTGTGTCGTGGAATACTGGTGAAGTGAGAAGAAAGCATTGCCTTCTTTTGGAAGCTAGAGTTATGGATGACTGTTAGCCTGCTATGTGGATGCTGAGACTTGAACCCAGGACCTCTGAAAGAGCAGCACTCTTAACCACTGAGCTATCTCTGTAGCCCCCATTACATTGCTATCTTAATTAATCAGGATTGCAAAATTTCAGAAGACAGTGTTGAGTCTATAAACTTTGAAGTTTGCATTAGGTTCCAAAGAGAGCTTTCCATCGAATAACTGAATCAGTGCTCTCTCTCTCTCTCTCTCTCTCTCTCTCTCTCTCTCTCTCTCTCTCTCTTTTCTTTTATTTTCTTCCTATTTTGAAGAGGACAAAATTATAATATCCATTGGCAAATGAACCAAAAAAATCTACAAGTAGTAATCCTCCTGATATCTAAAAACTTTAGAAAACATAAAATTTGGAATCTAATGTTGACATATCATTGCGTTTTCCAAATTCCAAAAACTTTATATCTATTTGGTTTTGTTAGAAAACTTATAGTTGTGGAACTAAATTGACCTTGAATTCAAAATTCTGAGTACATATTCTGACTATATACTAACTCCTTGACTTTGGTAATTTGTATATATTTCTGAATGTCCTTAAATTTTTCAATTATTGTAGAATCCAGTGGTTTGTTTTGAGATAGAAATAGAAAATATATTTCTGAAATATCTTACAAAACTGAAAATGTCTTTGGGGAATGAGATTCTTTGTGATAATAATATCATGTAGCATACAAGTCACACAATATTTATGAAAAAGTGTACAAATACAATGCTCTAGAATCAAGCATCACATATTTTCACTTAAAATGAAAAATGTCATTCAAAAGAAAGCATTGAACAAAGAATTAAATATGAAATGTTCTAGAATTGACATTCTTCTATTTGATAGTCATTTGCTCTGTAAGCGAGTATTTTCTTGTCTGTGAAATTTTGGCAGAGAGTGAACTCAGATAATATAAAGATTGGTGGTAAGAATTGGTGCAAATGGAAAGACCAAAGACAGATTCCAGAACATGGAGTGATCCAAAGGCCCTCAGTTATTATTGGCTATTACTTAAATTAAAAATTATAAATTTTGACAGTTGTGTTGTATTATCCACTTGATAACATTAGGAAACACCATTTGTGTCTATCTGTGAGAGCTTTGCCAGTGAGAATAAATAAGTCAGGAAGCCTCCTGTGAATATGGTTAGATGGTACCATCTTTTGGGGCTGAACTCTTGGATTGGATATGAGTAAGGAAATGGGACAGGAAGTTGAACACCTACATTTCTTCTCTGTGTTTCCCAGTTGTCTGGATGTGATCTTATCCTGCTGCCAGAGCTGTGAGTCTCTCCTGAAACTATTCTTTTCTATTCTATTCCCTGAAAGTGAACAAAAGTGAAACTTCCTCTTGGAGTAGCTTCTTGTCAGTCATTTTTTACAGTAACAAGAAAAACAGAGAAAGCAAACTGGATTAGAACTACAACACTCCCATGAGATAATCATAGCTTCTATTCCCTTACTAAGGGAATCATTAACAGAACATTTGGTGATCATAATAATTATTCCAAGTCACATGAATACTAAGTATAATTGTCTCTCATTAACAAAAATTTCTATGACAAAATTAGTTAGGAAGTTAATTAGTAAGAATAATTAGGGAAAATTATATTTTCCTACTTCATATTTTGTTTTCTCTTACATAGTATGAAGAAAATACCATTTCTAACATATTAGTTAACATATTCACTGCCAGGTTACAGAAATGTTGCTCAGTAACAGTTACATCAAGCCTTAACTAGTTTCCTAGCATGGCTGTTGCTATAAATTCAGTATCAGTGGCAGACTAGATCCTTGGTCATGCTGTATTCTCATTATATAAGAAGTTCCATTTTGTGACAGTTTAAAGTGTTACTGAGTGAAGGATCTTGCAGGTTTTGCAAAAACATTCCCCTGAATATATGTCTTACACAATAAAATTTTATTCTAACCTAAAGTATGAAAGTATAATATTCACAGAACAATGGATGGACCTGGAAATATATCATGCTTTCTCTCATGTATTGTATCTATATTTAAATATATATGATTTGATGCATATGAAGAAATAAGGGTCATATTCTCTCTCTGTCATGTGTGTGTGTGCTTGTGTGTGTGTTTGTGTGTGTGTGTGTTTATTTGTGTGTAATGGAGGAAGAGGTGTAAGGGAGAGGAAAGTGGAGAACAAGATATTCTACAAAATTCTGACTTGTGGAACCAATATGGTTATTGGGGTTATTTACATAAGCCCGTGTTTGTTGTGAGGGATTGCTGAGAGAAGCATAAATGACCCTTAGGCAGAGGTGTCACTGAAACATCCATCCCATCATGGGTAACTGTTTATTAAAGCTGTATCTCTGATCTTTCTGTGCTCAATTTGGACACAGCTCAACCAGAAGAATCTCCACTTGATAGTAAACTGATTTTACAACATTGGGTAGGGAAATTGTGAATAGCATAAATTTCTCAGCTTCTGAGCCATTAGGTTTCATGGATTTTCTGAGTGTTGTAAGTTTTAATTTTCTTCCTGAGTTTTGCCCATCTCCCTATATTCTCGAGGAGAGAATGTTTTAATTCGGAGGCAATAGCTACTCAATAGTCCACGCTTTCCTCCACCACTAGCATAATTCCTACCTGATTTTCCATGATGGTCCCTGAGCTTGGACAAGGAGGTAGAAATTACAGTCTTTCATTTTGGTTGAAGATTGAGGCACTATTTCGGAGTAATAGTCACTCATTCTTAAGAGCATGACTGATTGTGAATTTCTGAAGTAATCCTGGCCATTGCCCAAAGTAAGTCTCCATTTCCAGTCAAAGATATCAAGACTAGTATCCCACAGACATAACTGGAACTGTTTAATAAGTATTTTGAAGGGTGTTACCAGGTCACATTAGACAACAACAATAGTTGGCAGAACTTATGACCAACTCAGACACAAGTGTTTTTTGTCTTATGATAACAATCTGAGGATCTTCCTGTCTAATAGGGTGTGCATCTAATCAGAACAAAGAGAGTGGCACATATAACTATCATACCACAATTGTCCCTATAGACATAGCTTGCCTGGCCTGGTAGTAATACACCAACCAGGAAGGGTCTATATCCAAGCATGATTTTCAGTAAAATTCTCCAGGATCAGACTGTACAATGCCTTCAATACTACAAAAGCTAGTATATAGTGTGAGAGCTACAATCTCAGTACAAACTTGATCTTTCCATGGACTGCAGAGACTGATGATCAGCAATTAACAGGCATTCCAGAGCAGTGGCAATAGTCTATATGGTGTGGGGAACCCAGAAAGACCCATTAGTCTGCTGTGGCCTTCTCATTTCCTCTTGATTATCTTAGGACATTAGGAAAACTATTTACATTCTAACCTAAATCATTCAGGTCCACTAAGGTTTCTTCCATTTTATAAGGTCACATGACACCAGAGAGATCAGCAAAATCAAGGAAGTTCTACATGGTCCTGATGTTTCATCTAAATTAATGTCTTCCTGAACTCTTTTGTTTTCACAGTCTTCTCTGGCCCACTGAACTAGACACTAAACATCCCCTCACTCATGCATGATCTTCTCAATAACACCTACTTATCCTTTCTTAACTTTCAATCTCATACTCATGGGGACTTTCCCAGGCAATAATCAAGTTTCCATAATGCTTCATATCAACCATCTATCAGGTATTGATTTCTCTCCTATTATTTTGGATTATGTACCCTGGATTTAAAGGAAGACAATTGGTTATATATTCTTCCATTTCTACGGTGATCTGATTCACCCTCACGATTCATAGCATCATGAAGCAAGCTGGGAAGGGCTTTTTAATTTTGTGCTTAAACATCTCAGTTTCAAGCAATGCAGATGTAGTTTAATCCCAAATTATCACACTTTCCTATAGTGGGCCATAATTAAAGTACTCATTTACATGCTGAAACAAGGATTTTCTCTTCCACAACATTGACTTTATGACTTGAGGGTCTATTTAATCACTTCTCCCTTACTCTCCTTCTGCTCTAATTTTTCCCAGGGGTTCCAAATCTTTGGTCTCAGGAAGGAGTCTTAAGCATATGTTTAACACAAACACTCTTTCTCTTGTGTTTTGCTAGGTAGCAAATGGCAAGCCAAAATTTCCATTTTATACTAAATTTTTTTTCAGTTTTCCTGCCAATCCAGAGGCTAATGCAGAAGATAGAATGTGTAAGCCTTTCATCATGTATAATTCTTCCCTTCAGTAGGCATTAACTTTTTCCGGGCAGATAACTGAACCCTAGTTTCATGTCCTATTTTCCATAGAAAAAGACCCACAATGATTACTACCACCTACTTAGATTCAGATCTTATACCTGTCAATTTCAGACTTTGCAAGGTGTTCTTTACTCCAGCATCTTGTATCAATCCCTTATCTTACTGGATCCCACTTATCAAGGATACATGAATCTTTTTTTTTTTCAGAGTATGCCAGTCACTTTAATGACATTTAAAACAAAGTATTCCATGCCACAGTGTCAATTCAAGCCACAGAAATGAGAGCAAAGAATGGCTCTAAAGACACAAGTACATTTCCCTTGAAATTTGATCTTTAAATGACAGACCAAACACAAACATAATGTTAAAATGCCAAACTAGGGTTCTTGTTAGATCGTGGTCAGGTTCTTCACAAGCTGCAGCAAACTTCTTCGAAGGCAGAATCCTCTGCCCAGTTGGTTTTCCTTCACAAAATGAGGGCCTGGAACACATGTTTGATAACTGTAGTAATCACTAGTTCCCTCTGTAGATTTTTTTTTGGATGGACTTTATCCGGTTTGAATCATTCATACTTCCCAAATCTTTCTGTTGATTCTTCTTGGTTTGTGTTTCTAAAAGCTTGCTTATTGAGTCTTCTTTTAATTGTAGTCTCTCCTTTCTTATATCAAGCAGCTTTCTCTCTAATTCCCAAGATTCCTCCTGCAACTTCATAATCAATTTATTCAGCTTTAATCTGTTCTTCATCTGTGAGTACACTACTTTCCATGTCCTTGTTTTCCATGTTATTTTTAAGTGCAACTGAAAGTTTCATCCTGTTTAATGTAAGGTTTCTCACTTCAAAAGTATTTTTTTACAACTTCAACTTCATTTTTCAGGTCTTTGATTTTCTCTTTGATTTGGTTTCCTTGAATGATTTGTTCTGGAGTTCTTTCTTCATTTGCATCAATCATGGACTTATAGTCTAAGAGTTGCTTTTCTGTTTGTGCTCTCAGCCTGAGCAGGAGGCTGATAAAGTCCTCACCGAACTCCCTTCTGCAATCTGCAGCTTCTCCTGCCCACTTGCTCAATCCTAGGCTGCTCCATTATGCAGGGAACCAGCAAGTAACCACTAGGCTGGCTGGAGTGGTTCTTCCTGCCATGAAATTGACACCTGGAAGGAGCCCTCCATTCCCGCCCCTCAAGGATACAAGGATCTTTATCATCTAGAAGAAGATAGCTACCCTATAATTCACTGTAAGGAGACTGCACTCTCAGATGTATCCAGCTGGGCTTATGTCTCATCACATTCAATTGCTACTACAGTAAGCAGATACATCTAGTACCATTTGGGAATACAGCCATATTGTGATTACCCCTGTGGACACTACAACATCAGCTTTAGATGTGTATTTTATCACCTGTCTTAGGGCTTATGAATCTGCTCATTAGCAAGTAATTTTTGGTTCTGTCACTCTCATGTACCAATTGTGTAGTATGACTTTTCCTGAAAAGAGATGAACAGTCATCTATTTATACTAGAAAGGGTACAAATAACACATCACAGAAATGATTCCTTTCAAACCTTGGTTTTTGCTGAACCAATGAAATTTAGGAGGCTATTTACAGCAACATGACTCACTTGTGTAGTTGTATCACGGAGGCCCCACCTCTGAATTTCTCCCTTCCCAGCTGGATTACCGGTAGCTCAACTTGGAGCATATTCTAACTTCAGCAATCATTTACTAATTTTATATCCTTGAGTAAGAAACTCATGAATTTCTAATTTGCATCAGCTTGGAGAGCTTTGTAAGTATGACTAGTTTCTCAAGTTTTAGGAGGTACCTTATCAGTTCCTGGAAGGAATGTTCTACCAAGAAAAAAAAAAAAAAGAGAACTTGTACATTGCACATAAAAGCACTTCAAGAAGAGCTGAACCAGATGATATCAAATACAAAGGATCCTGAGTTACACATTATACATAGGGAAACCTAAAATACATAGTTAATCCATGAAATGAAAAACGAACATACAGAAGCACAAAACTGGACAGGGTTTTTAGTAAGAGACAAAAAAAGATCTTCCAACTAAAAAATGCCCAGGTGCAGATGGTATCACAATAGAATTCTATAAAACATTTGGAAAGGACTTACAAACATTATTACTCAAACTGTTCAGAAGGATACAAGCAGAAGGAAATCTCCCAAATTCCTTCTATGAAGCCAGCATCACTCTAATACCAAAACCAGGCAAGCATGCAACCAAAAAAACAGAACTACAGATCCATCTCATTAATGACCTCAGATGTAGACATTCTCAACCAAATACTTGCAAACTGCATACAGACCCGCATAAAAAAGATCATTCACCATGATCAAGTTGGATTCATACCAGAGATGCGGGGATGGTTCAACATACTGAAATCAGTAAATATCATAAAACACATAAATGCACTGAAGGACAAAAACCACACAATCATTTCAATAGATGCAGAAAAAGCCTTTGACAAAATCCAGTATCCCTTCATGATTTAAGTACTATAGGGAATTGGACTGGAAGGATCATTCCTCAACATAATCCAAGCCATATATAAGAAATCCACAGCCAGCATGATCCTAAATGGAGAAAAGTTAGAAGGATTCTCAATAAAGGTAGGAACCTGGAAAGGCTACCCTTTGAAGCCACTCCTCTTCAATATAGTGCTTGAAACACTAGCTAAGGGCAATAAAAGGAAATTAAAGGAACAGTAATTGGAAAAGAGGAAGTAAAACTATCCCTTTTGGCAGATGATATGATAGTTTACCTAAGGAATACTAAGACCTCCCATGCTCATGGATTGGAAAAATTAATATAGTAAAAATGTCCATCCTACCCAAACTAATATACAGAGTCAGTGCAATCCCAATTAAAATCCCAAGGTCCTTCTTCACAGGCCTGGAAAAAAATCTTAAATTGATATGGAACAACAAAAGACCCAGAGTAACCAAAGCAACCCTGACTGAAAAGAGCAATACAGGGGGATTTCTATAACAGACATCAAGCTATAGTACAGGGCTATAGTCATAAAAACACCTTGGTACTGGCACAGAAACAGGCCTGAAGACCAATGGGACAAAATTGAAGATCCAAAACTGAAGATACATACAATTTCAGCCACCTCATATTTGACAAGGGGGCCAAAAAGACTCAATGGAGGAAATACAGCATCTTCAGCAATGGTGCTGGCAAAACTGGATCACCACTTATAGAAGAAGAAATTTAAAACCCCTACCTCTCTCCCTGTACAAAAATCAACTCCAAATGGATCAAAGACCTCAATGCGAAACCCAAAACTCTGAAAGTGATAGAAGAAAAAGTTTGCAGCAACTTACAAGACATAGTTGTAGGAAAAAAAAAACTTTCTAAATCAGACAGTAGCTGCACAGGAAATAAGGTTGACAACTGACAAGTGGGATCTTATTAAACTCAAAGTTGTCTGTATAGCAAAAGAAACAATCAGGGAAGTGAAGCGAAAACCCACAGAGTGGGAGGTAGCCTTCACTGCTGATACATCTGACAGAACATTAACTTCCAGAATATATAAATCACTCAAAAATCAAAGAAGTAAGAAAATAAATGACTCACTCAAAAGGTGGAGTGAAGAGCTGAGCAGAGATTTCACAAGCAAAGAAATAGAGATGGCTGAGAAACATCTTTAAAAGTGTTCAACATCACTAATCATTAAGGAAATGTAAATTAAAACCACTTTAAATTATCATCTCACCCCATAAGGGTGGCAAGGATCAAGAAAACAAATTATACTAAATGCTGGAGAGGGTGTGGGGAAAGGGGAACACTCCACTCGTCCACTGCTGGCTGGAATGCAAACTTGTACAACCACTATGGAAAGCAGTGTGGAGAACTCTTAAAAGACTCAAAACAAGCCTACCACCTGACCCAGGCATACCACTTCTGGGAATATATCCACCAGACTCTTCCTC
Organism: Rhizomys pruinosus; assembly: GCA_009823505.1. Classification (NCBI taxonomy): domain Eukaryota; kingdom Metazoa; phylum Chordata; class Mammalia; order Rodentia; family Spalacidae; genus Rhizomys; species Rhizomys pruinosus. The sequence continues at coordinate 29,792 of VZQC01005265.1, forward strand.
CCACAGAGATACATGTACAGCCATATTTATTGCAGCTCTCTTCACAATAGCAAACAGGTGGAACCAACCCAAATGCCCCTCAACCGACCAGTGCATAGAGAAAATGTGGTACATCTACACAATGGAGTTCTATTCAGCTGTAAAGAAAGATGACATCATGAAAACGGCAGGTAAATGGATGGAACTAGATTTTATGCTAAGTGAAGAAACGCAATTACAGAAAAAAAAAGACAAATGGTATCCCTCATCTCTGGATGCCAGTGCCAAGTACCTAGTTGTAAGACAAACTGAGCAACGTTAATGTTATGTTTATATATAATGTCATGATTTAAAGACAACTGCGCTCTGGCATTGAGAATCCCTAAACAGGTTTTAGAGCTGACCTAACATTTATTTTCAGACCTTGGGTTTTTGGTACATGATGGAGGGTATGTGTACATTTTTTTTAGAGTAATATGGGATTAAAATGGAAATATGTGAATCAATAAACATGATATGGAAATAACATACAATTTGTTTCCAAAGGATACAATTTTGATATAGGTGCAATGTAATAGGCTGGTGCAACTTAGCCTTTCTTGGTGCTTAACAACCACACTTAACACCCATACCAATTTGGCAGAGAGACCTAAGGGATAACTTTGTTCCTTGCCCTCAGAGGTCAACCAAGTCTTAGGGGATTATGTATGGGGCATCTCTTGAAATGCCCTGCAAATGTGGGTCACCAGTCATCCTGTTCAGGGAGGTCTTGGAGAGCTATTATTGGGAATTTAGCTAGTATACAGTCTATAAAGAGGAAAGTCTGCTCATGCATTAGAAAAAGAAGCCTGGTCTAGCAAGGCCTGATTTTGTCCTTGCATGGATGGAACTGGTAAATGAAAAGCTCAAAGGAGCAAAGTGCTACCCCCTTCTCCCCCCCCAAATACCATTAGATACCCTGAGGAGCAGATCCTCAACTGACCCTGAGAAAACAAAAACCTTGGTTATTCTGGGCTAACTCTGTGGCCTTAAGCATCCAAAAGGAAATTACAACCAGAAATCGATAATCAGTAAGACTAGAGAAACTATACTGCAGATATAGAACTTGAGATCTTAGTAAAAACACAAAAAGAAAAAAGAGAGAGAACTGTTGTTTGGCCTGTCTTCAATTCTTACTGGCAAGTGTATCTACTTTTTGGCTGCCACTGCTTTTGGCACTCCTCAAAGACATGAGACACAGCTATTTAATCTTCCAATATGGACTGAAGACTCATGTCTCTCCAAGAATCCTCCAAACCTTCAATGCCAGATGGGGACTACTGAGATACCCAGCTTATGGACTAAACAGCTAAGGGGATGTCAGCGCAACAGAATATAGACTGCCTTTGTTGGACAACCTGGGCTGTATCACGGAGGCCAGTGCAGGGGGATCAAGACAGGACACATGCTTACCGGACTTCATTTGGGGGACCATGGGAGGGAAAGACCCCAATGTGGAGCAAAAGTGCAGGATTGATGGTTGTTTGGGATTGCCAAGGAGAAACCTTCAAGCACTTCCTTAAGGAAAACATGACATCTTTTAGGAAAAAAATCCTCCAATTCAAGTTGATATGTGCATATATATATTCTGTAGCAATACAAGTTGCAGATAACAACAACAAAAGAACTGAAAAAAACTCTGGAACAACTCAGAAAAAGATGCAGGACATGTAGGGCAGAGTGCAGGGACTAGAGTAGGGTGGGGGCCATGGAAAGGGAAATGACTCTAGAGTTGATTGAGAAATGATGTATGACCTATGGAAAAAGTTTAATAACAATCAAAAAATTAAAAAAATAATAGATGATACAGTCTCAGAAGTTGGCATTTAAGTTCTGGAAGCATAATAAAATCAAATAGCTTGAATATGATAAAAAAATCACTATACATATTTCTCTAAGCATCAATAAAAATGTATTTTTGAGATAAGATTTGCTTATATAACCAGTTGTCCTGGACTTTGCTATGAACCCCAGGATGGCTTCCATTGCACAGAGATCCCTATCTCTCTGCCATTTGAATGCTGATATTTAAAGCATACTCCAATAGGCCTGGCAATAAAAAATACATTCCTAAGGGCTGTGTACCTGAATAGGTCACCTGTATCAATATGCCACCCTCAAGGCTCAGGAATTATTGCAGATGAGGGGGTAGAATGTTTTTTTAAAGCTTAGAGGTGATGGATGACCACAGAGAACAGAACTTCTCAGATATCTATCTATTATTCACATGAACTCACAGCAATGTTGACAGAATGTATAGACAGGAGAAAGTTGATAACCCCATCTAAGGAAATTGTATAAATTGATGGCTGCTGGGAGAGGCAGAGACAGTCTTTTTCAAGGATGGGACTCTTGAAAGAGAATACTAATGCATCTCTCAACTTTCACCATATGGACCCACACTGAAGGGCATTTTGAGACCCAATTAGACTCTATAGTTTAATTATATGAGTATAATAGACTACATTAGATTGGGTAGAGAGCATTAAGAAGAGATGGGGTGAGGGGAGAGAATTTAAATATCATCAAATTATATTGTTTGAAAATCCCAAAGGAGCCAGGTGTTCCTCCCAAAGCCAGTGAACCCTGAGGACCAAAACCTCAACCAATCTTAGCAGTAAAATTAAATTAATTTATCTGGGCTAACTTTATGGTTTTAAAAATGCCAACAGGGACATATAATCAAAAGTCATCATAATAAAATAAGTTACAACCTCATTACCTCAGAGATAAGGGAGATCTTTGCCATGCTAGAAAAAGTCCAGTTCTGTACCAACCTGTCAAAATACTTGGGACTCATGGCTCAACCCTCACAGAACCTATTGTGGTTATGCTGAGTCTCATTCTAGGGGCCATGTATACTCAAACATTTTTTACCCAATCTCTTACAGCAGAGTACAGGCCATCAACTCTCCCAGTTGAGTACCCTGGACAGGTATCCTCCCATGGCTAATGCCCTTATGAAGCTCCCTGTTGGTAATGGCAGTTCTGTGCATTTTTACACCATACCTCTTATGGCATTTTAAAAATCAAATCCAACAGCTCATTCACACAAGATTTAACCATCTTCTTCTTTCAGTTGTAGAGGGAGAAACTGCATACCAATGACTAGCCACTACTTATCAGGCTGAACACCTGTCACTGAGAGTGGCTGAGATGGAAACCAGATCATGATTTACCAGCATGAAACCCCTTTCTGACTACACCCCCTATAAGCAGGGATAAGTTAAGGGAAGAATACTATACTACCTTGCCCCTTCTCTATATAACCAAATGCTGGACTGACAGGTCTGATTCTCACCAAGACCTGGAATTATGGCTGGACATTCCAGGCCAGTGCCTGTGAGCCAAGAGTCAATTGAAGAGTGCACAGGAATTTTCCACTTCCTCAAGAAATTATTAATCAGTGACCTGATTTCCTCCTTCATACCTGCTTTCCTGGCCATGACCCCTTAAAATTCCTGGCTGGAAACCATTTTGCTGCTGGCTCCTCTACCAGTTAGAGAGCTCAAAAAGGAAAGAAAGAAAGAAAGAAAGAAAGAAAGAAAGAAAGAAAGAAAGAAAGAGAAAGAAAGAAAGAAAGAGAAAGAAAAAGAAAATCACAAAATTTCAATAAACATATGTAAAAAAATGAGAGCCTAGAGAAAACCCTATACCTCTGTCATATCCACAGACAAATGTAATTTCTCACTATATGCTCAACATGTATTTTTATATTTACATACAAATATACCAGTCACCACTCATCAAAGATGCTTCTTTTTACTAGCTATATGGGGACTATTATAGAATTCTTCAACTGATCATACAAGAATATCAGTATCTATAAGATGCCAGGTGTTAAGTGATGTATCTGCAATGGAACCTCTAAAACCAAAGCTCAAGGAACATTGTGGAATGGGGATAGAGAGACTAGCAGTGCTTCTCTCAACTTTCACCAGCAAAGCTTCCTCATACAACAGAGAACAATAAACACAGAACTCCAGAGCTAGACAAAGTGTAGAGAATAAGAGACTGGAGAGTATGAGTCCATGGATAGGATTCATATTAAACATCACACAATCAGGGTTTGGGAACCACTGCAGAAGAGGGAGTGGAAGAATGTAAGAGCCACGGGTAGAGCCAGATCATAACGAAACAGAGTATCCCAGGCCTCTGGGCACTTTCCCATGTGAACCTATACACATGGTGACAGCATGCATAAGATCAAGGGAAAATCAATCAGACAAGAACAAGCATATTCCTTGGCATATGGACAGGAGGCCCCAACCTTAGCTGAGGAACTATTGGCAGCTGATCACTGCTGGGGGGGAGAGTTGATTTCCTTTAAGAATGTAATACTAGAGAGGCTGAATAGGGTCCAGTGGAAAAACTTACACCAAGGAACAACTGGGTACACAAACTTCATTCTATAGGCCTTAACATATAAGGCATAATGTACAAAACCCTGGGGAGGACTGGCAACTGCAGATGGGGGGGGGGGCTGTTATGATAATGAGTTGTTATATGAAATGGACAAAAATAAAAGCATAATTTAGAAGAAAAATGACTGGTGAGATGAATCACTGTGTAAAGACCTTGCTGCTCAATTATGAGGATCAATTTTGCATCTTCAGAACATAAAATAAACCAGATACAGTAATACACGTGTATAATCCCAGTGTTCTACAGCATGGTGGGAGGAATGAGAAGTGCCACTGCTTAAGGGCCAATTAGCAGGGCACATTTCATAACAAAGGAGACCATCTCAGTTATAGTGGAGGCTGAGTACCTGTACCTGCTTTGCCCTCTGACCCCCACACAGTTGCCATGGCTCACTCACATCCACATAAACACACAGACTGGTGCACACACAGATATTCTTTAAGTGAGTCAAACAAAAGTAATTCATTATGATAATACTTACATTAATCTTAGAAATATTATACTGAATTATTTAGATAAGACCAACACATATGCTATTAATCTTTGTTATTTTGTTCATTCTTTTAATTTTTGAAATTTTTCTGTTTTTTCCAGATGAAAGTAAAAGATAATTCATCTGCTTTACATTACTTCTAAATAGTATTCTTCCTTTTTAATTTTTATTGAGATTTTGTATATTTTCATATAACAAACATTTGATAGGATAGTACATATTTGCAATTTATTGACTTGACAGTTTCACACCATGCATTGAGCTTATTTAGACCTCCTCTCCCTTTACTTCCCTCCCACTTCCATGGCCTCTATTATCCTGTATCTTTTTCTAAGGCCTATCTAGTACAACCTATGTTTCTTTTCTTTTTTTTTTTTTGATGAATATTTGTTATATTTAAATTTTTTTTAATTTATTTTTATTGATACTTTGTGTATTTCATACACAATGCATGTGCTTCATTAGTAGGATCGAAAGGTTAAGCCTGGACAAGTTGGCAGCCCATGAAAGAAAACAGCCAGAACTGACTAGAGACCAAGACATCAGCTCCAGAGAAAGTAGAGAATTAAGCTTCTCATCCACCTGTGCCCCTTTTCTAAGCCTAGGGAACAATCTGCGGAAGAGGGGGCATGGTAGAATGAAAGGGCTTCGATTGGGGTTAATGGTGAAACTACAACAATATAGACTGGACACTCATTTGATCAACTTTATTGAACATACAAGCCTCCTCTTTCAGGATGGTGGGACCCATGAGCTGTGTGGGTTTGGGCACAACTGCTTGCAAATTGGTTGTACATGAAGGATGCTTGTACTCACAAATTATCACCTATTGTTAAAAAAAAAATGAAAACAACCTGTGTTTCTTAAGTGCTCTTAAGTATTGGTCCATCCCTTGGAATCAGTTAACTTACCAGGCATCCCACCAGATAGGGAAACTTAATCTCCTTTCTCAGCATCCATCAATTGTAGTTTGACCCTCTGCTAGGGCTGGCGATTCATGTTTCATCCAATCTGGCTTCAGTTTAAATGAGACTTATCCATGCAGTCACAGCACCATAGATTCATATGTGCAACTCCCCTGTGGTGTCCAGACAACACAGTTTCCTTGTATTCATCTGCCACTTCTGGCCCTTACAAGCCATCCAACCCCTCCTTTTCAATGATCTCTGACCTCTAGGTAGAGAAGGTAAGAACCTGTTGCTAAAGATATTACATATCCAAGTCACAGAACAAACAAGAAATCAAGCTGGTAAGGTCCTTGAAACTACTTTTCTGCTGGCTAGATTCATAGTACTAGAAGATTATATGCATGTTACTGGCAGAGAAAGGGAAATAGCCTTTTCCAGCTCTGAATCCTGTGAACTACAATTATAACTGGCTTGGCAAAATATTCTCAGTGATCGTAGGAGTGACATGAATATTAAGGAAGTAACTAACCACATTCTGCTTGGATTTAAGGCCTGCATCACAAGGTGGATTCCATACCTGCCAGTAATCAGGTCCAAAAACCTGTAGATAGACAAGTTACAGACCATATAGGAGAACCAACTATTATTCTGACAAATAGACACAATATTAAACTGACATAATTTCTTTTCATTTTACTCATAGTGTAGTTCATCTTTCAACTTTTACTAAAGAAGATTCTTCTTCAGCAGATTGTGATTAACAGAGATACTCACAACTATTCAACATACAGAGAACATAGACTACAGAGTCCTTGGCCCTAAGTGGAATACCTATATCTTCATTATTATTTTTATAAAAATATTCATGAAATATCAAAGAGTTATATCCTAAGGACTTCATAGATGTTATGTCTTAATATCATTGTAATAGCATTATAGAATATATATTAGATATCACATTTCTATGTAAGGAAATGGATAGGTTAAATAATTTACCTAAAGTCAGACAGTAGGCAGTCTATTTTTACTGCATTAACACATGTAACTAACTACCTCTTGAATATTACCAATTGATAGTAATTGTTTAATAATATTTTAAACACATAAATCAGATAAATTCATAAATATATTCATTCTCCCTCATCTCTTATGTATGCTGCTTGGACCTCTTTAACATATTTTTGTATTATTACCAATTGTATGAAACCATAAGAGAGAGTTTAAATAATACTATTATGCATTCCAAAATACTTCACAATTTATTTTTATAAAACCAATTTTTATATTTTTGCATTACTGTCCTGATTTATACTGTATGAATTCTAATGCTATAAAGTTTCTGTAGTCCTACCTTTTATTTTTCTGTTTTACCGCTTAAATTTTGCCAGTAGCTTTTATTGCTTTCATAAAACAATGCTACATGCAACGTTGATCTCCTGCTCTTTTCCTCATATGTAACGACTTATTTTGGGAAAGGAGGAACAAAGTGATAGGGTTCAATATAGTGTTTTTTTAAATTTTTTTATTAATTTTTATTTATTTCTGTATGTGTATGAATGTACTGTCTGCATGCAAGTCTGTGCACCCGTGTCGTGCAATGCCGCGGAGGTCAGAAGAGGGCGTCGGACTCCCCTGGAACTGGAGTTCTCCTGGAATTGGAGTTTCAGACGGTTCTCAGCCGCCATGTGGGTGCTGGGGATCGAACCCGGGTCCTCTGTAAGAGCGGTCGGCGCTCTTAACCGCTAGGCCATCTCTCCAGCCCCTCAATATAGTGTTTTAATTTGGTTTTCAAACAGTGTGCCGATTAATACTCACATGTATGCAGCTTGAAATAATTTTGCCAGCATTTATCATTTTATCAAAAGTTTGGCGATGATAAATATCAAAAGTTTGGAGATGACAACATATGAGATTCCGGAGTCTCCATGCATTTCCACAGTAATTTACCTTTTGCATGAGTCTCTGGGCCACTTGCCAATACTCACCGATAAAATGCTTTTCCTTGAAATTGGGCAACTATTTTATCCTTTTTTAAAAATATTTATTTATTTATTTATTTATTTATTTATTTATTTATTTATTTTTTGTATGTGTATGAATGTACTGTCTGCATGTAGGTTTGTGCACCCGTGTCGTGCAATGCCGCGGAGGTCAGAAGAGGGTCTCGGATTCCCCTGGAACTGGAGTTCTCCTGGAATTGGAGTTACAGATGGTTCTTAGCCGCCATGTGGGTGCTGGGGATCAAACCCAGGTCCTCTGCAAGAGCAGTAGGTGCTCTCAACCGCTAGGCTATCTCTCCAGCCCCCTATCCTTTTGTTTTTAAAGGTTAATCTAGATATGATCATGGAAATATTTATATATTTTTAATTACTACATAATATTTTAAGTATTTTAAATTAAAAAAATATTACTACATAATATTTTAAGTATTTTAAAATAATATTATTTCTTTTGCATGTCCTTTCCAGATAGTTTTAACATATAATATTATTAATTTAATATTCTCAAAATTATCTTTTTTTCCTTATGCTATACTGGGTTAAAGATTTGTTGTCTTACTCCAAGATAAATACATATTTTCCATGATGATATTTTATGATTAAAATTTTACTTTCTGCAAAATATTTGTTTCTTATGATGTATATTACTTGTTATGATAAAAGTGTGATATATTTATTTCCTATTTATATATGATAATGTGAGAAGATTATATTGTCTGTACCATGATTAATAATACATTGCCTATGATATCATTAAGAAGTTCTAAGTCCTTTTTCACTCCACTAACATATTTTATCAATTTCAAAAAATTATAATAAATGATTAAATGGTTTTAAATTATTTGGCTCTGTGAATTTTGAACAAGAAATTGAATTTTGTCTCACTATGTCTGATTTTAAGTTATTAGATTTAGGAAAATGCAACAAAATTCTTAGACGAATTTGATATTTAGATAGGCAATGATTACCTTCCAAGGTATGTTTCAAACATATTTTTCACATACTTCTGTTAAAAATATTCCTCTTTAACTGAAATTCAAATGTACTTGTCATTTCTGAACTTTATATTCCAATCCTATTTCTGACTATAGCAACTGAATAAAACTACAATTTTATCTTTTGTGCTATTAACTAAAAATATTTAAGTTCTTCATAGGAAATTCAAACATTTTAAAAAGGTTAAAAATAATTTGACCTGTGACATTTTCATATGGATTTTCTTAATTTATTGTTCAAGTTCGCATTTTTTCTAAGACAATTATATATTTCTTTATGAGTGTTTATACTTCCATTTCCATTTTGAATACCACATTTTCTATTTCAGTACAACTATATTTTTCTGTTGTAACAATTCATATATTTTGGGTGTTAAAAGTATTAGATTAAAGTAAACATGGTAAATTAAATCATGCTTTCATCAAAAAGTTTAAAGAGAAATTGTCTTATGAGTTAAAATTGTCTTAGCAACTAGTGATTTGATTAATCATTTCCTTATTTTAGGAAGTATCGAGCAAGCCTACCTGTAAAACTTTGTCTTTTGCTTCCTTCTCCCTTTTAATACTTTCCAGGTGTTTATCTGTCTTTTTTGTGTTTTTAGTCTTTCCAACTATATCTTTCATATCATTGATCTCAAAGATTTTTCCCTAGGGAAATTAATATTTTAAAGGTATACTCTCCTCCAAACTGGAGCTGGTCAGCTTTTCAGCACTAAACTCTGCCTATACCGGAACACCCCTAAAGCTATTTTTCTCTATACTAGTAGTATAATTCTGACACGTTTGCATCTAACTATCCTCTGAACAGTACCCATCAGTTCATGCTATCCTGAACTATTACTAGTGGTTTGTTATTCTGTCTTTTTTATAAATATTTCTGCACTGTGATGAGGATAACTACTAAACCAAATTCCCCCTAGCAAATATTAAAGTAAACATATTCTCCTTGCCAATGATGGGTCACATTAGCAACATTTTCTTATTAACTCTGCTTAGTAATTATGTTTTATCAAACTATCAGTCTTTTATTGAATATTTAATTAGTATACAGTCCTAATTACTTTCTATTGCTGTGATTATAACACTAGCCAAAACCAACTTGGGGAGGAAAAGATTTTTTTTTATTTATTCATCTTTTTTTTTTATTGATGCTTTGTGTATTTCATACAACATTTTCCAATTCAGTTCAGGCATATATCCCTTTCCCTTCCCCCCACCCCACCCCTACCCATCCCAGATCATGCATTCTGCCGTAAGTTTTCTGCATCTTTCTCTGCTTTTTTGTTTTGTTTTGTTTTCTTTTTTTCATTTTTTTAACAATAAGTGATAATTTGTGAGTACAAGCATCCTTCATGTAAAACCAATTTGTGAGCAGTCTTGCCCAAACCCACACAGCTCATGGGTCCCACCATCCACCGGGGGGGGGGGGCTTGTATGTTCAATCAAGTTGATCAAATGAGTGTCCAGTCTATATTGTTGTAGTTTCACCATTATCCCCAATCGAAGCCCTTACATTCTACCACGCCCCCTCTTCCGAAGATTGTTCCCTAGGCTTAGAAAAGGGGCACAGGTGGATGAGAAGCAAAACACTCTAATTTCTCTGGAGCTGATGTCTTGGTCTCTAGTCAGTTCTGGCTGTTTTCTTTCATGGGCTGCCAGCTTGTCCAGGCATAACCTTTCGATCCTACTAATGAAGCACATGCAATTCACAAAAGGGAAACCCACATGCCAGGAAAAGATTTATTTTATCTTACATCTCCCAGATCAGACCTTATCACTGAGGAAATTCAAGGCAGGAACTCAGGAGAGGAACTTCAGGCAGGAGATGAAGCACAGGCCATGGAGGAGAACACTGCTTACTGGCTTGCTCCTCTGGCAGGTGCTAAGCTTGCTCTTTTATAAAACCCAGGACAAGCTGCCCAGTGGTGAAACCAGCTACAGTGGGCTAGGCCTTCCCAAATCAATCATCAATCAAGAAAATTCCCCATGGACAAGAGCACAGGTGAATCCAATAGAGGAAATTCTTCAATTGGGTTTCCCTCCACCTAGTTGTGTCAAATTGACAACTGAAGCTAACCAGCACACACACAGTATAACGTTTACTCTCTGTGTTTTTCAAGCATAATTTGTTTTGTTGTGTCTCCTCTTCTAATTTTTATCCCACCCTCCTGGTCCTCTACCACCACATCCTCCTTTCCATTAGCTTCTAATTCACTCCAAATTTTATACAAAATTCCTTCATTCCCTCTTGGTGTTCATACTACTTGCATAAATGATATTCACACTCTGTCCCACATATAGTCATGCATATATGCACCACAAGCTAGCATCTGCATGTGTAAGAGAATGAGACTTTTTTTCTTTATTTTTTAGCTCACATTGCTTAAATAACATTTTCCAAATCCATTCATTTTCTTTCGAACTTCATGAAATGTATGTATATGATATAACATAAACATCCATGGTTTTAAGATTGTATTAATTATGCAGTAGCTTCTAACACCTCTTCTGCTCCTTGGATTGCCTGTCAGAACTACCTTGGGCACATCTATCAATCACAGAGTAAAAATATTAATCAGGCTCCTTTATGTGTTCTCTAAAACCTTTCATAGTTTGGTCCACAGCAGATTTTTCCAATATATTAGCTACTTTCTTAATTCATATTCTATCCAAACCTAATTTTATATTCAGCAATACAAACTATTTTGGGGTCCATTCTGTGATTGATTTACATACTTTATTTTTCAGTCTTTGATGACATTTTTTCTTGTATAATTTTACTGCCTCGTTGCAATTAAGTTAGAGTTTCTTTGAGTCCTAATAAACATGGAAACCTTATTTTTATTGCTTGGGGTCAAAAGCTACATATGAACTAGGTCTTGAGTTATCCATAAGTTTTTCTTCTATTGAAATTTGGTTTAATAGGTCTGAATACACAAGGCGTAGCAGACCCACAATAGCAATACATATTTCTGAGCAATACCAATAGCCTATATTTTGGAGGTAGCATGCTATAAAAGCATGATGTCTTCCAATATTATTGATTGCTCTTTCCTACCTTCTCTGATTATCCTTTGGAAATTCTAAATATATTTTATTAGCTTAAGTATTTCAATTAACTTATCTTCTCTTTTTATACCATTTCAGAGTAGAATATTTTTCATTTAAACTGCAAATATTATTACTGTTATAATATCTACATATATTCAAAACCTGTTCTTTTGAATTATTGAAAGTTCAATTTGTCTGATAATCCCTAGTATAATTGCCTATAGTAACTTTGAAATATTTTACAAGTACTCCCAAAGATACACTCACATGAATATCGAAAGAAGCTTACTTCCCAGCTTTGTAAAATCTTGAGTTTTTTTCAAATATTCTAAGTTGATGTCTGGATCATACATCAATGAAAAATTTATTTCTACATCAACAGGTCTGAGATACATTTAGATAAGAGTAAGCTGGATGTTCTGCTGCACAGCAGGATGGATGTAGATAAAAGTAATGGAGCGTATATTTTAAAAAGCTAGAGGAAATGATTTGAGATAATTTTATCATACTGAAATAGCAAATGTATGAAGAAGTAAACATGTTTAATCTAATTTAAACATGATATGGGTACGTGTATCACAATATTCTGATATCTCATTAATGAGTACCATTTAAGGTTGTTTTATTTAATTAATATGATTATTTATATATTATATATTAGTTTAATTTAATTTTGTCCACTTATTTATTTGTGTATCTGTGTGTGCACACACATGTGCACAACACATATTTGTTCATGTGTATGTGGAAATCAAAGAATAAATTTTATGAATCAAATCTTTTCTTCTATCATGTGGTTCCCAGGGTTCAAACTCCAGTTGCCTGGCTTGAAAAAAACACCTTTATTCATTGACTCATTCACCACCCAGCTTATGATTTTATATAAGAGTTTAATTTAATTAAATGCAATATGTATATTCTTTGAAATTATTTCTCATTGTGTTTCTCATTGTACAAATTATTCTACTTCAAAATTCCAAATAAATGCAAATGATAATCTTTTTTTTGGCAAATGATAATCTTTTTATCTTTAGTCAGGAAAAAATATTTTTATCTTTTTAATTCTCTCTGACATTCCCTTTGCTATCAATTTACTCACTTATCTTTTATATATTAATGTCTTCAGAATGTTATTTTAATTTTTTTCTGGTAACCACAACAAAGTAATCATCATATAACATTTTCAAATATGTATTTTATTAGGTTTTTTATTTAAGTGTGTGTGCATTTGTGTGAGTATATGTCAAGTGTGTGAGTGTCTGCTGAGCCCCAGAAATGGCATTGGATTTCTTAGAGCTAGAGGTCAATCCTTTAATTCTGTTGTACACAAAACTAGGCAGGCATTCAAGAGAAATGGGAACTAAGTCGTTAAGAAATAGGAAAGAACCACAATTGCACTGAACATAGAAAACACAATCCTCTTTATGCAGCAAAACCAGTGGTGTGGAGCAGTGCAGTTTTCCTAAAATGTCAAAGAAAGTTTAGCAATAATCAACAAAGACAAAAGAATATGAAAGATAAAGTTTAAAATGACAGGAAATAAATAACCCAATCTTTGCAAAAAGAAAAATACTCATGTAATCAAGTAGTTTAAAAATGTTACAGATAGCTGGGTGTGGTGGTGCACAACTTTAATCCTAGCACTCTGAAGACAGAGGCAGGTGGATCTTTGTGGGTTCAAGGCCAGCCTACTCAGAGAGTGAGTTCCAGGACAGCTGGGGCTACAGGGAGACCCTGTTTCGAAAAGACAAAAAAAAAAGTGTTACATAAACATATAATTAAAATGATGTAGCACAATTAATAATATGAAAATAAGTAAGATTTTCTGAAAATTTTATGAGGAAAATAGATTATTTGTAAATCAAAGAAATCAAGTTGATATTATCTTTTCAAGTAAAGATGGATTTCAGTAATATATTATGATTATATTTTCATCAAACATAACTTTGGGGTTTTCTAGAAGAAATGCTATTGTTTTCTCTGGTGACTTAACTTTTCTCACATGGGCAGGGCTGAGCTTTGGAGAAATTGAGCACTCTGAAGCCTGAGAATGAGTCCTGAAAATATAATCCCTTGATAATAACTCTTTCAATAATCAGATCTGTAATAAATATGACAGAGTCTGTCATGATTGCTTAGTTGTTAAGAATACTTGTTATTCCTGCAGAAGATCAGAGTTGGGTTCCCAGAACCTGCATAGGGTGGCTTACAACCAACTATAACTCTAGCTCCAGGAAATCCATTGCCATCTTCCGGCCTCAGTGGGCACCCACACCTTTGACAAATATACAAATGTACAGGCATGCATATAATTGTTTTACAAACTTAAATATGTACATATATGTTTTAAAATACAGTATAATGATAACCTTATCAATGACTATTGGATGTTTTTTCCTATTTACAGAAACTTTAGAGAAACTGATATTAAAAAAATAGTATAGCCATGATCAACAAAGAATAGCTTTATTAACACATCACAGAGATAATATCTGGAAGAAAACATGTTTGGGAAATGAAACAACGTTATGGCAATAGTTCCCTTAATATAATCAAGCTTGTGCATGCCTTTAATCCCATTACTTGGGAGGTAGAAGCAGGTGATCTCTGTGAGTTCAAGGCCAGCCTGGTCTACATAGTGAGTTCCAGGATAGCTGGGGCTACAGGGGGACCCTGTCTCAAAAAGACAAAAAAAAAATATCAGGCTCATTTTTCTCCTATCTTTCACTAGTGGAAGACAGCCTTCTTTCATGCTATTTAAGTAATTTCATTGAAAAGTCCTAACTACCATTCATTATTAATTTCTTGCAAATTCAAAATATCTTTTTCAATTTTTTAAAGTTATTTATGTGTAGGTGTATTTTGTCTACATGTATGTAAGAGCACCCATGTGTGCACTGCTCTCAGATGCCAGAAGAGGGTTCATAACTACTGGAACTTAATTTCTGAATGATTGTTAGCTGCTATCGAGGTGCTGGTAACAGAACCTGGGTCCTTTGAAAGAAGAAACAGTCATCTCAATAATGGAGTTAATTTTTCCCTCCCCCGGATCTGTCTTTCAATGAAAATTTTATTAAACACTCCAGGGGTCTTTCTGAAAATCTCAGTAAAAAGGGACATTGTAAAGAAACATTGGTGCTTTTGTTAATGAGTTAAATTGTGCTCACTGGTGTTTGTTAGTAAGTTAAATGGTTATCTCTCTTTGTCTTGTGGTCCATTATAAACATATCTAGTGAAGCTAGAAATGAAGCAGAAGCTGGTGATAATAGCCTTTCATGATCAATCTTAAATTTCATTCTTTTCTCCTGCACTTCAGTCAAAAGTGGCATATTTTTTTCCAGTTACAAGAGCACTTTTCACTACTAGGATGTGTCATTCTTAACACCATCCTTTAACATGTCTTTGTTCTACTTAAGACCTATCCACGATAGTTGAAGTCTCACAAACAAAAACCAATAATTCTGTCTAGTTTCATTAATATTTCTTCTGCTAAACTTTAAGGTACTAAGAAATTTGTAGGATTGGCATTTTAGATTTGGTTATAGAAAAAGAATTAATGATTCTTGACTGTCAATAATTTTCAACAAAACGCTAACTAATTTCTTTTTGGTAAGCAACATATACCTCTACTTAATAAAATAGTTCATAGTCATAATGCCACAATGATATCCTTGACTGATAGATCAAAAGAGGCACTGTTCAACATGAGAAGATAAAATTCATTAGAATGAACCTGCTGAACACAGCTAGGTTAAAGTTAGAATCACCCTTCCACAATGCAGCTCACTGACAACGAACACACAATGGAGCAAATCACTTATTAGTCTTACATCCCTTTCTGATTATACACATATGGATGCAGAATACCAATTCAAAGCACACTGTATTAAACTTTTAGTTATAGTCCTGGCATTTAGGACTGGAGAGTATAACATGTACCTGAAATCCTACAGCTCTAACAGGTAATGTACCTGAATTCTACAGTCTGTTTCCATGCAAAACATTAAAAGTCAAATGCAAGACTAAAATATGCAAAGTGACTAGAAGAAAACACAGAAGGGAAACACTTCGGAATACTGGTCTGAGATATAGATTTGATTATTGATTTGTTGTTCATTGTGTTTTTGGTTTGCTTTGAGGTTTTTGTTGTTGTTTTATTTGTTTCTTTCTTTTGATAGAACCTCAAAATCACAGACAACAGTAAATATTTACAAAATTACAAAAAACTTAAGTGATTATAAGAAGCTTCTATGTGATATGAGACATAAATGAACAGAGGGAAGTTTTAAAAAGGAGAAAATATATATCAGATACTCCCCTCCTGAAGGATCAATATCCAGAACACACAGGAATGCAGAAAACCCAACAAGAGAAAGAGTTCAAATTTAAAAGGGTAAATCACCAGAATGATTTTACTCAAAATAGTTACAAATCAAGTACAGGCAAATAAAAATTTTACTGAGTGTCTAGAATGGTGATTTCAATCAAATAGCAAATGTTTCTAAGGATAACTGGAAAATTTCCCTTACCTGATTATAAATCAGTACTGCCATTATGCAGAACAGTATCTCCCTCATTTGTGAATGTTAGTACCAATCCTTTTTATGTGAGTATATATCCAGATGTAAGAGCAGGAGCCAGGAAAGCTGAATGGAAACATGGAGATAAAGGGAAAGAAAGAGGTTGAGGGACAGATAGTTAGGAGCAGATGTCACCAAAGAAAATGACAGTATTCAACTTGGAAGGGAGGAGGGAAGGACATACAAAGAACGATGTGAGTAAAAGGGAAGAAGGAACTCAAGAGCTCAAGAGAGGGTGCATAATAGGAAACAGAAACTATAATGAGTAAAATGGGTATTCATTAACTGGGGAGGGAAGAGGGATGAGAGAGAGAGAGAGAGAGAGAGAGAGAGAGAGAGAGAGAGAGAGAGAGAGAGAGAGAGAGAGGAGATAATAAAGCTTAGGTAATATGAAAAGTCAGAGAGAAAAGGAAAATTATTCATTCACACCCTTCCCCCCAAAATACACATATAGTAGCTGAACATGAGTGGATGTGTTAGGCTAATGGCTATAAAACAAGAAAAGATCCCAGACAGGAGAAACCTCCCCTCAAGTTCTTGGTTAGGGTAGTCCAAAGACTGCCTAAATAGCATAGGCTATTGTCACAGCCCTCCCAGAATTTGAAAGAATCATCCTATTTTTTAACAGATCATATTTGAGACATAGGATTTGTTTCAAATGAACTGGAACTAACCTGGAAGCCTCCTCCATAAAGATTGACCTCATGGTTCTAGAGGATATTATGTAAGCTGCTATGGGAGAAAATCAAACAATGCTCCACTCAGCTGAAAAGTTTGATAACCACAATGACTGGCACGGCAAACCATCTCTATTGAGCCATTAATGACACATTTATCTAGGGTGTAATCCACAGCTCACTAGTTCTAATTAAAGACTTCTCAATATAGCGGACACATTGGTGGCACTGTAAATATAGCCAACTACACATGGCCGGAGAGGTCAAAGATCCTAGAAAAAATACTCTCTGTTGTCACAACTCTACAAAAATGAAATTTCTGGTGACATGCATAATATTTATCCTTATATTTAAAGAAAAGTATACCATCCATAAAATAATTTCTTCTTCTAGTAGATGGTGGCTATTAAAGAGTTCCATAACTGGTCAAACACAGAGATTATATCTCTGAAAGATGCCCAGTTTTAAGTGGCCTATCTACAATGGAACATCTACACCTAAGACTCGTGTAACATAGTAGAACAAAGGGCAGAGGCAAGGACAAGTTGGAACCATGGAGGGGGGGAAGAAGAAGGAGCTCTAGAGAGGTGGTGATACTAGGAGGCAAGTATTATTAAGAAGGGAAACTGGGGTACTTCAACTGGTCAGTGAAGAAGGGGTTAGAAGGGAGGAAGAGGGGAGGAAGGAGAGAGAGAGAGAGATAGAGAGAGAGAGAGAGAGAGAGAGAGAAGAGGAAAATGTATCAGTTCAAAAATTTACTGAAAATAGACATACAATATCTAAAGAGGAGTGCATGTGTATCACTGAAGGCTATATAACAAGATAAATAATGCCACACAGAAGAAACTTCCCTTTGAGTTGTTGGTCAGGGTAAACCAAGAGTCTCCCAAAATAGTACAGGCTATTGCCAGCACTCTTGATTATCTCCCAGAATTTGAAGGGATAATCCTATTGTTGAATAGGGCATACTTGGGACACAGGACATGGTCCAATGAGTTGGAAGTGACCATGAAGCCTCTTCCCTGAGCACTAGATCTCATAGTTCTAGAGGACTCTATGGAAGCTGCTAATGGAGAAAATCAATTAATATTTCACCCCCAGTTGTAAAGCCTAATACCACCACAATGATTGGTGCAATAAACTAAAGTGGTACAGAAGTCGCACTTTTATCTTGGGGGCAAACAACAGTTTAATTGTATTTAAAGCCCTGTCAATGGGAGGGAACTCGTGAGTGTTACTATAAACATAGAAAACTATACATGGCTACAGGAGCCATAGATTCAAGGGAAAATTCTATTTGTCATACACCTAGACAAATGAAATTTCTTACTGTATGATGAATATAGATCCTCATATTACAGGCAAGTATATCATTCACCCCTCATCGAAGAAGCTTCTTTTCAACAGAAAAGGACTATTACAGAGTTCCACAACTGGTCACATATTAGTAATATATATCTGAATGGTGTCCAGTCTAAGTACCACAACTACAGTGGACCCTCTACACCTATGGCTCATGGAGAGAATACTGATGTAGCCCCAATTCTCACCAGTGAAGCTTCCTCACGCAACAGAGTGCCATGACCAAAGAAGGTCACAACTGGCCAAAGTGTAGAGAAAAAGAAACCACAGAGTATGCTTCACTGAAAATAGGATTTCAGTATGTAGTATAGACTCACAGGGATTGACAATCCTTCTCTTTCTGCATACAAATAAATTTGAAAAGGAAATGTTCCAATAAGGGGATATTAACTTTTATTTTCTTTGACCTTTAGAAGAAGTAAAATACAAATAGTTCATTTCTGATTTTTTTGCTGATGTTTATTTGGTTTTTATGTAGATTAAATATATTTTTAGCTTTCTTTCTGTTATTAGCTCAAACTATGTGCAACCTTAAGAAGCATTTGTAATTCACAATCTTCCCAGAACTAGGATACTATGATGCCAATATTTCATGTTAACTTAGTATTGTATCATCTTAGCTATAGTCCAGAATTGGTAATATTTAAATACCACTTGTTTTAGAATGGCATAATTTTTTTTAATTTATTTATTTATTTATGTGTATGAATGTACTGTCTGCATGTAGGTTTGTGCACCCATGTCATGTAATGCTGCGGAGGTCAGAAGAGGGTCTCGGATTCCCCTGGAACTGGAGTTCTCCTGGAACTGGAGTTACAGACGGTTCTTAGCCGCCATGCGGGTGCTGGGGATCGAACCCGGGTCCTCTGCAAGAGCAGTCGGTGCTCTTAACCGCTAGGCTATCTCTCCAGCCCAGAATGGCATAATTTTTATAACTTAATCACACTTATATTCCATGCAGTGTTTTCAGGATTCAATGAGAGTCTACTATGTTTTGTGAGATTTAAAATCATTAAATTACTGGTGCTTTATAATTTGCATTTAAAACAATTACTTTCTACATAAAATGAAAGATCACATTGGTGCTAGCATTTCTCCAAAAGGAATATGTAGGACTTACTGCTTTCAAATTATTTTAATTTTCAACTTATTTAAAGTTTCACCATGTGTCATACATAATATGAAAATCACAAGACGAAGTATATGCTAAATGATGAATAATTAATTGTATGCATGTGATTCTAAAAGGATAAGAGCACATAATGTGGAATTAAAGAGTTAATTAGGTACCAACATTTACAAATAATTTTAAAATGGTGACCACAGCTCAGTGACTTAGAGTGTTAAATATCATAAAGATTGGGGTTTCCAGGTGTTAAGGGCTGCTGTCATGAGAGAAGCATATGCAGTTTGCTTTCCTATTAGTGCCCTCTTATGGCCTTCTAGCTTTCTTTTCACATTCTTGTCTGTATCTACATATTTCAGAATTTGAAGTAGTAAACATTTTCCAAATTGCAAATATAGAATATTTCATATTTGACTACTACTACCCGTGCATTATAATAATTGACAAAGGAATTTGGATTTAAGTATTGTGATATCACCTATGACTAAGCAATTTAAAGTGTCTATTTAGAATTCATAGATAGTAAGTTACAGCAAATATAAGTAACAACGTCAGCACAACAATGAAATAAACCTCTCTAGAATCATTTTCCTATGCTTGATAAAGAATAAAGAAGTGTTCACATAATGTAATGGTTGATAGCTGTTTGCAGAGTGTGAGCCTTCCATTTACTTTCAGGTACTTGCTGTAAATGTGCATGACAACTGCTTACATCCAGGTGAACAATAGAATAACATTTTAATCCTTACCCTAAAAGAAGGATTGGTCACATCACAGAGAAAAGTGACTTCAATTATTTTCTAAACAATGAAAGGTGAAGGAAATTGTACTACTTACAGAGTGGTCATTTCCTTCACAATGACACCTCACTCCATTCAACATATGTAATTAGTATAAAGTAACATAAAATAATTGACAAGTGCTCGGGTTTAGCATGTTTTTACAGCCCAATGCTGAAAGGAAGACTGATACTATAGCCTTTTTAGAAGTGTAATTTTAAATGCTTCAGTGCCTCATCATTATAGATAAAACAGGACATGAGACAGAATAAGAAGAAGACTAATTTTCTATACATTTTTCTCTTCTAGATGAAAATATTTTAAAATCAGTCAGTACAATGTAGGACCTGGGAGGCTAAAGAATAATAAATTCAAAATGTATCAAAATGCATTAAAGTCCAAAGTATATTCTTTTCTAATAATCTCAAAAACAAAATTAATAGAATGGTATTGAAAAATAATGCCATCATGTTCTGGATAAAATGATATTTACATAGCAACATTAAATTTGAGAATACTAATGTTCATTTTTCTATTCTACAACAAATTTTTTTCTTTTTTTTCTTTCCTTAATTATATTTGAGGTTATGCTATGCATAATAATCCTATATAGAAAATTGTAACAACTTTAAACATAAATATTTGATTCTTTGAAATATGTATATAAAAAAACTTTAATATTAATTTTAAACATTTAAGTATCATTGGTGTTCACACAGTGAAACAATTTAAGAATGTCCTGTAGTACTCAAAATTAATATTCAAATATGTTAAATTATTTATGTAAATTGATAGTAGATATTGCTCAGAAACTAAGTACTTATGTAGAACTAATAATGACTGAAAATTCCAAATACACACTACATAAAGTAATGTTTATGTTCTACAATGCTCTAAACCTTACCTCTAAAAATAATCCATAACTTTTATATTCAAACAGTTTTCTCCTAAGTTGAGGTTGGTATGCTAATTAACTTACTTTTCTCATATCAGGAGTATTATGTTCAAATAATTATGCCTATATAGTCAAACTTGGTATTGGCAGAAGTTTCTGCTATTACTTGACTCATTTCAATCCTCAACTATGACTATTCTAATAACATTTCATTTGGTTCTGATTGTTCTCTATGTTTCCAGAAGATGTATAATAATACAGGATGTAAATTTTATAAGAGGACCAGTTAATATGTACTTATGTGTATGTACATAATATATGATAGTCAAAATAATTGAGAACTGTAAACCCACTTTTGAAATCGGAAATTTTATAAATAATTCTGTACAGAATTATTCTAACTTGGAGTGAATTAATATATTAATTATGATATACTAGATTCAAGAGGCCACAAAATGTTGCATATAACAGAGGTCACAGTCAACATGCAAAAATTTAAGGCAAACAAGGGAAGATCAAGGGGACAGAGCTAGGAAAGGAAGTATCCTTATGATATGATTCTCTACATAAAAGACTCTCGAGATTCCACCAGAAAACTCCTGGAGTTGATAAAAGAGGATACAAAATTAACAGAAAAATAACACCTTTATCAATAAAGAATTATGGAAACAATCATGTTCAAAATAAACTAAAAAAATCTATCTTCAATAGAATCCAATAAAGGAAGTGTAATATTTGTATAATAAAAACCTTCCTTAGGCCGAAGAAATGGTTCCATGGTTAACAGCACCAACTATCGTTGCAGATGTCCTGGTTGCAATTCCCAGTACCCACACGGTGATTAACAAACATCAAGTAACTCCAATTCCAGGGGAAAGCTGATGCCTTCTGACACCATGAGGCATTGCACAAAACGGGAGCATTTACTTATTTTTTTTTTATTTATTTTTTTTGTAAGTGCATGAGTGTACTGTCTGCATGTAGGTTTGTGCACCCGTGTCGTGCAATGCCGCGGAGGTCAGAAGAGGGTCTCGGATTCCCCTGGAACTGGAGTTCTCCTGGAATTGGAGTTACAGACGGTTCTTAGCCGCCATGTGGGTGCTGGGGATCGAACCCAGGTCCTCTGCAAGAGAAGTTGGTGCTCTTAACCGCTAGGCTATCTCTCCAGGCCAGGGAGCATTTACATAAATGCAGCAATACACACCTGTATATATAAAATAAATATAATAAATAAAATATTTTTAAAAAACCTTTCAGTCTCTGAAGCTGTGAAAGATACCAGAAGATGGACGACTTGCTTGTTCTGGAATTGCTACTCTCAGTATAGTGATAATGGCTATCCTACCAAAATCAATCTACGGATTCAATGTAATTCTCACCAAAATTCCAACACAATTCTTTACAGATATTAAAAAGTAAGCTTACGGGGCTGGAGAGATAGCCTAGCGGTTAAGAGCACCGACGCTCTTGCAGAGGACCCGGGTTCGATCCCCAGCACCCACATGGCGGCTAAAACCGTCTGTAACTCCAATTCCAGGAGAACTCCAGTTCCAGGGGAATCCGAGACCCTCTTCTGACCTCCGCGGCATTGCACAACATGGGTGCACAGACCTGCATGCAGACACTACATTCATACACATACAAAAATAAATAAATAATAATAAAAAAAAATTAAAAAATAAAAAAATAAAAAATAAAAAATAAAAAGTAAGCTTAGAGTTCATTTGGAAAGAATCACTGAAGGTTGCCAAAATCCCCCCCCTCAATTAAAATAATAAAAATAAAATAAAACAAAAACACCGGAGGTATCACCGTTCCTGATATAAAATTATATAAAAAATTGCAGGAGATTATCATAAATGTAGACATATTGCTCAACAGAATAGAATTAAGTATCCATGTATAAGCCCACACTCCTACAGTCACCAAAATTTTTACAAAGATGCCGAAATTCGAAAAAGACAGCATGCTCAGCAAATCGTGCTAGTCAACCTGGATAGGTAAAGTAGAAGTAAATAAGATCACTGTCTCTCACTATGCACAAAACTCAATTCCAAATGAACCAATGACCTTAAGTTAAGACCTGATATTCTGAGAGTGATAGCAGAAAGAATAGGGAATACACTTCAAAGTATAGGCACAAGAAAAGATTTTCTAAGCAGAACCCTGAGCAAACCTTAAAATTAAAAATTGTAAAATGGGAATTCAGGAAGCTACAAAGCTTCTACAAAGCAAAGGGCATCATCACATCATCATTTGAGTAAAGAGGCTACAGAATGGGAGAAAACCTTTGCTACTAGCTTTACATCAGAGAGGGTTAGTGTCTACAATATATAAAGAAATAAAAGAAACCCAAACACCAAGAAAACAACCAATGAAAGTTTGGAGCCTGAAACAAAAAGCATTCTCAAAAGATGAAATAAAATAACAAAAATATTTTTCTTTCTTAATTTTCTATTGAAATACCTATTTCATACAATATGTCTTAATTGAATTTATGCCTGTTCCCCCATCCATGTCCTCCCATCCCAAAACTCATGCATTCTGCCATACTTATTAAATCCTGTCTTGCATCTTTTTCTCAGACTTTTTAAAACTTTTTTGATGCAGAGGTTCACTGTTTTGATAAATTCTTTGATAAAGTCTTTTTTTTTGATACCTTTAATTTTATGTTACTCCAAAGTATGCATATATACATTCCACACGTATATCCAAATTACAAAGTCTGAAAATAAACAGTATTCCAAAACACATTTACTGATTCACATTTTACCAGTAAAGTTTCAAGCAGGTAAAAAGAAACATAACATTAAATAAAAATTTCAACATTGAGGACATGCAAATTAAAACTACTTTGAGATTTCCTCATAGTCTACTCAGAATGGCTAAGATCAAAAGCAATTAAAAACAAACACAAGCTCAGATGTGGGAAAAGAGGCACAATCAGTCACTGCTTGTGGGAGGGAGCACAAATGGGTGCAGTGGCTATGAAAACCTATGTTGAAGTTCTGTAGGAAGTTCGAACTAGATTTACCATATGACCAGCTCTAACAGTGCTAGGTATAGTCCCAAAGAATTCACTACCATACTAGGGAGATGAATGCCTCTCTTTCACACTATCCGATAAATGAAAACAGCTCTAGTTGTCCATCCACTGATGAATAGATAGCAGCATGTGATATATATGTGAAATGGAAACTTACTGAGCTAAAAAAAATATAAAATTATGAATTTTTCAGGTAAAGAGATGGAATGAGAAATAGGCATTCTGCATGAAATAACCCAGACCCAGAAGGAAAAATAATGTTTCTTTCTTAAATGATTATGCAAGCTTTCATTTTAATTATAGATATGTGCACTTACTGAAAGTTATATATAAGCCACAAAATGAGAAAAAGGCCATTGGAGATTACTCAAGGGAAGGATGATAGAACATATGTCATATTAAGGAGAAAAGATAATGAAAAAAAAGATTAAATGGAGTGGGGAAGGCAAGGCAGGGCAAGGGAATTATGGATATGGAAAACTAACATTAAAATTCTTAGAAAATATCATAGGCAAACCTAACACTGTAGAAACTAACATGACAGTAAGATCCCATTGCTGATGATAGGACTACTTGAGTCCAAGGCATGGAGAATTAAACTCATACATACCTAAAGCTGTACCCAGTTGGTTAGATTCATGGTTCTGAAACATTCTATGTGAACTACTGTGGAGGAAAAAGTAATCAAAATCTTTCAAAACTTTAAACCTTGGTAATTGCAATAATGATTGGCCTAGCAAGACATGACTATGTGTGCAATAATGGCATGGATGTGGGTATATGCAACCTCTTTCAGGTTGTAATTAAAATGTATGAAATGAGTTCATCCTCCTCCACCCTCATGGTTCCTCTGCATGTCCCTCAATTTTCCCCTCAGCCTAACACATATTCCCTACCCCTTCTCCCTCCCTCATAACATCTTTTCTCAACTAGCCCCCTCTTTCAGGCTCTTTCCCTTTCCCTTCGTGTTTCCTTTCCACATTCCTGATTAATCTTGCTGCATCAGGATATATACTCACATATAAGGGATTGGTGTTATGATCAGCAAACGAGGGAGAGTATCTAGTAACAGTCTCTAGTTCCATCCATTTACCTGCAAATTTAGTAATTTCATATTTTCTTACTGCTAATTCAAAATCCATTGTGTAAATGTACTACATTTTCATTTTCCCTTCATCAGTTGAGGAACATTTAAGTTGTTTGGAGGATGTCTTATCTATTGTGAAGAAAACAGCCACAATTATGAAAGTGCAGATATCTCTACAGTAGGATGGAAACTTTGTGTATATCGATAGGGAAGGGAATCTAAATTTGGTTAATAATTGATGTACTAAATGTACAAAAGCTCAATTTTTTTAAATAGCATAGAAATTTGGGATTGAAAAGGGAAGAACTGGCATGTGGATTTGAAAAGAGGGGGATAAGGAAAATGGACAGGGAGCGACCAGAAAAAAAGTCTATATTAAGGAAATGTGAGAATTATTTTTATTTTATGTGTATAAGTGTATTGCCTCCATGTACGTGAGTACAACTGTGTTGTACAATGTGCACAGAGGTCAGAAGAGGTGTCAGTACAATGTGTATGGAGGTCATAAGAGTCAAATCCTCTGGAACTGGAGTTAGGATAATTGTTAGCTGCCTTGTTGCTGGATGCTCAGAATCAAATCAGTTCCTCTTCAAGAGCAACCAGTGCCCTTGCCCACAGAGATATCGCTCTAGCCCATGAAATAATTTCTTGGCATAAAAGTCTCAGAGTAGAATTTCATCTCTTAGCTTTAATGTGTAAAATCTTGGAATTTGAAAATTTCATCAGTGGAAGAAAATGGGTCAAAAAGCAATGATTGCACCCCTCAGTGAACTTAGACTGACAGTCCACCATCTAGATCCTCAATAGAAAGACAGAGTGAAAAACTACCATTGTTTCTTTCACTGAGGCAAAATTCTATATTAAAATGAATTAAATTAGTTATAATTACATACTGTATATATGCTAGGGTGACCATTACAGCATATCTATCAATCAATCTTACTAGCTAGCTGTATTAGTCACTTTTCTGTTGCTGTGATAAAACACCAGACCAAGGAACTTATAAAAGGAAGAGTTTATTTGAGCTTACGATTGGCGGTTCCAGGGAATTAGAGTCCATTGTGATGGGAGGTGTGGCAACTGGATCTGGAGCAGCAAACTGAGGGTCACATCTCGCAAAGAGCACAGGAAACAGAGAGGAGGGCAACTGTATACCACAAGGCTTGTTAAACTCACTAAGCCTGCCCCCAGCGACGCACTTCCTCTAGCATGGCCACACCCTCCAAGACCTCCAAAAACAGCACCACCAACTGGAGACAAATGTCTGAATACCTAGAGCCTATGGGGGACACTCATCCAAACCACCACATTCCACTCCCTGGCCCTCATAGGCTCCTGACCATATAAAATGCAAAATGCATTTAGTCCAACCTTAAAAGTCCCCATAGTCTTTACCAGTTTCAATGTCATTCAAAAGTCCATAGTCCAAAGTCTCTTCTGAGACTCAGGCCAATCTCTTAACTGTAAGCTCCTGTAAAATCAAAAGGCAAATTACATACTCCCAACGTACAGTGGAACCGAATACACATTCCCATTCCAAAAGGGAGGAATAGAGGCATAGTGAGGAAATACTGGACCAAAACAAGACCGAAAACCAGCAGGGCAAACGCCAAGTCCAGTAGCTCCACATGCAACCTCTGGGACTTGACTTCCAAAGGGCTTAGATGGCTCAGCTCTTCCAGCTTTGCTTGCAACATACATCTCTTTCTTAGGCCGGTACCACTCCCCGTATGCAGCTCTCCTTGGCAAATATCTCACAGGTCTGGCATCTCGAAAGTCTTTTTGGGGTCTCCAATGTCCACCAGGCTTCACATTCACAGCTTCATGCAATGGCCTATCAGGGCCTTCTTTATTCAGGGACATCCCTGCTGTACTCTGCCTGGCCTCTTTGGCTCTCTGAAACCATGGAGGAAGAACTGATGACCCCTTCACTCTTGAGAACTTCAGGCCTCTAAAGCCAGCACCAAATGAATGAAATTGCCAAATCTGGCTGCAAGTTCAGGACGGACCCTGGCCCATTTCAACCACATTTGCAACTTTTCTCTGCCCTGGACTTGCTGGAGGATTAGCTGGGTGTGGTCTTGCCCTGAAGGTACTGATTCTTTTGTTTACTTGTAAATCTCGAGGTCCTTCCTTAATCACTTTAATCTCCTTATCAAAAGGAAACTCTCCTTCACAAGCCTTGGCCCCATCTTTAATCTTCCTAGTGCAGTGATCAGATCCAAACTGTACATTTTGCATTTCTTTCTGCCCCATCTGCTCTTTTTCACTGTAAATCTGTATAATATTCACCATTAAAAACCATGCCACCATTTCTACATTAGGCTGTCTTGAAATATCCTCTGCCAAAGATATCAGTCCACCGCTTTTCAACTTAGCATCAGGCAAGCATCTGGGCTGTGGGCAAACTGCGGCCAGACTCTTTATCAAAATATCCCGGCTGCTGCCTACGTCTCTATTTTCCCCTGGGACCACATCTTTTGCAGCCATGCTTTCTTCCAGGCCTCCACTAGAATGGCCCTTTAAGCTCTGCTTACAATAGTCAGCAGCCTTTCCAGCCCAAAGTTCCAAAGTCTTCCACACTTCTCCAAGCATACACATGGTCAGGTTCTTCACAGCCAACCGCCCACTCTCTGGTACCAATAACTGTATTAGTCACTTTTATGTTGCTGTGATAAAACACCAGACCAAGGAACTTATAAAAGGAAGAGTTTATTTGAGCTTACGATTGGCGGTTCCAGAGAATTAGAGTCATTGTGGTGGGAGGTGTGGCAACTGGATCTGGAGCAGCAAACCGAGGGCCACATCTCGCAAAGAGCACAGGAAACAGAGAGGAGGGCAACTGTATACCATAAGGCTTGTTAAACTCACTAAGCCTGCCCCAGCAACGCACTTCCTCTAGCATGGCCACACCCTCCAAGACCTCCAAAAACAGCGCCACCAACTGGAGACAAATGTCTGAATACCTAGAGCCTATGGGGGACACTCATCCAAACCACCACACTAGCTATTATCAATAATATTAATCATGTACACATACCTAAATTCATGTATAGAAAGATAGATGATAGATAGAGAGAATGACAAAAGAGCATAGACAGAATAGTATTATATACTATCAAATCCTTAAAAACAGAAAATATTATAGGCTAAAAGAAAACAATTATAAATTGTAACAAATATAAAACAGTTATATGATAAAAACAAATATAAAACAGTTATAGTGAAAACAAACTGGGATATTATGTAAATTTCATAATAACTGAACTTCAAAAGAAAAAATAAAATAGAATTCAAGAAAATAAAATGTAGCATTTTATATTTACAGAGATTGATTCTTCATGACAATATCATAATAGGTTTCCTAAGAACAGAATGCTAAATACATGAGAAATTGGCAAAAGAAAGTGAAAGAAAAAATACACTAATTATTAAATAATTGTTTGGTTCTAAATAATAAGCATCATGGGTCTAATTTAAATCCAAAGAACCATCATTCATCTGGATTTAATTGATTTTTATGTTCAGCCACCAGGAACAGAACACAGTCTTCCTAACTTGCAGTGGACTATTCATCAATATAAACATCTTCAGCCTCAGAAACAAACAAGAATTTCATAAAAAGAAATATTAACAAGAGTAAACTAGATAGAAAACAATTTCAAAGTCAATAGTTGAAAGATAATATGAAATTTGAAGACTTCAGAAATTAAAAAGGATACGTCAATGTAGCATATTTGTCAATGAAATGTCATGGAGAACAGGAAATATTTGTATGAAAATATAAGTAAAATAATCAAAGTTTGTGCAAGACAAAAATGGAGAAAACTACTTCAAGAAGTGTTGGAGCAAAGAGCTGAACAGGGACTTCACACATGAGGAATTAGAGATAGCTGAGAAACATCTTAAGAAGTGTTCAACATCACTAATAATTAAGGAAATGCAATTTAAAACCACTTTACGATATCATCGTACTCCAATAAGACTGTCTAGAATCAAGAAAAGAAATGATACCAAGTGCTGGAGAGGTTCTGGGGAAAGGGGAACACTCATCCACTGCTGGTGGGAATGTAAACTCACTCATACAGCCACTATGGAAAGCAGTGTGGAAAACCCTTGGAAGACTTGGAATGAACTTGCTACCTGACCTAGCCATACCACTCCTGAGTATGTACCCACAAGACTCATCTTACCACAGAGATACATACACAGCCATGTTTATTGCAGCTCTCTTCACAAAAGCAGGGAGCTGGAACCAACCCACATGCCCCTCAACTGACAAGTGGATAGAGAAATGTGGTACATCTACACAATGGAGTTCTATGCAGCAGTAAAGAAAGATGACATCATGAGCTTTGCAGGTAAATGGTTGGAGCTAGAAGACATCATGCTGAGTGTAGTAACACAGTCCCAGAAAAACAAATAATGAATGGTATCCCTCATCTGTGGATGGTAGCACCAATTACCTAATTGTATGGCAAACTGAGCAACATCAATGTGATCTGAAAACAACTGTGTTCTTATATTGTAGAATCCCTTAAAAAATAAACAAATAAAGAAAAAAGAGCTAATAGATCTCAAATCAATACTGTAAGCTTCTATCTTAGCAAAGACATGAAAGAATAAAAACAATACAAAAATAAGTAGGAACAAAATATAATCACATTTAGGACAGGAATCGATAAAATTTGAAAAGAGAAAAATCTATAACATGAAAAGCTCATTATTTGAAAAGATTGTTGAAATTGATTTTAAAATTTCTCTCCATGCTAAGAAAGAACAAGAAAAGGCAAGCTACTAATATCTTAAATGATAATCAAGTATTACTACTAATGCCATATGTATGAAAAAGTAAATGATAACCCAATAGCTAAATATTTATTATCTGAGATGCAGTGTGTAATTTCCTTGAAAACAAACACACTGCATATGTTAATAATGAAATTATAGGCAAAGAAAATCATTAACTGTAGGACTCACTGAATAAACAATGAGCAACCATCCATGAAAAAGATGGGTTCAAAAATAGAAAAAAAAAAAAAAGAAAAAAGAAGAAGATGGGTTCAATGGTAAATTCTTCCAAGCTTTTCCGGGAAATAAATGATAATAATGCTTTGTAATATCAACACTTCCTAAGTCATTGCATAAAAAATAAATAAAACACAATTTAAAGAAAGAAGAAATGGATGATTACAGACACTAAGAACTTTCACAGGAAACCAAAACCTACAATCAAACATCAGGTGTGTGTTTATCTGAAAAGAACAGTTGTAAGCAGAGGATCAGAATAACAACAACAAGGAAAAGACAGTAATAGAGCATGAGATATAGAAATGTAGACTCATAAAATCAAACATACTCTAATATCAGGTATAGGCCACATGGTATGGAAAGGAGAGTGTGCTCCATGAAAGGAATTTTAGAAAAAGAGAAATCAAAAGACTCAGCACCACAGATACACAATCTGGCAATGTTCAAAATACAGTTAAATTGGGCATGGTAGTGTGCTCCTTTATTCCCAACACAGAGAGTGGCTCAGCAATTAAGAGCACTGGCTGCTCTTATAGAGGACCCATGTTACAATTCCAGCACCCACACAGCACTTCACAACTATCCTTAACTCCAGCTCTAGGGGTATTCAATGCCCTCTTCTGACTCTGAAGACATTGTACTTTGTGGATGCACCTGCACACATACAAGCAATATACCCCTACACCTAAAATAACAAATAAAATCATTTAATTTAAGCATTCAAGAAGGAAAGATGCAGGCAGATTTCTGTGAGATCAAGGCCAGCATGGGATGATCTACATAGCAAGTTCCAGGCCAAGTAGGATTACATAGTGAGACTTTGTCTCAAGAAAGAAAAAACAAAATAAAAAAACAAAACAGAAAGCAGAATATATATATATATATATATATATATAGTTTAGATAGATGATAGATAGATAGATAGATGATAGATAGATAGATGATAGATAGATAGATAATAGATAGATAGAGAAATAGGCTGATACATTTGATATATTGATTGAAATAGCTTTATTTTATGGCTTATTTTTTTACTCAGGTTTTGTACATGTCATAACATTTTTAATTGAATTCAGGTAACTTACCCATCCCTGCCCCCTCCCTCTTAAGGGAGAAAGTTAGGATATATAGGAAATAATTTTGCTAATATTATCTTCCAGTGAGGAATATATAATCTGAAAACAGAATAACAATTATACAAAATGAATCCAAACTTCTTTTCTCCATCATCCTTTATCATTTCAAATACTGAATTTGGAACTGAATTTAAAATTTTCAGAATTTACTGAAAAAATATTAATAAAAATTTTCCAAAACAAAACAAAAAGAGTGCTATTTTATCTACAGGTCTGTTTTATCCACCATGCCAGGCTATTTTATTACTATAGCCCTGTAATATAGTTTGAAATCTGTTATAGTAATCCCTACACCCTTGAATTGCTCTTTTTGCTCAGGGTTGCTCTGGCTATCCAGGGTCTTTTGTTTTTTCATATGAATTTAAGGATGTTTTCTCTAAGTCTGTGAAGAAACTCATGAGAATTTTAATTGCTGTTGCATTGAATCTGTATATTAGTTTGGGTAGGATGGTGATTTTTACTATATTAATTCTTCCAATCCATGTGCATGGGAGGTCCTTCTATGTTCTGTTGTCTTCTCCTTCAATCTTCAAGGGCTTAAATTTTTCAGTGTAGAGATGTTTAGTGTCTTCTGTAAGGTTTGTTCATATATATAATTTTTTGAAGTTATCATGAATGGGAAGGTCCCCTTGCATTCCTTCTCCAATTGTTTTCTGTTGGTATGAAGAAAGGCTATTGATTTTTTAGGTTAATTTTGTATCCTGCCACTTCATTGTAAGCTGTTCATTATTTCTAGGAGTTCTCTGGTGGAGTGTTTTGTATTCCTTAGGTAAAATATCATGTCACCTGCAAAAAGGGATACTTTGACTTCTTCTTTCCCCGTTCATACTCCTTTAATTTCCCTTTCTTGACTTATTGCTCTAGCAAGCATCTCAAGCACTATATTGAAAAGGAGTAGAGATAGAGAGCAACCTTGCTAGATTTCTGACTTTAAAGAGGATGCTTCTAATTTCTCCACATTTATAATGATGTTGGCTGTGTGTTTGCTGTATATGGCTTTAATTATATTGAGGAATGTTCCCTATAGTCCAATTCCCTCTAGGATTTCAAACATGAAGTCATATTGAATTTTGTTGAAGACTTTTCCCACATCAATTGAGATGACCATGCGTTTTTGGTTTTTTGTTTTTTGTTTTTTTTTTTGTCTTTCAGTCACTTTTTGTGCTTTATGATATTTATTGATTTATCTATTTTGAATCATCCCTGAATTTTTGGTATATAACTGAATTGGTCATGATGGATGGTGACATTTTTGTATGCAGTTCAGCATTTTTTTGAGAATTTTTGCATCTATGTTCATTAATTAAATGGGTCTATAGATTTCTTTTTTGGTTTATCTTTGGCTAGTTTGGGTATTAGAAAGTGCTATTTTGTTGGGGTTTTTTGTTTTTTTAATTTTATTTATTTTTATGTGTATCAATGTACTGTCTGCATGTAGGTTTGTGCACCCGTGTTGTGCAGTGCCGCGGAGGTCAGAAGAGGGTCTCAGATTCCCCTGGAACTGGAGTTCTCCTGGAATTGGAGTTACAGATGTTTCTCAGCCACCATGTGGGTGCTGAGGATCGAACCCGGGTCCTCTACAAGAGCAGTTGGCGCTCTTAACCACTAGGCTATCTCTCCAGCCCCTAGAAAGTGCTATTTTGATTGACTTTTTCTTCAAGGCAAACACATGGGTGATATTTTTATACTCCAAACTCAAAGACCCCTCTCCCATTTTACTGGCTAAGTGAGTATGAAGCTTGAGAACTCATTAATCTTCTTGTGACTTTGACATAGAAATGAAGACATAGGTCTATATGTGCAACCATGGAAATGAAGCATGCTGTGGAGATGGAGAGGCACCTATAGATACCTTCTGGGAAGATTAATGAGACCAGCTTTGTCTGACAAGGATTCAGGAGCTGTGATGGGTACTGTCATTGTCAGGGAATACTGTAGCATTCATTTTCCTTATCTTCTCCCTTATTCACAAAATTTTAAAATATTTTCTCTGTTCCCAGATTTCCTGTAGACTTTGGAGAAAACAGGGTCTCTACTGAGGCATCTCACATGGATGGCCACCTCTCAGAGTGTGTGTAAGAAAAGAAGTTTCTAACCAAGTAGTACACTGAGTAAAGCAGAAGTTTGAGGGTAACATATATATTCTCTAAGTGGTTGAATTTACATTCAGAAGCACTGACAAGAATTCAGCCAATAGTGGTTATAATAGTATGCCTGCTCTAGTTGGAAAAGCAGAAAAAAGACACAATCTTTACATATCATTTTCTCTTATATCTAACCTGTTTAGATATTAGAAATATACAATCTATTACTAGCCTTACACAGACTAAATGAAATGAGACATTTGGGAGAAAACCAAGGAATCTTTATGATTTATTTCAAAAGAAAGACATATTGACTATAGGTTTTTATTGTTTTGCCTTGATGTAGATTCTGTCTTTATTTCCCTCACTAGCTTTTCTCATTCCTTCATTTCATGTGCCTTTTCTCTCTTTTCCATCCTGCTTCTTTTATTTTTACTATTCAAATTCTTCCTTCATTACAGTATTTATGTTATTAAATAGTTTGTGATCACTAAAATAAAATATCCAGTTCAATTTGTAAATATCTTAGTTCTTCTGTTGTCTGCCTGTATTTGGAGTGGAATTCTTTCTAATTTTACATATTTATATGTAAATATCTGGGGTACTTTTCACTTCTTGTTATTGTGCTCTAAGTCTTCTGAGAAAAATCAAGTTATCTGAATCATATTAAGGAAGATCAGGTTCTCAAAGAGGCTGTCGCATTAGAAATAAAATCATCATATGAAATAAAAAGTGATATCCATGCTAAGATATAAAAATGTGCATCTTAGCCGGGCGTGGTGGCGCACGCCTTTAATCCTAGCACTTGGGAGGCAGAGGCAAGAGGATCTTTGTGAGTTCAAGGCCAGCCTGGTCTACAGAGTGAGTTCCAGGACAGCTGGGGCTACAGGGAAGATCCCTGGTTTCGAAAAGACAAAAAAATAATAAAAAAAACAAAAAAAAAATGTGCATCTTTATCTCATCCACATTTTGTTGCTAAAATTATATTTATTATATTTATTTTATGTATATAAGTGTATTGTCTGCATGTATATAAGTGCACCCATGTAGTTTAATGTTACAGAGGTCAGAGCAGGATGTCAGATTCTCTGAAACTGGAGTTATGGAGTACTTTTAACCTCCATGTAGGTGTTGAGAACTAAACATGGTTCTCTGCAAGAGCAACCAATGCTCTTAACCACTGAAACAACTCTCTAGCCCCTCACCCCTTTCTCTTTTCTGTCTCATTTGTTTTTCTTTTTTTGCCTAATCAATCCATCACATCATTTAATTATTAAGTTGGGAATTTAAAGTACAATAAATGAAATAGCAGTCCAGTGGAAAATATCACCAACAGACTAAATAAAAAAAAAAAAAAAATAAGGATCAGAGAGACCGAGAACAGGATAGAGGCAATACAGATGGAAATGTAGATCCATAATAAATCAAGTTAATGTAATTAGAAACAAACATGAGCAAATTTTCAAGAACTCTGACAAGATCTAACCTAAGAATCACTAGTGTAGAAGGAGCTGAGATACAAGCTAAGCCCATAGAAAAGTGATTCTGGGAGATTTTAATGGAAAACTCTTAATTTTTAGAACAGCAATGTAAGGCATAAGCCTTCATATTGAAACAGAATTCCAGGAGAATAAAACAGAAGAAAACATAATAAAATAAAAAGCTTAAAAAGGAAGTAACATTTACATACAAAAGCAAACTCATGAGCATTTTATCAGACCTTTCTTCTCAAAAGAACCCTTAAAATGAAAATTATTTCAATATCTGAGGATGAACTACTCCCTAGTATGTTTATGTAGCAAATTTATATTTTAAAATTGATTGAGAAATAATAATCTTAAATGTGAGCAGTTACAAAAGTAATTCATGACCACATATCCAATTTCAGGATTTATTTAAAGGACTTCACAGACTAGGGTTTGAGAGATGGCCTAGCAGTTGAAATAGTTTAAATTGCATTAAGAAATACAGGAAATGAGGGAGAAAATCTAACATCTGAACGGAAGTGAACTAACAACAATGGTTTTTAAAGATTCTTTAAAATAGAAAGATAATGCATTTTCTAATTTTATTCTACAAAGTCATTAATACTTTGATGCCAAAATTAAATAAAGAAAACAAAGGAGATGCTATAGAAAAATTTTGTTAATGATTTTATATATATATATATATATATAAAACTCTTGAATAAAAAAATTTGATAAATATGATAACATTCCAGTAATGTTACATAGGAAAATAAATATACCCAACATACACATTAATCAAGGATAAAAATCAAATGCTAATGTCGATAAATATGTAGGAAAAATTTTCACAGTACTCAGCATTCTTTCATCATAAACTCCAGGAAGATCATACTTCGACATATTAAAAATTTATAAAGCAGATTAATAGTCAACATTCTGCTGAATGGGAAGAACTCAAATAACTTCCTCTGAAATCATTCATGAAGAAAGTTTGCCAATCTTATCACTGTTATTCAATATGTTCTTTTTAAAATTTTAGATAATATTTTATTTTTATTTTTTATTTCTTATTGCTATTAATCTATTTCCATACATCATACATCACTTCTCAATCAAATTTAGAGTCACTTCTATTTCCATGCCCCCCACCCCACCCGAGCTCCTGCATTCTGCCATACATGTCCTGCATCCCCCCTGAGTCTTTACAGAGTTTTGTTTTGTTTTTTTACAAAGCAGAGGCTCACTGTTTTGGGGAGAACTTCACTGTTTCAGTTTTTTCCTTTTCTTTTCCAGTTCATTTGTTGTGTTGTTCTCCACAACCTGCGTTGTTTCAATACACATATACATACAAATATGCATGTACATAAATATACACACACATAAATATATACATATGTACATATACATATCACGTGAGTTGTAGGATCTTTTTTTTTTTTTTGCTAAAAGATGACATGTTTTCCTTAAGAACTGTTTGAAGTTTGCTCCTTGGCAAGCCCAAACAATCATCAATCTTGCCCTTGTGCTCCACACATACTATCATTGAGGCCAGTACAGGAAGGTCAAAACAGGACAGGAGCTTACTGGACCTCATTTGAGTGACCATGGGAAGGAAAGACCCCAGTGTTAATATGTTCTATAACCTGTCAAAGTTAGAGTTGTGGGTCCCATGCTGTTCATCAAGTCATTTGAGGAGCTCGCCATAGCCTGCCCAGTGCTGAGGCCACCATTTCCCAACAGAGCTGCACTTCCTCATCCTGACAAGGCAGCTGGTGTCTCCCCATAGAGCAGCTTTGCCCGGGAGTGGCACCATTTACATTGGCCTGGCCCCTGACACATCACTCAACAATTAGGAAAATCCCTCAGGCCAGTCCACTGGAGGCAGTTCCCAATTGAGGTTCCCTCAAACCAGTTATGTCAAGTTGACACTAAAGCTATCCAGCATAGCTCTCTTCACAATAACAAAAAGCTGGAACCAACCCAAATGACCTTCAACTGATGAGTGGATAACAAAAATGGGGTAATTCTACACAATGGAGTTCTAGCCCTCGGGAGGGAGGCAGAGGCAGGCAGATCTTTGTGAGTTCAAGGCCAGCCTGGTCTACAGAGTGAGTTCCAGGACAGTTGGGGCTACAGGGAGACCCTGTTTCAATAAGACAAAAAAAAAAAAGATGACATCATGAACTTCACAGGCTAAAAGATGTCATGTTTGAAATCTCCTCCCTGGCAAGCCCAAACAGCCATCACTACTGCCCTTGTGCTCCGGACTGAGGATTTCCCTTCCGATGGTCATCAAATGAGGTCCAGTAACCACCTCATCCTGTCTTGATCTTCCTGTACTGGTCTCCATGATACACCCTGGGTAGTCCAAGAATGGCAGTCTACACTCTGAAGAGTCTGAATCCCCAGTAGTAGCTCAGTCCACAAGCTGGATGTCTCAGCCGTCCCCATCTGGCACTGAAGGTTTGGAGGATTCTTAGAAAGACATGAGACTTCAGTCGATATTGAAGGGTTGAAAAGCTGTGTTTCATGTCTTTGAGGAATGGCAAGAGCACTAGCAGCCACAGGGTAGCTGCACCTGCCAGTAAGACAGGCAAACCAGCTGTGCTCTTATTCTTTATTTCTTTTTGTCTTTTTACTAGGATCTCAAGTTTTATAACTGAAGTGCAGTTTCTTAGGCCTTGCTACTTACTTATTTCTGGTTATACTTTCCTTTTGGATGCTTAGGGCTGCACAGTTAGCCCAGATTTTCTAAGGTTTTTGTTTTCTCAAGTCAGATGAGGATCTGGTCCTCGGGGATCACTCAGGTTTTTTGGGGGGAGGGATCCCCTGGCTCCTTTAGGCTTTTCTTTTACCAGTTCCCTCCACTGAAGGGCAGAGTCAGGTCTTGGTAGACCAGGTTTCCCTTCTGGAGGCGTGAACAGACTTTCCTCTTCATGAACTAGACACTGGCTGAAGTCCCATTGGTGGATCTCTGGGACCTCCATGGACAGGAAGGTTGGTGACTCATATTTGAAGGACATTTCGGGGGAGGCCCTCATAGATAGTCCCCTGGGTCATGGTTGACTTCTGAGGGCAAGGAACAAGGTTATCCCCTAAGTCCCTTGGCCAAATTGGTATGAGCCTTACCTATGGTCATAAAGCATCCAGAAAGGCTATGTTACACCAATGTGATACTTTTAACTACTCTATAATATTTTAGAAAAGGCTTGGACAAACAGCTGGGGTGGAGGGTACAGACCATCATATTGGCCAAGAAGATTCTGTGAGCTGAGAGCTGGGAGCTGAGGTTCAATCACAGAGGCTGAGGGCAGCTGCCAGCAGCTGAGGCATAGGGTGCCAGTGTGTGGGCTAAGCAATCCCCCCATGCCAACTGGAACTCTAGAGAGAGTGGCTAGCAACAGAAGAAATACAGATCTCAGAAGGTGTCATCTGGGTTGTTACCAGTCCAGTTCTTGTGGAAAAGAAAGAGAAAAGTGAACTATACCTTTCAATACATAACCAAAACTGAAAGCCTGAAACCTAGACAAGTCAATACTTCATACATAAGGAGAATATAACAAAGTCACCTGAAGGAATCAAGGAAAGCAATCTTTCAACAAGGTGAAGAGGCATTCAAGATTCACATCAGAACAGAGGAAAAAGGCAAACCACATGCTGAGAGCACAAGGAAAGAACAATATGGGAAAAGTGCAGAATAACTACACACCAAACTCAATGGAGCCTGTGGAGGACTCTTACAATGGGATCTCCCTACAGGTTACCCAGGACACAGATCATATAATAACCATCACAGATATAGTCAAAGAAATTATAGAACTAAGGGGAGAGAATGAAAAACTCAGAAAGGACCTACAAAGAGACAACGACAAATTTCACAAAAACTAAAAGGAGAAAATGACAGACTCCAGAAAGTGCTAGAGGGAGAAAATGACAAACTCCAGAAGGAAGTGGAAGCACTGAAAAGATGTCAAGATGAAATGAAAAAGGAAACCAATGAGCAAAACAAGGAGCTACAAGAAAAGATTGAAAAGCTCAGAAAGAAAGTAGAAATACTAAAGAAAACACAAGAAGAAATGAAAAAGGAAATAGAGCACACATCCAATCAAAAGGAAATAATTGGAAAAGCTTCAGAAGCAGAATGGAGGAAGCAGAAAAAAAATCATACCTAGAAGATAACACAGAACAACTAAAAAACTCAAGTAAAGACTATGAAAAATTTTAAAATACACAAGAGTGGAACAACCAAGAAATGTGAACACTATGAAAAGATCAAGCCTCCATATCATAAGGATAGAGGAAGGAGAGGTAGGAGAAGAATCACAAGAGAATGGTATTGATCAGATTGCCAACAGAATAATAGATGAAAATTTCCCCAAACTAAAAAGACAAACCCATACAAATACAAGAAATGCATAGAACACCAAATAGAATAGAACAGAGAAGAAACTCACCTCGCCATATCATAGCTAAAATGCTAAACTCCCAAAACAAAGACAAAATTCTAAAACCCACAAGAGTAAAACAAGAAGTTTCATATAAGGTGAAACCTATCAGAATTACAGCTGACTTTTCAGTGAAAGCAAGAAGAATGTGGACCAAAGCATCCCCAGTGCTAAATGACTATAAATGACAACCCTGGTTTCTATACCCAGAAAAAAATTTCAATTCTAGTTGAAAGAAAGAGAAAAATATTCCATGACATAAACAAGATGAAAGAATACATATCCGGCAAACCAACCCTTCAGAAAATACTTGAAGCAATTCAAAGAACAGAGGAGAAGAGCAACTATCACCAGGCTCCTTTAAAGACAAATTAATAAATGCAGAAATGCAGAAGTAGAAACCTAGAGGAAAAATTCAAATGGATAATTAGGTGAAAGGAAGCAACACATGACTCTCAATTATAACCTTAAATAATAATTGACTAAACTCCCCAATCAAAAGGCATAGACTGGGAGAATGGATTAGGAAACAGAATCCATCAATATGCTCTCTACAAGAAACCCATCTCAAACTAAAGGATAGGCACCAACTTAAAATGAAAGGATGGAAAAAAATATTCCAAAAAAATGGCAGCAAGGAGAAAGCAAGAGTTGCTATTTTAATATCAGACAAAATAGACTTCAAAGTAGAAGCAACTAGAAGAGACAAAGAGGGCCATTGCATCCTTATCAAAGGGAAAATCAACCAGGAAGACTTCACAACCATGAATATATATGCACCAAACTCTGGTGCATCAACCTTTATAAATACAACTCTACAGGACGTCAAGGCACAGATTAACCCAAGCATACTCATACTAGGGGACTTCAATACCACACTGAGTCCATTAGACAGATCTACTGGACAAAGAATGAGCAGAGAGACATCTGAACTGAACAATACAATACAGGAAATGGACCTCACAGACATCTTCTGAATATTCCACCCAAGCACCATAGAATAAACTTTCTATTCAGCACCCCAAGGAACATTCTCCAAAATTGACCACATATTTGGACACAGAAAAATATTTCAACAAATACAAAAAATTGAAATAATTTAACGCATTCTGTGCTGGATAGTTTTAGTGTCAACTTGACACACCTGGGTTGAGGGAGCCTCAATTGGGGAATTGGCCATTGGATTGGCCTGTAGCCACATCTGTGGAGCATTGTCTTGATGGTCCAGCAGTGTGGGAGGGCCAGGCCCACAGTGAGTGGTGCCACCCTGGGCAGGTTGTTGTGTACAGTATAAGAGGGCAGTCTGAACATGAGCCAGGAGAGCAAGCCAGTGAACAGCATTCCCCCATGGCCTGTGCTTCAGCTACTGCCTCCAGGTTCCTGCCCTGAGTTCCTGCCTTGGGTTCCCTGAGTGATGAACTATGACCCAGGAGATGTGAGCTGAATAAACCCTTTTCTCCCCAAGTTGGTATCGGTCACAGTGTTTTGTCACAGCAATGGAAGACAAACTAGAACAGAAATTGGTACCAGAAGAGTGGGGTATTACTGTGACAGACCTGACCTTGGTGTTTTGGGGAAGGATTGTGGAGGCGTTTGGAACTTTGGGCTGGGAATATCATTGAATGCCTAAAGATCATTGCTGTAGAGATTGGAACAGTTTTGCTGAAGGATTTGTAAAAGATGGAGGACTGGCTTGTGAAGTTTCTAGTTTCAAAAGGGAGCAGAGATCATCAGGACTGTGTAATCTGTGGGTTCTGGTCAGCTGGGGCTGAAGAATTAGCTGTAAGTAACAAGAGACCATAACCTGAAGTGAAATATTTGTTGTACTGGGACAATTGATGCTGGTTAGCTGGGGCTGAAAAATCAGCTGTAAGTAACAAGAGACCAGCATCAATGTGGTGAAATCTTCTGGGAAGAATTTCTTCAGGGTCAGCACACAGAAGCTGTGATCCAGAAGGGGCCTGAGCCTCCATCTCAAGCCAATAGCAGGACTTGGTAGTGTTTAAGAGTCTCCTATATGGTTCTGGTGTTGAAATTTGAGGGGGTCAGAGAGCAGTCGAGGCTTGGCACTGTGAGAGGTCAGGAAAGAGCATTGGTGGAAGTGCACCTCAGTTGCAGTGAAGACCCCAGGATTGCAGGGGTCATGGAGAGAAGCTGAAGCTTTGCACCAGGAGAGGTCCGAAGAGACCATTGGTAAAGGTGCTGCCTCAGTTTCAGTGGCGACCCCAGCTTTTTGGAGATGCCAGGACCATGGGACGACCACCAAGACCAGCAGCAGGTGTAGAATGGAGTCAGCCTGGGCCTGTGAGATGAGCTGTGTGTACCACGGATGGCAGAGTCAGAGACAGGGAGCTGCTGAAACCCTTTGGAGCCCAGAAGATCGTGAGTGAATCCCAGGTGTCCAGCCTTGAGCTACTTTGCTGGACTTAGGTTTTGTTTGAGTGTGCCTGATTCTTCCCTTTGAAATAAGACAGTACTTGTTTTGGATTTTACAGCAGCCCACAGTTAAGAGACTTTTAACAGACTGTGAACTTTTAAGTGTTTGGACATTCTAAGGACTGTGGGGCTTTTAAGGTTGTACTGTCTTCGGTTGTGGTTAACTGTCTTAGGTTGTGGTTAATGCTGGATAGCTTTAGTGTCAACTTGACACACCTGGGTTGAGGGAGCCTCAGTTGGGGAATTGGCTCCATTGGATTGGCCTGTGGCCACATCTGTGGAGTATTGTCTTGATGGTCGAGCAGTGTGGGAGGCCTGGCCCACAGTGAGTGGTGCCACCCTGGGCAGGTTGTTGTGTACAGTAAAAGAGGGCAGGCTGAGCATGGGCCAGAGGAGCAAGCCAGTGAACAACATTCCTCCATGGCTTGTGCTTCAGCTCCTGCCTCCAGGTTCCTGCCCTGAGTTCCTGCCTTGGGCTCCCTAAGTGATGAACTGTGACCCAGGAGATGTGAGCTGAATAAACCCTTTCCTCCCCAAGTTACTGTAGGTCAGAGTGTTTTGTCACAGCAATGGAAGACAAACTAGGACACATTCTATTGGACCATAGTGCAATAAACTCAATATCAGCACCAGGATAAGCCCTGCTACCTACAGGAACACATTGAGACTAAACAACACACTCCTGAATGATGAATGGGTCAAGGAGGAAATAAAGAAAGAAATAAAAGCATTCCTGGAACTAAACAACAATGACAGTACAACGAAACCTATGGGACACTTTAAAAGCAGTCCTAAGAGGGAAGTTTATACCCTTGGGTGCCTACATTAAAAAAGAGAGAGAGAGAAAGAGCACAAATAAATGAGCTAACACTGCAGCTAAAAACGCTTGAAAGACAACAATAATTAAACCCTAAAAGCAACAGACAGGAAGAAATAACAAAAATCAGAGAAGAAATCAATGAAATAGAAACAAAGAAAACAATAAAAAAATCAATGAATCCAAAAGTTGGTTCTTTGAGAGAATAAACAAGATAGATCTGTAGCCCAGTTAACCAAAAGAAAGAAAGAGCAACTCCAAATCAATAGAATTCATGATGAAAGGGACAATCATTGTCAAGAGACAATGAAAAGATCCAGACAATCATACAGGAATACTTAAAAAACCTATACTCTGCTCCGTTTGAAAACCTAAGAGAAATGGATGAATGTCTGCAATCAAGGGAATCACCAAAATCTAAACCAAGAAGAGATTGACAGCTTAAACAGACCCATAAAATATGAAGAAATTGAAAATATAATGAGACCTCCCAACTAAAAAAAGCCCAGGCCCAGATGGTTTCACACCAGAATTCTATAAAATATTTAAAGAGGACTTACAAACGTTATTACTCAAACTGTTCAGAAGGATAGAACCAGAGGGAAATCTCCCAAATTCCCTCTGTGAAGCCAGCATCACTCTAATACCAGAAAGAGGAAAGGATGCAACCAAAAAAGAGAACTACAGACCCATCTCATAAATGAACTCAGATGCAAAAATTATCAACGAAATACTTGCAAACCATATACAGACCCACAACAAAAAGATCATCCACCATGATCAAGTTGGATTCATAACAGAGATGCAGGGATGATTCAGCTCACGAAAATCAATAAATATCATAAAACACATAAATGGACTTATGGACAAAAACCACGAGATCATCTCAATTGATGCAGAAAAAGCCTTCAACAAAATACAGTGTCCCTTCATGATTAAAATACTAGAGGGAATTGGACCGGAAGGATCATTCCTCAACATTATCAAAGCCATATATAAGAAACCCACACCCAGCATCATCCTAAATGGAGAAAAGTTAGATTACCCATAAAGGTAAGACCTGGCAAGGCTGCCCCTTGAAGCCACTCCTCTTCAATATAGTGCTTGAAACTATATTGAAATATTTATTTATTTTATTTATTTATTATTTATTTATTATATTTAATTTCCTTTTCTTGCCTTATTGCCCTAGCAATAAGGCAAGAAAAGGAAATTAAAGGAATACTAATTGGAAAAGAAGAAGTAAAACTATCCCTTTTTGCAGACGATATGATAGTTTACCTAAGGGATGCTAAAAACTCTACCAGAAAATTCCT
This sequence comes from Rhizomys pruinosus, assembly GCA_009823505.1. Lineage (NCBI taxonomy): Eukaryota > Metazoa > Chordata > Mammalia > Rodentia > Spalacidae > Rhizomys > Rhizomys pruinosus. The sequence continues at coordinate 73,968 of VZQC01005265.1, forward strand.
AGAAACAATTAAGAGTTTCAGTAAAGTGGCTGGATACAAAATTAACCTAGAAAAATTAGTAGCCATTCTTTACACCAACAACAAGCAACTGAAGAAGGAATACAAGGAGATCTCCCCAATCACAATATATAACAAAATACCTAGTAATAAACCTAACCAAAGAAACCAAAGATCTCTACAATAAAAATTATAAACTTCTGAAAAAGGAGATTGAAAAAGACATTGGAGATAGAAAGACCTCACATGCTCATGGATCAGAAAAATTAATATAGTAAAAATGTCCATACTACCCAAATTAATATACCAATTCAATGCATTTCCAATGAAAATCCCAAAGACATTCTTCAGAAGCTTGGAAAAAAATTCTAACATTCATATGGAACAAGAAAAAAACCCAAATATCCAAAACAACCCCAAGTGAAAAGAGCAATACAGGAGGGATTTCTATACCAGACTTCAAACTATACTACAGGGCTATAGTCATAAAAATAGCCTGGTACTGTCACAAAAACAGACCTGTAGTCAAATGGAATAAAACTGAAGATCCAAACTTGAGCACATACAATTTCAGCCACCTCATATTTGAGAAGGGGGCTAAAAATCTCAATGGAAGAATGACAGTATCTTCAGCAAGTGGTGATGGCAAAACTGGATCACCACTTGTAGAAGAATAAATTTAAACCCCTACCTCTAAACCTGGACAAAAATCAACTACAAATGGATCAAAGACCTCAATGTGAAACCTAAAACTCTGAAGGTGATAGAAGAAAAAGTTGGCAGCAACTTACGAGACAGGAAAAGACTTTCTAAATCAGAGAGCAGCTGCACAGGACATAAGGTCAACGATTAACAAGTGGGACCTTATCAAGGCCAAAAGTTTCTGTACAATCAGGGAAGTGAAGAGAAAACCCACAGAGTGGGAGGAAACCTTCAATCCTGATACATCTGACAGAGCATTAACTTCCATAATATATAAACTACACAAAAAAACAAAGAAGTAAGAAAACAAATGGCTCACTCAAAAGTTGTTGCAAAGAGCTGAACAGAGACTTCACAAGTGAGGAAATAGAGATGGCTGAGAAACATCCTAAAAATTGTTCAACATAGCTAATAATTAAGGAAATGCAAATCAAAACCACTTTATGATATCATCTCACTCCAATAAAGCTGGTTAGGGTCAAGAAAACAACTGATACCAAATGCTGTAGAGGTTGTGGGGAAAGGGGAACACTCATCCACTGCTGGTGGGAATGCAAACATGTACAACCACTATGGAAAGCAGTGTGGAGAACCCTTAAAATACTCAAAATGAACCTACTACCTGATCCAGCCATACCACTTCTGGGTATATACCCACAAGACTCATCCTACTGCAAAGATTCACATACAGACATGTTTATTGTAGCTCTCTTCACAATAGCAAGGAGCTGGAACCAACCCAAATGCCCCTCGACTGACAATTGGATAGAAAAAATGTGGTTCAATGGAGTTCTATGCAACAGTAAAGAAAGATAAAATCGTGAACTTTGCAGGTAAATGGATGGAACTAGAAGATTTTATGCTAAGTGAAGTAACACAGTCCCAGAAAAAACAAAAGATGAATGATATCCCTTATCTGTGGATGCTGGCACCAAGTACTTAGTTGTAAGGCAAACTGAGCAAGATTAATGTTATAGTCCTCATGATCTGAAAACAATTGTGTTCTTATATTGTGAATCACTAGACAGCTTGTAGAACTAACCTACCATTTATTTTCAGACCTTGGATATTTGGTATATGATAAGGGGTATCTATGCATTTTTTGGAATAATATAAATTAAAATGGAAAAATGTGAATCAAGAAATATGTTATGGTAATAACATACAGTTTGTTTTCAAAAGATACAATTTTAATATAGGTGCAATGTATCAGGCTGGTAGAACTTAGCCTCTCTGGGTACTTAATGACCATACTTAATACCCGTACCAATTTGGCTGAGGGACCTAATTGATAACTTTGTTTCTTGCCCTCTGTGATCAATCAAGTCTTAGGGGACTATGCACAGGGGCGTCTCTTGAAATGTCCTGCAATTGTGGGTCACCAGTCTTCCTGTTCAGGGAGGTCTTGGAGATCCACTAATGGGACTTCAGCCGGTGTCCAGTCTATAAAGTGGAAAGTCTGCTCATGCTTCAGAAAAGGAAACCTGGTTTAGGAAGACCTTATTCTATCCTAGAGTGGATGGAACTGGTAAATGAAAAACTGGAGCCAGGGGCTCCCACCCTTCCCCCCACAAAGAAACACTGAGAGACCCCTGAGGACCAGATCCTCAACTGACCTCAAGAAAACAAAAATCTTGGTAATCTGGGCTAACCCTGTAGCCTTAAGCATCAAAAAGTAATGTGAAACCAGAAATAAACAATCAGTAAGACCAGCGAAATTGTACTTCAGATATAAAACTTGAGATCATACTTAAAAGGCAAAAAGAAAAAAAGAGAGACAACTGTTGTTTGGCCTGTCTTCAATTCTTACTGGCAAATGTTAACTCTATGGCTGCCACTGCTTTTGCCACTCATCAAAGCCATGAGACACAGCATTTTTTTTAATTAATTAATTAATTTATTTATTTTTTATTGATGCTTTGTGCATTTCATACATCATTTTCCAATTCAGTTCAGGCTTATCTCCCCTTCCCTCCCCCCCCCACCTCCACCCCAACCGAGATCATGCATTCTGCCATGACTGTCCTGCATATCTCTCTCAGTTTGTTTTTTTTTTTTCCATTTTTTAGCTATAAGTGATAATCCATGAGTACAAGCATCCTTCATGTAAAACCAATTTGCAGGCTGTTGTGCCCAAACACCCACAGCCCCACCTTCCAGCAGGGGGTGAGGGTTGTATGTTCAAGCAGGTTATCAAATGAGGTTGCCAGACTACATTGCTGTAGTTACCTTCACCCCAAGCGCAGCCCTTACATTCTACCACGCCCCTCTTCCGCAGATTATTCCTGGGCTTAGAAAAGGGGCTTAATCCAAAAGATGGGTATCTCAGTAGTCCCAGTCTGGCATTGAAGGTTTGGAGGACTCTTGGAGAGACATGACTCTTTTTTTTTTTTTTTTTTTTTTTTGGTTTGTTTTTTTTGTATGTGTATGAATGTATTGTCTGTATGCAGGTCTGTGCACCCGTGTCGTGCAATGCGGCGGAGGTCAGAAGAGGGTCTCGGATTCCCCTGGAACTGGAGTTCTCCTGGAATTGGAGTTACAGACGGTTCTCAGCCGCCATGTGGGTGCTGGGGATCGAACCCGGGTCCTCTGCAAGAGCGTCGGTGCTCTTAACCACTAGGCTATCTCTCCAGCCCCGAGACATGACTCTTAACACAGCTTTTTAACCCTCCAATATGGACTGAAGAGTCATGTCTCTCCAAGAGTCCTCCAAACCTTCAATGCCAGACTGGGACTACTGAGATACCCATCTTTTGGATTAAGCAGCTAAGGCGATTTCAGCCTCGTCTGAATATAGACTGTCACTATGTATATATATTGAAGCAATACAAGTTAGAGAGAACAACACCAACAAAATAACTGGAAGAAAATAAACTCTGGAAAGACTCAGAAAAAGATTCAAGACATGTATGGTAGAGTGTAGGGACTCAGGTGGGGTGGAGGCATAGAAAGGGAAGGGACCCTAAATTCAATTGAAAAATTATGTAAGATTTATGGGAAAAGTTTAAATATAATAATAATAAATTAAAAAAAAAAAGAAAAACAGGTTTTACAAGAAAAAGAGGAAATGTAGAATATACTCTCCTGGTTTCACCAAACCCACATCATCCTCAAGATATCATAATTCTTCCTTAAGAGTGCTTTAATCAGATTTCAAAGTTAAATTTTGTACAATTAATTTTCAAAAATATCAACTCTGAATGGAGCAAAGAACTCATTGCAAAACTCTGAAAATTATAGAAGTAAACATTGGTAGTTACCTACAAGACATAAGCATAAGAAAAGACTTTCTAGATCAGATAGCAGCTGTAGAAGCAATAATGTCAACAACTGGCAAATGGGACCTTATTAAGCCCAAGAGCTTCTGTATAGCAAAAGAAACAAAAAAGTGAAGAGAAAACCCATAGTGGGAAGAATCATTCACCAGTGATACATCTGAGAGATCATTAGCATCCAGAGTGTATAAACTACTCAAAAAGCAAAGGAGGAAGAAAACAAATGACCTACTTAAAAGATGCAGTCTTCACAAATGAAGAAGATGGCTTAGAAACATCTTAAAAAGTTTTCAACATCCCTAATAATTAAGGAAATGCAAATTATACCACCTTAACATGTCATCGTACTCCAGTTAGAATGGCTATGGGCACACTAATCCACTGCTAGTGGGAATTCAAAGTCATGCAACCCCTATGGAAAGCAGTGTGGAGAACTCTCAAGAAACTGAAAATGAGCTTAACACCTGACCAAGTCATACTACTCTTGGGTATATATCCACAAGAGTCATCATATCACAGAGATACATGCACATCTATGTTTATTGCAGCTTTCTTCACAATAGCAAAGAACTCAAAGCAACTCAAGTGTCCAACTGACGAGTGGATAGAGAAAATGTACAGCAACATGATGGAATTCTATGCAATGGTAAAGAAAAATGACATCATGAACTTTGTAGGTAAATTGATGGAACTTGAAGCCATTATGCTAAGTGAAGTAACACAGTACCAGAAAACAAACAACAAATGGTATCCCTCATTTGTGGATGCTAGGACCAAATCCGTAGTTAAGGGATACCTACAGGAGGAGAGGCAATAAGACCCTGCTGCCAAAGACCTGACATTAACATGGGAGGGATGTATTGAGACCACACATGCAAGTGTACAGATGGCCTCTGGAATGCCAGAGAGTGTTACCAAAGGCCACTAAACCAATAAAGCAAATATGGGTCTCCCTGAGTCAAGCAAGACTCCACAGTCAGCACCAGCTACACCTCACCTGCCTGGAAATACTGTGTAGCAGAGGCAGCCATGTGCCTGTATATCCCAAATCTAATTGGCTATTGGCTCTCCCCTTGGAGAAATAACCCATGGCTGACGCCACAAGCTTACATCCTCTACAGGTTAGGAGATGTTATAAGCCACAGTAAGACCCTGTCATATTTAACAGGGGGGAAAATTGTAATTCATGGATTAACATATCCAAACATGTGTCTATGCTAAAGTAACCTACCATAACTATTAGTGCTGCTTAAATACCTATATATCTAATTGCTTGTTCTTCATTAGTAGGATCGAAAGGTTATTCCTGGACAAACTGTCAGTCCCTGAAAGGAAACAGCCAGAATTGACCAGAGTCCAAGTCAACAGCTCCAGAGAGAGTGGACTGTTTTACCTCTCATCCACCTGTGCCCCTTTTCTAAGCCTAGGGAACAACCTGCGGAAGAGGGGGTGTGGTAGAATGTAAGGGCTGCGATTGGGGTGAATGGTGAAACTACAGCAATGTAGTCTGGACACTCATTTGATCAACTTGATTGAACAAACAACCTGTCACCCCCCACTGGATGGTGGGGCTGTCGGTGTTTGGGCACAACAGCCTGCAGATAGGTTTTGCATGAAGGATGCTTGTACTCATGGATTATCACTTATAGCTAAAAATGAAAAAAAAAACTGAGAGAAAGATGCAGGAGAGTTATGGCAGAATGCATGATCTGGGATGGGGTGGGGGTGGGGGGGGGAGGGAAAGGGAAATAAGCCTGAACTGAATTGGAAAAAATGTATGAAATGCACAAAGCATCAATAAAAACTAATTAAAAAAAAAAAGGCAAGCTGAGCAAAGTTAATGTTATATTTCTTTTAATCTGAAGGAAACTATGCTGCTATAATGTGAATCTCTTAAATGGCTCTAGAATTAACTGACCACTTATTTTCAAACTTTGTATTTGTGGTATATGTGTGGAGAGTATGTATTCATATTTGAGAGTAATATAAAATTAAAGGTAAAAACGTGAATTCCTAAATATATTTTGGAATTAGCATACAGTTTATTTTCATATATGTGACATATATCTATATCTATATCTATATCTATATCTATATCTATATCTATATCTATATATATATATGCATACTTGGAGCAATACAAATGGGAGGGAACAAAAACAACAGGAATTCTGGATAAAAGAACTGACTGAAACAGTTAACTTCTGCCCAAACAATAAACCTCTGCAGAGAAAAACTTTAAAAATACTGAGAAATAGATGTAAGATATGAATGGCAGAATGCATAAACTGGAGTGGGATGGGGGCATGGAAAATGGAGTGTGCCTCCCTTTTGGAGGAGGAGTGATGTAAATTGGATTGAGAAATGATGTATGGAACACACAAAACATCAATTAAAGTAATTTATTAAAAAGAATATTCTGAATTTTGAGAGCATGAAATGTTATTTTAATTATTAATTTATTGATTTTTTTGTATTTCATATATCATTATTTAATCAGTGGTTATCATCTTTACACCTGTTTCTCCATTGGCACCCTCTGGTATCCTCCCCTCCCTCACTAGTGCTCACACACACTGTCATTTGTGGTTTTGTTTTAAGACAACTCAGCATTTTCTTACTAAGCTAATCATAGTTTTACCACAGAAGATACTAATAACATTCTAGATGATTACTCAGAATTATTAGGCTGAGTTAAAAAACTATGAATAGGAAAAAATCATATACACTCATATTTGCAGTAGGAATATTCATATGTATTTTTAAAACTGGAAGTAAGCGAACAATCCTTCATATGAACACATTTTTGTACATTAATGCAAAGGGATATTTGTCATAATTATTTACCTATTGAAAATACGTTTCTAATGATGAAGGAATATGATAAAATATTATTGTATATTGCCAAGTGAATGAAGAATGAAAGGCTGCATCATGTTGCATTCCAATCATATTCTGCCAAAGGCAAAACTATAAAGATACTGAGAAAATCATTGATTGTGAGAAGTTTAGGGAAAAATGAATATACAAAGAACAAATTATTTTAGAGAGTAATTTGCTTCATGTACTACTGTAGTACTAAATAAATGGTATTATGCATATTTTACAATTAATAGAGTTACAGAACTCAAGGAGATAATCTTAATGTATGCATTTCAGATGAGAAATCATTGAGATTAGTTTTCTCCAGAAGAGCAGGTCGATTGTCACAAGAGCATCTAATTGTGTTTCAAATATATGGGGAAAGAATCTCATTTAGAAGGAAAAGAGAAAGTGTGGTTGTAAGGAGAGATGAAAAAAATTATTTAGAAATGAATGTATACTGTAAAACTAAACACAAAAGTGAAACACACATAAGCACTTTACTTGATAAAGTTACCCAAAATGGGAATAGATCTATCAATTTTGATGCAGTTATGCATTTAAATTGAGCAGTTAAATAAACAGCTGCAAGGCAGCTACAGTTCTTAAATACCAGAGGAGGTGTTACAGACAAGGAAGAAAGAGAGACTACAATGATCTGTATTATATTAGACTAGATTTGGGGACATTAGTAGAAATACTTCCTTCATTTAACTCAGACTAAGATTTTTATAGATATAAATATCAATTTATATATGCAGGTCAATATGCATGTGTGTACTTTTGTTCCGTCAGCTGAGAGCCTATAAGAAATAATTTGCTCAATGTTCATGATCAAATCCATTGCCCAGATTTTCATTTGTTCTATTCTCCTTCATTAAATATAAACAAATTTCATTGGGGAAATGAATGGTGTATTATAAGACTGGGGCAGAAAGCAAAGAATTGTTTAATCTGTGTGCATGTGCACACACATTCATTTGCATGCATTAATATGCATATACAAATGCATATACATACACATAAAAGAACAAACCCTGTCTTGGGCATACATGAAAACAACACAGGAAACACATGAAAGCCAAATAATTTTGCAAAAAAAAAAGCGGGTACAGGAAATCCAGACTGCATTTGCCTCACATAATTAGGATCAGAATCAGTCTGGGCTTCTCCAGTGGTAGCTCATGTTGAAATAAGAACTCTAAAAAGATATGGTAAAGGGCAGTTTACTTCTGTTATCTTCCTACTGAAATATACAGCCTCAACAAACTCTTGAGGAAACATCTTATTAATTCCAGTAGAGTGTCAATCTTTTAGTTAGTTTGCTTGTAAATTTCATACAATTGGGAAAAGGGAACCTTGACTGAAGAGCCCTATGGGAATGTCTTGGATGTTTCCCTACTTGTTAGTTGATCTAGGAGGGCCCAGCTCACTGTAAGTAGGGGCACATTTAGATATGCAGTTCTGCTGTATAACTGGAACTCCCTACAAAGGCCAGGCTGGCCAGGATCTCAGATAGCCACCTGCCTCTGTCTCCCGAGTGCTTGATTTAGGGCATGTGCCACCACAACCAGCATAATGTCTTTTTCAAAAACCCATATGAAAACATACACTTGAAGATAGAACCTGTGTGTGTGTGTGTGTGTGTGTGTGTGTGTGTGTGTGTGTGTGTGTGTCCCTTTAATCCCAGCACTCTAGAGGCAGAGGCAGGGGGATCTCTGTGAGTTCAAGGCCAGCCTGGTCTACATAGTGAGCTCCAGGCTACCTGGGACTAAAGGGACACCATGTCTCAAAAGACCAAAAAAAAAAAAAAAATAGAAAAGAAAAGCAAAAAAGAAAACACAGTTTAAAACTTGGGTGTGGTAATACATGCCTTTAATTTCAGGACTCAGGAGTCAGAAGAAGGTGGAAAGTGATAGAAAGTGATAATCACACTACAGTAGAATAAAAATAATAATCAGTCTTACTCAATTATGAACCCTCTTGTACTACAAGAATGACTGGCTAGGTAATACATACCCACTAGTGCAACACCAGACATAGTTGATAATAGTTGGTTCTGGGATTAACCAACCACCATCTGATTGGACTTAAGTTACAATCCATGAAATGGAATCCATACCTGGCACCATTACTGTGGCCAACAGCCTGTAATAAGATAAGTCATAGACTGTAAGGAAGAACCTATTACTAATATTCTATTAAATGGACAGTATTAAAATGAGTCCGGCAAGGCATGGTGTCACACACCTTTAATACTAGCACTGCAGAGGCAAAAGGAAGGATATTTATGTGATATTGAGAGAGGCATAGTCTATGCAGTGAGTTCCAGGCCAGCTAGGGCTACAGAGAGACCCTATCTTAACAACAACAACAACAACAACAACAACAAACACTCTTAATAACTGATCATCATACATGTGCATCACAAACTGTCATTTCAAAAGCTTCCTGTTTCAGCATATGATGATGAATCTACAGAGACACACAATTCATGGATGTTCACAGAGTAAAAGCCTGAAGTTGGCTGTGAACTACATGACATAACTATATTCTACCCATCTAGCCATTGCTCAGGAATATGCATAAAAGATGGAATAAAAAAAAAAAGTAAGATCATCCAGTATAGTCTACTCAGCCTTACAGTGAGGGAAAGTGTGAAAAACAAGCTTGACTTAATAGGCTTCAACATAAGACAAAATGCATGAAATCCAGCATGAGAAGCTATGGGGGAATTATGGATGAGTAGGGAATCTAAATATGATTAAGATTTATTGTAAAAAAAAGATTTATTGTATGAAATGCATAAAATCAATAAAAATATACATTAAAAAAAGAAGATTGTAAGAATTAGAGGTGGTGGATAACTTCAAGGAAACAATGATTTCAAGATAGGAGAGCAACTGTACATGTGCACTCAGAGTAATTGGAAGAGTACACACAGAGCCTGCTCAAGGTCAAGCCAGATAAATTCCAAAAGGGAGGGGTCATAAAGCCATACCCCTAGTGATGTACTGTTGGGATTTAATAGGTAATTGGAGAAGAAGAAACTGCTTTCTTTAAGGTTGTGATAAGTGATAAGTTGACAGTGATCTAGGACAAATCCAAACCCATTAATTATAGGACAACCCAAGTTGGGCTCCATGGGAAAAATAAAGAACATGGATTTAGGAAATTAGGGAGTTGGGGGTGGAGCAGGAAGTTGTTGTGGCAGGCAGAACGTGAGCAAAGAAAATTGTATAAAATTCTTAAAAAATTAGCATATTAAGATGATAATAATGAAATCAAAATAAAGATGATGGTGTTGGGATTGGTTGGAATTGGCATATTTGCTAAGGGATAAGGTGGTTGTCAGTATCCATTAAGGTTTTAAAAAATAAAATAAAAACTGCATTAAAGCCACATGTGTTCATGCCTGCCCTGAAACCCAGCACTCAGGCAGGAAAGGCAAACAGATCTCTGAGTTCAAGGCCATTCCAGGACACTCAGGGCTAAATAATGACACCTTACTTCCTTTCTTGTCTCAAAAAAGAAAATAATACCAAAAGAAAGAAAGAAAAAGAAAAAAAGAACTTTAAAAAGAATAAAACCCCACAAACTCCATAAAATACATATTTAGGTATCTATATTTAGGTATCTATATATTCACAGAATTATTCTGAGATGTACCACATTTTTTTATCCACTCCTTGGTTGAGGTGACTTGGGTTGCTTACAGCTCTCACTATTGTGAAGAGAGCTGCAATAAACATAGATGTGCATGCATCTCTGTGACAGGATGAGTCTTACTTGTATATACCCAGCAGTGGTATGACTGGGTCAGGTGGTAGGCTGATTTTGAATCTTATAGCAGAATTCTATAAAACATTTAAAGAGCTCTTACAAATTTTACTACTCAAACTATTCAGAAGGACACAGAGGGAAATCTCCCAAATTCATTCTATGAAGCCAGCAGCACTCTAATACCAAAACCAGGCAAGCCACAACCAAAAAGATAAAACTATAGACCCATCACATTAATGAACATAGATACAAAAATTCTCAATAAAATACTTGCAAATCACATCAAAAATATCATCCATCATGATCAAGTCATATTCATACCAAAGATTCAGGGATGTTTCAATATACGTAAATCAATAAATGTCATAAAACACATAACTGGACTGAATGATAAAAATAACACAATCATCTCAACTGATGCAGAAAAAGCCTGACAACATCCAGAATCCCTTCATGTTTAAAGTTCTAGAGGGAATTGGGATGAAGGCAACATTTCTCAATATAATCAAAGCCATATACAACAAACCCACAACCAACATCACCCTAAATGGGGAAAAATTAGAAACATTACCCTAAAAGGTGGGAATCTGACAAGTCTACCCCTTATTTCCACTCCTCTTAAATATACTGCTTGAAACTCTTGCTAGGGCAATAAGGCAAGAAAGGGAAATTAAAGGAGTACTAATTGGAAAAGAGGAAGTCAAACTATGCCTGTTTACAGATGATAAGATAGTTTACCTAAGCAATGCTAAAAACTACACCAGAAAAATCATAGAAATGATTAAGAGTTTCAATAAAGTGGCAGGATACAAAATTAACCTAGAAAAATCAGTAGCCTTTCTTTACACCAACAACAAGCAGCTGGAGAAAGTATATAAGGAGTCTTTCCCACTTACAATACCCTAAAATAAATAAATTAATAATAATAATAATAATAATAATAATAATAATAATAATAAAAATACCTGGGAGCAAACATAATGAAAGACAACAAAGATCTCTACAACAAAAAATTTAAAACCCTGAAGAAAGAGATTGAGGATGATATCAAAGGTAGAAAATCTTCCCATGCTCATGGATTGGAAAAATTAATATTGTAAAGCTGTCCATTCTACCCAAATAATATGCATATTCAATTCAATCCCAATTCAAATTCCCATGAGCTTATTTACAGACATGGGAAAAAAATCCTTAAATTCATGTGGAAAAACAAAAGACCCTAAATAGCTAAAGCAACCCTGAGGGAAAAAATGCAATCATGTGGGATTACTTTACCAGACTTCAAGGTATATTACAAGGCTATAGTCATAAAGATAGCCTGGTACTGGCACAAAAACAGAACTGTTGACCAATGAAACAAAATAGAAGATCCAAACTTGAGCCCATACAAATTCAGCCACCTCATGTTTGATAAAGAGGCCAAAAATGTTCATTAGAGGAAATATAGCATCTTCAGCAAATGGTGCCAGCAAAACTGGATCACCATTTGTAGAAGGACAAAAATTAAACCGCTCCCTCTCACCCTGTACAAAAATCAACTCCAAGTGGATCAAAGACCTCAACTTGAAACTGGGAACTCTGAAAGTAGCAAAAAAATGTTGGTAGCAATTTGCAAGACATAAGGGGTAAGAAAAGATTTTCTAAATCAAACAGCACCCATGCAGGAAATAAGGTCAACAGCTGACAAGTGGGACCTCATCAAACTCAAAAAGCTTCTGTACAGAGAAAGAAACAATCAAGGAAATGAAGAAAAAAAACCCACAGAATTTGAGGAAACCTTCAACATTGATAGATCTGACAGAGCATTAACATACAGAATATTATAAAACTACTCAAAAAACAAAGAAGAAAACAAATGGCTAACTCAAAAGCTGGAGTAAAGAGTTGAACAGACAGACTTCACCAGTGAGGAAGTAAAAATGGCTGAGAAACTTCTTAAGAAGTGTTCAACATCATTAATAATTAAGGAAATGCAAATTAAAACCACTCTTAGATATCACCTCACTCCAATAAGACTAGCTAAAATTGAGAAAACAAAAGATGCCAAATGCTGGATAGGTCTTAGGGAATGGAGAACACTCATCCACTGCTGGTGGGAATGTAAACTTTACAACCACTGCGGAAAGCAGTGTGGAGAACCCTTAAACCCTGCTGCCGAAGACCTGACGTTAACATGGGAGGGATGTATTGAGACCGCACATGCAAGTGTGCAGATGGCCTCTGGAATGCCAGAGAGTGTTACCAAAGGCCACTAAACCAATAAAGCAAATACGGGTCTCCCTGAGTCAAGCAAGACTCCACCGTCAGCACCAGCTACACCTCACCTGCCTGGAAATACTGTGCAGCAGAGGCAGCCATGTGCCTGTATATCCCAAATCTAATTGGCTATTGGCTCTCTCCTTGGAGGAATAACCCATGGCTGATGCCACAAGCCTACATCCTCTACAGGTTAGGAGATGTTATAAGCCACAGTAAGACCCTGTCATATTTATCAGGGGGTAAAAATGTAATTCATGGATTAACATATCATCCAAACATATGTGTCTATGCCAAAGTAACCTACCATAACTATTAGTGCTGCTTAAATACCTATATATCTAATTGCTTGTGCTTCATTAGTAGGATGGAAAGGTTACTCCTGAACAAACTGTCAGCCCATGAAAGGAAACAGCCAGAATTGACCAGAATCCAAGTCAATCCAATCAAGTCAATCCAAATCAAGTTTTACTTCTCATCCACCTGTGTCCCTTTTCTAAGCCTAGGGAACAATCTGCGGAAGAGGGGGTGTGGTAGAATGTAAAGGCTGCGATTGGGGTGAACGGTGAAACTACAGCCTTTTCTAAGCCTAGGGAACAATCTGCGGAAGAGGGGGCGTGGTAGAATGTAAAGGCTGCGATTGGGGTGAACGGTGAAACTACAGCGATGTAGTCTGGACACTCATTGGATCAACTTGATTCAACAAATAACTTGTCACCCCCCACTGAATGGTGGGACTGTGGGGGTTTGGGCACAACAGTCTGTAGATTGGTTTTGCACGAAGGATGCTTATACTCATGGATTATCACTTATAGCTAAAAAAAGGAAAAAAAAAAAAAACCTAAAAAAAAAAAAAAAAAAAAAAAAAGACTCAAAAGGAGCCTACTCCCTGACACAGCCATATCATTCCTGGGTATATAGCCACAAGGTTCATCCTACATACATGCATGTCTATAATTATTGCAGCTCTCTTCACAATAGGAAAGAGCTGAACCAACCCAAATGCACCTCAACTGAAAAGTGGATAACAAAAATGAAGTACATCTACACAATGGAGATCTATGCAGAGGTAAAGAAAGATGACATCATGAACTTCCCAGGTAAATGGTTGGAATGCTAAGCCATTATGCTAAGTGAAGTAACACAGTCCCCAAAAAACAAAAGGTGAATGGTTTTACTCATTTGTGGCTGCTAGCACCAAATCTCCATTTGAAAGGCAAGCCGAGCAACGTTATTGCTACATTTCTTTCTATCTGAAAACAACTGTGCTGTTATAATGTGAATCTCTTAATGGGCCCTAGAATTAACTTACCGCTTATTTTCAGACATGGAAATTAACATATATCAGTGGAAGTGATTAGATTATTTAATCTATATTAGTAATATAGATTAAATTCTATATTACTCTAAAATATATTCATTATATATCATTATATATCATGAGTAATATAGATTAAATTCTATATTACTCTAAAATATATTCATATTTTAGAGTAATATAGAATTTAAGGGAAAATATGAATTCCTAAGCGTATCTTGGAGTTAACATTCAGTTTATTCCTGGAGGACATAATTCTGGTGTATATATATATGGCATTTATGTGGGCATATTTTTGAGCAATACAAATGGGAGGGAACAACAAAAACATAAGAAGTGGATTCATACAGTTAAATTCTGCCCAAAGTAATAAACCTCTGCAGAGAAAATCTTTAAAAAGACTGAGAGAAAGATGCAGGACATGTATGTCAGAATGCATGAACTGGGGTGGGGTGGGGGAAGGGAAAGGAGAATATGTCTAAATTGAACTGAAAAATAATGGATGAAATACACCAAACAACAATAAAAGTATTATGTTAAAAAATAACTAAGTTAAAATAAAGAGTTCTCCACACTACTTTCCAAAGGGGTGGTACAAGTTTTCATTCTCACCAGAAGTGAGTGAGTGTTCCCCTTTCTCCACAACCTCTCCAGTATTTTGTAGATAGTAAATTTTGAGAAGTGCTTTGATTTCTTGATAGAGTGATTATTATTTTTTCATCATATTTTATTCTCTAATCTAGGAAATATTTCTGACCTTTTAAGACAGGGTCTCACTGTAGCCCTAGCTGGTTTGGGACATGCTATGTAGAGCAGAATGGACTCAACATCACAAAGATCCACCTCCCTCTGCTTTGCCAGTACCAGTACTAAAGGCATTCACCACCATGCCTGGTTAATCTGAGGTTTGTTGTTGTTGTTGTAAATCTTAAATGATTAACCATCCCATACCTTCTTGGAAAACTATTCACCTTCCAGTTAAAACTTTTTTAGGTATGTATCTACTGATCTGTGTATAGTTTTATGTGGTTTTATAGAAGTTTCTTTTTATCATTCTGGGTTATTTTAATTGCTTTCTCATTATGCATATGAGTTTATCTCATGGGACTTATTTGCTATAATCCTGATTTTATTGTACATTAGTTAGACTTTTCTACATACATTATTATATCATCTAAGTAAATACTGGATCAATTTTTGTTTTGTGATCAATTATTTTTTTTCTACATTTTTCTTTGCCTCCAAGATGAATTTAAATATAATTTAGTGACATAACTCTTTCCTTTTTTGCCAAATTTACTTGGAAAGATTTACGTCATTGGTTTAAACTTTTTTCTATTACAACATATTCATACTTTTAAATCATGAATGAGAATGAGATGTAAGATATTTTTCACAATTACTTTCATGATAAAGTGCTTATTTTAAAATTTATTTTATAAATATATTGTCCCAGAACTTTGCTAAATGAAGACATATTAGAAAGACTTTGAAGTTCACTTATACAAATGAGATGGAAAAAAATTTACTAGTGTGCTTGTAAATTTGGTAACTTCTCAAGGTCAACCCATGGATGCTTCTAAAATGTTCAGAGCTTGTTCACTGTTCATTCCTTTATTCTTCAGAGCATTAATCCATTATATCACCATGTACAATGTTAATAATTATTAACTATTTTTGGGATTTAAAAAATGAGAAAACAATATTTTCTGTTAAATTTTGTGAAATGAATATGTAACAATTGCTGAAGCAAGTACTTCTGAAAATTGTGTATAGGTTACAGTAAGTAAATAATTGATAAATTATTTATTACAAAGTCAAGAATATGTAAAATTGTATAACTGTACCATTTATTTTCTGTCAAGTGAAATCATCAAAGACAGTTTCAAACACTCTGCAATTTATATCCTGTTATGTAATATTAAAGAGAGAATAACAGGGAAGGACAATGTAAGAGGATTCCAAGGCACCTGATTTATTTAGTGAATAACACAGAAAAGCAGTTGAGCAGCCCAGTATTTCTGAAGGAAAAATCATTTCACACAACATTGAACTTAGATCAGAGCAATACAGTGTAGGTGAGAAAAAGTGAATCAGATAAATTCCCAAGTGTCTCTTGATAGAAGATAAGCACCACAGAATGTCTTATTTGAAAGAAGAATATTGGGGTGAGAAGGTCACGGTGATCAAGGTGTTCCCCTTGATTGACTATTAAATCCAATAACCTCTCCAGTTTTCTTATCGACTTCTCAAATTTCCATTAAGGAAATGTCTCAAGGGAGAGATAGAATAAACCACATGGAAAGTGAGGGACATCAAGCCTGCTCCAAGAATAACCACACAGTTACCAATGAATCTGAAAATAAAGAAGCAGCAAAATATAAACAAATTGTGTCCTGTTTAACTCACAACAATTTTAGATTTAATGATCTGGTTCTAACTCAGTCTTCCCCAGTTATTAATAGAGGACAAGTTTTGAGAACACAGAGCCTGTCTGACTAGAAAGTACTAAACTAAATATGAAAATTTTCTATAGGTAAAGTTTAACAATGAGACACTGAGAAATTAGCAACAGTAATTAATAAAATAGTAGAATTATAATAATGAAATAAAATAAATGTGTTATGTTATCTCTGTTATAACATAATACTGAGCTTTATTCAGTTTTCTCTCTGCCATGTCCAATTTCCAATCATTATTGAAATCGCAGGTGATTAATAACAAAATCCACTGTTACTTGAACACAAACACTGTTACAAGGTTGACAGTGCTACTCAGTGACTACTGGGACAGAGCATATGCAAAGTCCATCAGAACACTGGCCAAGATGATATCTTGTTGAGTTAGAGCACCAGATAAAAAGTTTCATTTTGGAATTAAAGAGCAAGTGAAAGCTTAATCTGAAGTATAATTGTTAATTTCAAGTAATGTTTTTAGAGAGAGGTTGATTACTTTCCTAATTATCTTCAGTTATCATCCTCACACAATTTAGACTATCAAGGGTTACTTGATAGTCTCAATTCATGGATTGCCTCGAAGAGATTGGCTTGTAGGTATATCTTTGGGGCATTTTCTTGATTGGTAACTGATGTAGGAGTGCCTAGCCCACTGTGGGTGGTTTATTCCTGGGTATATGTGCCTATGCTGTGAAAGAAAGGTAGTCTATGTTGATTTGATTCCATTAATATTTGCCATTGGTGATATATAATTTCTGATTTTAGAAGAATGTGATAAGAAAAAAAGTGGTCTGTTCATTAGGCAAGAAAAGGGAGAAATAAGAGAGAAAGAGACTAGTCCTGCATGTGACAGACCAAAAATATGCTTTAAAATTAAAATTGCATAGTTTACTTCCTCAAAATGGGGATTTACATTTAAATAGATAACAAATTATTGTTATAATCCTGCTTAATTCAACATACCTCTAAATACTGAAACCCATAGTTCAAATAGTCAACTCCCTAGCTTCTAAGGGACATTCCGTATTTTTATGGAAATGTTCATTATTCAGTAGAAACTAATAAAGGTTTTTTTGTTGTTAAAAAAAAAAAAAAAGAGAGGGGCCGGAGAGATGGCCTAGCAGTTAAGAGCGCCAACTGCTCTTGCAGAGGACCCGGGTTCTATCCCCAGCACCCACATGGTAGCTGAAAACCATCTTTAACTCCAGTTCCAAGGGAATCTGATGCCCTCTTCTGACATCCGTGGCATTGCAAGACACAGGTGCACAGACCTACATGCAGACAGTACATTCATACACATACAAAAATAAATAAAATTTAAAAAAATATTTAAAAAAAGAAAGGTAGCTGAACAAGCTATGAGGGGGAGACCAGTCAGCAGCAGACCAATAAGCAGCATTCTTCCACTGCTTTCTTTGTTGTTGTTGTTGTTGTTGTTGTCATTATTATTGTTGGTTGTTTTTAAGTCCCTCCTCTGCTTGAGTTCTGGTTTTGAGTTCCATTACCAATAGACTCTGACTTCCAAGATGAAGTAAACACTTTCTGTGGAAGTAGGGTTTTGGTCATAGGTTTGATCACAGCAAAATAAATAAATAAATAAATAAATAAATAAATAAATAAATAAACTAGTATATTCATGGAAAATTGTAACCACCAGAGGGGAAAACTACCATATCAGGCAGAAAAACCATCACTCAACTCTTAAGTAACATAAAATATATACAGTTTTGTCTGTTAAATTATAAGAATTCAGGCTTTTATTTAAGCTGTAAAATACTGAGACATGTCCTTAGAAATATGGGTCTTTTTAATGAAGCATTAAATATATGCAAAAAAGTCAGGATTATTCAACCTCATTTTTTTGTTGTTCCTAGTCTCCAACCCAATGAAAAATAAAAGAATAATTAAGAAATTCAGGTCTAAATGAGTCTGTCCTAACAGCCACACTCAGATTTGTTCAAATTTAATATTCTGAAATATGGTGTGGCTTAGCAACAAAAAAGAACCTAGAACACACACATCTAACATTCTGATTTGGGTCCATTTTTATATCTTTAAAATTTATTTTTAAATTCAAAAATATGAATTACATGTACAGTTATTCAATGCCATGCATTATCTTTACCTCCAGTGGTATAGCATTTTATAAAGATTGATTTTTAATCTTTTAAAACTTCTGCACACTGCTTTCCATAAAGGTTTGCAGGAGCTTGCAATCCCACTAGCAGTGAATGAGCATTCCCTTTTCTCCACATCCTCTCCAGCATTTGGTATCACTTGTTCTCTTGATATTAGCCAGCCTTATTGGGGTAAGATGAAATATTAAAGTGGTTTTAATTTTCATTTCCCTAATTACTAACAATGTTGAACACTTTTTTTTTTTTTGGTCTTTTTGAGACAGGGTCTCCCTGTGGCCCCAGCTGACCTGGAACTCACTCTGTAGACCAAGCTGGCCTTGAACTCACAAAGATCCGCCTATCTCTGCCTCCCAAGTGCTAGGATTAAAGGCGTGCAATGTTGAACACTTTTTAAGATGTTTCTTAGCCATCTTTATTACTTATTTTGAGAAAATTCTGTTCACATCCTTAGCTCGCTTTTTAAGTGGGTGACTTGTCTTCTCAATACTTTTTTCTCTCTCTCTCTCTCTTTTTTTTTTTTTTTTTGTTGTCTTTTTGAGATATGGTCCCTCTTTAGACCCAGCTGGACTGGATCTCGCTATGTACACCAGGCTGCCCTGGAAATCAAAGAGTTCCACCTGCCTCTGCTTCCAGAGTGCTGGGATTAAATGTGTGCACCACCATGCCCATCCTTGTGTTTTTCATATATTATGGGTGTTAAACCTCTATCAGATATGTCGCTGGTAAAGAGTTTTTCCCAGTCTTTGGGTTTTCTCTTTACTTCCTTTGTTGTGTCCTTTGCTATACTGAAGCTTTTTAGTTTAACGAGGTCCCATTATTGATTTTTTTTTTTTACCTTAATTCCTTTGTAACTAAAGTCTGATTTAGAAAGTCCTTTCCTACTCCTATATATTGTAGGTTACTGCCAAAGTTTTCTTCTGTTTCAGAATTTCAGGTTTCACATTGAGGTCTTTGATGCACTTATAATTTACTATTGTGCAAAGTGAAACACAGGGGTTTAGTTTCATTTTTCTACAGTTGGAGATCCAGTATTGTCAGCACCATTTGCTAAATATGCTATCTTTCCTCCAGTGAGTGTCCTTGACTCCTTTGTCAAATATCACTTGAATGAAATTGCATGTGCTCAAGTTGGGTCTTCAGTTATATTTCAATGATCTACAGGTCTATTTTCTTTTTCTTTTCTTTCTTTCTTTCTTTCTTTCTTTCTTTCTTTCTTTCTTTCTTTCTTTATTTATTTTTTGGTCTTTTCAAGACAGGGTCTCCCTGTAGCCCCAGCTGTCCTGGAACTGACTCTGTAGACCAGGCTGGCCTTGAACTCACAAAGATCCGCCTGCCTCTGCCTCCCAAGTGCTAGGATTAAAGGTGTGCACCATCACGCCTGGCCAACAGGTCTATTTTCATGCCAGTACCATGCTGTTTTTATAACTATAGCTCCGTAATATAGTTTGAAATCCAGTACAGTAATACCCCCTGCATTGCTCTTTTTACTCAGGCTTGCTTTGGATATCCAGTGTCTTTTAGGTTTCCATATGAATTTTTTATTGTTTTTTTTCTAATTCTGTAGAGAAAATCACAGGGATTTTTATTGGGATTGCGTTGAATCTGTATATTATTTTTGGTGGGATGATCATTTTCACAATATTAATTCTTCCAATTCGTGAGCATGGGATGTCCTTCTGTCTTCTGCTGTCTTCCTCAATCTCTTTATTTAAATATTTACAATTTTCATTGTAGAGATTGTTAATGCCTTTGGTGGGGTTTATTCTACAATATTTTAGGGTTTATTTTTTTTGGAGGCTATTGTTAATGGGAGAGTTTCTGTGTACTTGTGCTCCAATTGCTTGTTATTGGTGTATAGAACACTATTGAGTTTTGAAGACTGATTTCATAACCTGCCACTTAACTGAAAGTGTTAAGAATTTCTAACACTTTTCTAGTGAAATTTTTGACATGTCTTTGGTACAACATCATATCATCTCTGAAACAGGATAATTTTACCTTTCCTTTTCCAATTATACTTCTTTAATTTCATTCTCTTATGGTTCTAGCGAAGTTTCAAGCACTATGATGAATGGATTAGAGATAGTGGACAGCCTTGCTGGGTTCTTGATTTTAAAGGGAATCTTTCCAATTTTTCTCCATTTAGAATAATGATAGCTGTGGGTTTGTTGTATATAGCTTTAATTATGTTGAGGTGTAATTCCATCTAGGACTTTTAGCATACATCCATGTTGAATTTTATCAAGTTATACCAACTTTTGGCATATACCCAAAGGATGCATCCTATTGCTGAGAAAATTGTATATCCATGTTTGTGGCTGCTCTTTTCATAATAGCTAAGAGACTGAAGCAACCTAAGCTTCAACTGGCAAGTGGATAATGACAATGTGGTACATTTACATGATGGAGTTCTACCCAGTAGTAAAGAAAGACTAAATCATGAAATTTGCAGTTAAAAGGATGGAACTAGGAAATTTTATGCTAAATGAAGCAGCACAGTCTCAGAGAGAAGAAAGTCAAGAGAGATGGAATCATAGAAGGCTGTTATTGTCAATAGAGAAAAGGTAAAAAATTGGGACAATTTAAATGAGAAAGGCGTATCTGAGATCTCCCAAGACCAGCTGAAGCAAGCACAGAAAGACGATATCATGAGCTTTGCAGGAAAATGGCTGGAGCTAGAGGACATCATGCTGAGTGAAGCAACACAGTCCCAGAAAAATAAATGATGAATGGTATCCCTCATCTTTGGATGCTAGTGTCAATTACCTAGTTATAAGTATTTCTTGTGCATGGCCCCTTGAGCTTTTATCCAAAACAGTTGGGAGAGATGCATATTGGAACAACAAAACAACAACAACAACAGAAAGGATTGCATCAAAGAACTTACTGAAACAGTGGAACTTCTGCTCAAGACAGTCAACTTCCACATGGAGAATGAGAAAGACTGAGAAAGAGATGAAAAGCATGTTTGGCAGAATGCATGAGCTCTGGTGGAGTGGGGGGATGGGGGGGCACGGGTCTAGATTTGATAAAAAAATAATAATAAATAAAAAAGAAAAAAAACAAAAACAAAAACTAAAAAACATAAATGGGGAAGGCATTGAAGGGTTATTGTAAAGGGAGAGGGAGAGAGCTATTAGATTAATATGCCTAGCTACTGTGAAAACCCTGAGATAATCATATTAGTCTAACAGCTAATGACATATAACAAATAAAATAGCTCTACATTAGTCTATGTGCATAGCTGAAGGCTACATAAGAAGAGGCAGGAGTAACCTCCCTTTGAGGTGTTGACTAGGGTAGTCCTAAGATTACACTCACAAAATTACATAGGCTATTGCTACAGCCCTTGATTGACTCCCAGAAAGCAAAGGTAAGATTCAGTGTTAAAGACAGAATATAGTTAGGAGACTGAATTTGGAGCACTGGAAGTGGAAGTGATTTGGAAGCCATCTCCCCAGAAGACTAACACTTAATATTGGAAATCACTATACAAGCTGGTAAGGAGAACAGGAATCAATGGTCCAATACCACCTTTAAGAACAAATATACACATCTATGTCAGGAACAACATACAACATGGGTGCCTGGAACAACTTACATCACAGGTTCCATAATGACACTTTTATTTGGGGGGCAAGCAACTGTAAAATAAAAATCCCATTCAAAGAGAGGAAACTCATGTGTGGTACTGTAATATCGCCATCTACACATTGATGGATAACTCATAGAATTTATGAAAAATCCCCAACACCATCACATCTCTAGACCAATGTAACTCCTAAGTACAAAACATATATCCTTATATTTACAGACAAATATTTTAGTCACCACCCATCAAAGAAACTCCTTTTGCAACAGATGAAGTCTATTATAGAATATCAAATGGTCACACACAGACATTATCTGTAAATTATCCAAGTCTAATGGCCAAACTGTGGGGATTAGGAGTTTGCAGAGTTTGGGTTCTTGGACAGGACTCAGTGAGCCTCACTTTCCCAGGTCTTAGGGACCATTGTGGAAGAGGGGCAGAAAGATTGTAAGAGCCAGAAAGGTAATGTATGACCTATGGAAACAGAATCCTATAAGTGTCTGGGGCTCTGTTCATATGAACCTACATCAATGCTGTCAAAATGCACAAGACCCATACTATCTCAAGAAGACAAAAAACAAAAACAAGAAAGAAAAAGCATGGAACTAGAGAAATGGGCATCAGAATCCAATCTTAACTGAGGAAATGTTGGCAGCTAATTACTGCGGGATGAGGAAGAGCTGGTCTTCTTAAGGAGAGGCACTCTGGATAGGCTGACAAGAGCTTAGTGGATAAATATGCACTAAGGAACATCTGGGGACACTAATTTGAAACAATATGCCTTATCGTAAATGATAGGATGTAAAAATTCTAGACTGGAAGGCAGTGGGAGGGTGCCAGTGGAGAATGGGTATAAAGGTGATGAAGACTGATTGAGATGTTACATATGAAAGACACAAAAATTGAATTAAATAATTTTTAAATGACTTAGCTTTGTTTTATATTCTAGTCACTCCTAAGAATGGATAAAAGTACAATAAATAGTACAGAGTACTAATTCTGAAAAGAAAAAACAGACTCAGTGATATATCTTTCAATGGTCATTTTTTGGATAATGTTTATAGACATGTAGAGCTAGAGAAAATGAGAAAGACCTCTCAAAAGGGGATATAAGTTTATTTTTACTCATTTTACACGATGCGCAGTTATTGTCCTATAATTTAAAATTGCAAAGTTGGGGCTGGAGAGATGGCCTAGCGGGTAAGAGCACCGACGCTCTTGCAGAGGACCCGGGTTCGATCCCCAGCACCCACATGGTGGCTGAGAACCATCTGTAACTCCAATTCCAGGAGAACTCCAGCTCCAGGGGAATCCGAGACCCTCTTCTGACCTCCGCAGCATTGCACGACACGGGTGCACAGACCTGCATGCAGACAGTACATTCATACACATGCAAAGAAAAATAATAATAAAAAAAATTAAAAAAAAATAAATAAAATTGCAAAGTTGATCACATTAAGTAACATATCATGGTAATTAAATTTCATGGATTAAGTACTGATGTATCATTTATCATTGATTTAAATCCTATTGGGTGCTATTACTTAAACTCAGTAGACTGCTTTAAAATGACCAGCTTCCTCAATAGATGGAACAAAGAGCTGAACGGAGACTTCACAAGTGAGGAATTAGAGATGGCTGAGAAACACCTAGTGTTCAACATCACTAATCATTAAGGAAATGAAAATCAAAACCACTTTAAGGAATCATCTTACTCCAATAAGACTAGCTAGGATCAAGAAAACAAAAGATACCAAGTGCTGGAGAGGTTGTGGGGGAAAGGGGAACACTCATCCACTGCTGATGGGAATGTAACTCGTACAGCCACTATGGAAAGCAGTGTGGAGAACCCTTGGAAGACTTGGAATGAACTTGCCACCCGACCCAGCCATACCACTCCTAGGCATGTACCCTCAAGACTCACCCCACTGCAGAGATACATGAATGGCCATGTTTATTTCAGCTCTCTTCACAATAGCAAGGAGCTGGAACCAACCCAAATGCCCCTCAATTGGCTAGTGGATAGAGAAAATGTGGTATATCTACAAAATTGAGTTCTATGCAGCAGTAAAGAAAGATGACATCATGAGCTTTGCAGGAAAATGGCTGGAGCTAGAAGACATCATGCTGAGTGAAGTAATACAGTCCCAGAAAAATAAATGACGAATAGTATACCTCATCTGTGGATGCTAGTGCCAATTACCTAGTTGTAAGTATTTCTTGTGCACGGCCCCTTGAGCTTTTGTCCAAGCAATTGGGAGTGATGCATATTGGAAACAACAACAACAACAACAACAACAACAACAGAAAGAATTGCATCGAAGAACTGACAGAAACAGTGAACTTCTGCTCAAAACAGTCAATTTCCACATGGAGAATATTGAGAAAGACTGAGAAAGAGATGAAAAGCTTGTTTGGCAGAATATATGAGCTCTGGTGAGGTGGTGGGATAAAGTGGGGAACACGGGTCTAGATTTGATAATCTTGTACAAAATATATATATTAAAAAAATAAAAATAAGTAAAATAAAATGACCAGCTTCATGAAAGCACAGGTTTCTCATGTTCCCACTGCCTCATTGTTTTTATTTAAATATGTGACATGCGGCTTCTTAGTTTCTAATAAGTTTTACATTATTTGAAACACACAGCTAGTTATTGTAAAGATTATTCATCTATAATTACACTCCATGTGTATTAGTTTTCCAATTATTAGAATTGTGAAAGAGCATTTTGAGATCATTATTTCATCTTTGAGGCCAAGATTGCCAGTATAGGCTCAAAATAAAATAAATTATTGATACTCTTACATAACTGTGAATTTGATGATTAGTATGATTGAACTAAAATTATTGAAAACATAAATGATTCTTAAACTGCAATGCAGAATAAATAAACATTCCATCTGATACATCCTAGGCCGAAGAGATAAATTCTTGCTGTGTAAGCACAAAACCCTAAGTTGGATCCCCATAACCACAAGTGAGTTATAACCTTAGCTCCGCTGAAATAAAGAGACTGGCAAATCAATGGGAATCATTGGAAAGGAAGCCCTACTCACTTGACCAGCTCAACATCATGTCCAAAATTTAAATTGAATTATTAAGTTATTTTTAAAACAACATGGATGGCTCCTGAAAAATGATCCTCAAGGGTCTACAATGATGTGAAAGCCTGGATTTAACATACAAAAGTGGATGACTTGATGAAGACAATGGGAACCTGTGTAAGAAGATTTCCACAGGAAAAAGCATTTGGTCAGGTTAACTGAAAGATCATTTACATACCTGTAAAGAAAGTTCCACAGAAGGGAATTTGTACTAGAGGGCAGGTGATTACTATTTGTCTTTTTCATCTGTTTTCCTCAAAAAATGATAAGAAGTATCTGTAGTGTAGAATCCCTCCAGGCCTCTGAACTATTTGGTCATATAGACTTTAAATAAACATTCACAGCTCCCATATGCCTAAATATGAGCAAATGCCTAACTCTGTAGATGTATCTCATCTGTAAAGCACAGCAGAACAGCATTCTAGACATCTGGTCACATTCTCATCCTTTGCAAACATTTTACAACATTGAAAGCTATAACCCAAGGTTGCTTCAGTTCTATATTAAACCCTGCAGTTAGCCAAGCTAATCCTCTTCTTTTCCCAGATAAACTTGGAGAAAACACTTGTAAATTCTCAGACTAAAA
The DNA here is from genome assembly GCA_009823505.1 of Rhizomys pruinosus. NCBI lineage: Eukaryota > Metazoa > Chordata > Mammalia > Rodentia > Spalacidae > Rhizomys > Rhizomys pruinosus. The sequence goes on from VZQC01005265.1 coordinate 100,041, forward strand.
TAAAGTGTTTGACTGTGTTGTGCTTTAGCAAGGATATACTACATCTGTCCAATCCTGGCAATGTTGTAAATCACAGCTACAGAAACACAGCTGCAAGTCTCCAAAGCAAAACAGCAATGTTGTCTCTGGCATGATTCCACCATAACTAAAATGCTCTCCTTTAACGTGACACAAAATATTACATGATACAAATCATCTAATACAATATCCATGGAAACCATAGGAATATTTAAAGATTTTGTTCATTTGCCACAGGTCTATTGCAAATAGTAAGCTAGTAAGTGAGATCATGGTTAAGACCAAAATATTTCTTCTTCTATGGCAGGAAAAAATGCATTGAACAAATATTTGTTGGATATTAAGTAATTCAAGTCTATGTGAATGTACATATTGCTTAGGAAAGTGCACATTACTCCTATTAAATAGTTTTACCTGAGATCATCTTAAATATTGTACCTTAAAATATTATCTCATATAAAATTCCTGATGTTGCTAGGTGATAGTCACTAATTACAATAATTTGAGCTATCAAAACATGGATAAAGTAGATTATGGTTTTGTGCAAAATTCATAAAAAATTACAATTTAAGAATTCTTAAGCAGTTAGTGACAATAAGTATGTCTACATTTTTTTGTCTTTTTGAGACAGGGTCTCCCTGTTTCTTTTGTCTTTTTGAGACAGGGTCTCCCTGTAGCTCCAGCTGTCCTGAAACTCACTCTGTAAACCAGGCTGGCCTTGAACTCCTACAATGTGTGATGTATTATTTGTTATTATTGTTTGCACTAAACCAAGCACTTTCTTCTTCAAAAACTAATACTGATAATTTCATTAAACTAATACATATTCCTTGAACTCTCCACCCATTTGACAGAGGTTTAACATCCAGACTATATAAATTACTCAAAAAACAAAGAACCAAGGAAACAAATGACCCAATGAAAAGATGGGCTAAAGATCTGAACAGAGACTCCTCAAAAGAAGTAAAGATGACTAAGAAACATCTTAAGATTAAAGTCTTCAACATTGTTAATAATTGAGGAAATACAAATTAAAACCACTTTAAGATTTCATCTTACCCCAGTAAGACTGGCTATGATCAAGAAAAAAATGCTACCAAATGCTGGAGAGGTTGTGGGGAAAGGGGAACACTTATTCACTGCTAGTGGGAATGTAAACTATGGAAAGCAGTGTGGAGAACTCTCAAAAAACTAAAATGATTTATTTTATCAAGTCATAACTTGGACACCTCTTTTTAAAATATTTCTACTTTTTTACATGTTCACACTTTTGAGATAACGCAAAAGTGGTATAGCTTACGTATATATATCTGTCCCATATTTTCAAGTACTGGAGGTGAATGATACACAATGACTCCTGCAAATCACAAAAACAACATCTTATCCAAACAAACAGCAAAAACGTGTATATAATTCTGAGGAATGCACTGGTGTACAGAATAACATTTGACATAGCATAAAGCCTCTCTATTATAGTAACACATAAAACCTGTTATACAGAGAGGGTCACCAAAACATATTTTCTGTGTCAGTGAAGATGTGTAATTTCCTGGATTTTGTTTTGATAAAGAATTCTAGAAAATAGATAAATCAGATTTTGTTCACAAGGCAGAATCTTTAAAAGGATACATAATATACAAAACAATATAATGCAAAAACTATGTCTAAGAATAACAGATTTATGTGCTAGCTAATATACTTCTTTTTTTGGAAAAATCAATTCAACATCAACAGTACTCAAGATGGAACCTCAGAAGATGTAGATACTCATAAAAAAATGTACGGGAAAAAAAGCTTAGAGCAAGATTTTCCACAGATGATTTGATATGTCATGTCTCCTTATATCTCTGGAATAAATCAGTTTTAATCTCTCATCCCTAGCTCTCTCAGCATATGTCATTGTAGTTAGCTTTACTTATAATGTATAAGATTGCAAGTCATTTTAAGATTAAATTTTCAGCATTATAACTTCTTTAAACCTTTTGAATATTGGACTGTATTTAGAAACCAGATTAATTTAAACATCTCAAAATTTTCCATTCAATATTTAGTAACAAATAATCTTACCTTATTATACCGACACTAACACATACATACACAGGTAAAGAATGAATTATATATAATGCATCCTGTTTATGCTATGAGTAGCTATATACTCATAAAAGATCATAACTAGACTGTGAAGACATGATGTGTGGTTTGCCATCAGAAAGTTCATATCTACAACCTCATTCTAACTATTTTCATGATAATTTGACTAGCGGTATGCATAAACACTATCATATTAATGATTTTTACATCATATCCATCTACCCACACAAGATATCATATCCACTCCATGTCTATAAACATGATCCCATTAACACACCTTAATCATAGGCATACTTTGCCAGCAGGTAAATTAGTTTTATAAGATCTTAATAGATACAGTTTACAAAACACCATCTAGTTAATCAACAAAGGAAGTGATTAAGCAAAGCCACTTAACTTTTTCCAGGATTTCTATTGCCAGACAATATGAAATAACTAGAATAAAACTTAGTCATTTCCTTGAAATAAGAAAGTTCCTGACTAAATACATGAACATCTCTGTAAGATGCTTATGCTCAGGCGATGAAGTACTGTGATCCAGGAGAGACAGAGCACAAGCAATGTAGCAGTGAGACTAGAGCAGAGATTAAAGAGGAAATGCTGAACTAGCACCTTTCCTGAGCTACAATATACTAGCATAATGAAGACTATTAAAGCCTAGGAGAGGAAGGGCTGGAAAGATGGCTCACCAATTAAGAGCACTTGCCTCTCTTGCTGAGGATCCAGTTTTGAATCCCACTTGGTGGCTAACAACCCACCATAACTCCAGTTCCAGGGGATCCAACACCCTCTTCTGACATCTGTGGGCATTGTGCAACATAAGTACACTTCTACATATGCTAGCAATACACTGACTCATACACGTAAATTAAAAATAAGTGAAATATATAGCCTAAGAAAGCAAACTACAGATGCAGAGAGAGTCCTCTTCAACCACTCAACAGTGCCCTTAACTCACTTGAGTTTGAGTAAAGAAGGAACATCTAAAGTTACACTATCTGTCACTGCTACTGGCCAGAGAATAATTCCCATTCTTAGTGTCTGGAACACAATGACTAATTAAAAACAAGAGATAAAGGGGGACTGGGTAGTAAGTACTTCATGTAAAAGTTGAATAAACTTTGACTCAGGATCAAATAAATAGAAATTGACATCATTCAAAGTGGAGTGCATGATAATCAAGCACAATTAATCTCTCATGTCCAGAAATCAACAAACATGAGTGTTGCATGGTGATTCCCTGACTCAAACTAGTACTCCCTGCCATGTAGGTATGGTTGCTTTAACCTGGTTACCTTGATATTATCATCACTAAATAGCTTTTAATTGATGAATCCTTATCTGCCAATCTTTTCCCACGTTCTTGTTACTCTGCAACTTTAATTTAATATTTTTTTAAAACAGTTCTTGGCCGGTATTGCTAAACTAAATACTGTAATGGCAATCGCTCATGTGGAACAACAGTTTCTCTCAGGAATATTTTATATTTATGTCTTCCTCACAAACTCTCTCCTATCTATATTCTAAGTTAATTTCTTACAATTGAGTTCGTGTCCTAGATGAACCAGCCACTCTTAGCTCAATCAGCATTGTTGGGCAAACTTCATAAAGTTGTTACACAATGATTTGGGAAAATCATTTAGAAGGAAAAGATGTGAAGTATAGGAATAGTTTTAGCAACCTGTTCAAACTTGATACAATGGAAATGTACCCAAACAATACTGAATTATTCTAAACAGATTTTGAATTTCAATTTGATTTTAAAATCAAACATCATAATTTTTCTTTTACATTTTGCAAACTTTTTGAGTGGTCTTTTTGACAATGGGGTCTCTCTGTAGTCTCAACTAGCCTGAATGTGATATAGAGCTATGTAGACCAGGCTGGCATCAATTTCACAGGGATCTTGCTGTCTCTGCCTCCAGAGTGCTGGGATTAAAGGCATGTGCCACCACATCTGGTTGTTGGTGATTAGCCTTGTAAATATTTAAATGCACAGACGAAAACAGGACTTAATCAATTTCCTAAGTTTTAGAACTTCAGAACAGTCGTTTTGTATAGATTAAGTATATGGAGTAATGGACAGTGAGGAAAGTGTCTGTGGGACATCACGAACACCAGGTCCCGAGTTTGTTCGAATTCCTCAGAAATGGTCATGTTTTTCACAATTAAATATTACCAATCAAAGTTAATTCTTACATAATTTGCACATCTCCAAAAAAGTTAATTTTTTTACTTTTCTCTTTATGTCTAAATTCCTTCTGTTCTTCTTGCTAAAGACTTTAAAAAATTGTTGTCCTGAAATTACATTAGCATCAGTCTTATGGAGAATTCCAAGTTTGCCCTTGATAAACATTACTGTATTTATCCCTAATTCTTCATAAAGAAAACTAAAGTTGAATAGTTGCTATCCTTACCTCCTAGCAATTTGATGACATTATTAAACTATTACAACTCCAATATGTTTGACTAATGTTAAATTATTATTCAAAATCATCATCTTCACAAATAATTGCAAGTACTTTTAAATTTATTTTACATATTTCTTAAGACTCACTATCTATTTTATGATTTGAAATGTAAACTTATATCCACATGTGAGCATGTATTCATATGTGTATAGGCTCGGGGGGTAATGTATTTCCTAATGAAATAAAAAATAAGGAGTTCCAACAAAATCTGATTACTTTTTTCTTTTGTCAGTTTTTTAAAATTATCTGCAATTAAAATTTAAATAATATTCACCCAAATCCTCTGGATCTTTTCATTCTTCAAATCATTTGCATATGTGTAATTTTACATTTATCTTTATCAGTATATTTTTTCATGGGAAAAATCCTGTCTACATTACAAGATTTTGAAGTTCTGTGAACAATCCATGCAGAAATGATGTAATGGGTGAGAATTAGGCAAATACAGAATGAAATAACAGCAATGAAAACCATTTAACATTGGGACCAGGATGAAGAACCCACATATAAACAATGAAGAATAATGTCTCAATAGCTAAGAAGAAACCTAGAATGAGATTGGTTCCTGAGGTGACAGTGAACAGTGGTGGTTTTGAGGAAGAAGATTTTCACTTAGGCAGCCCAATCAGACACAACATTAATGAGTACCATATACCTGACTTAGAAACAAGGTCATTTTTGGCTTAATAAGAACAGTTTAGAAGACTAAGTTTAAAAACTGGCAACAGGGGCCTGGAGAGATGGCCTAGCGGTTAAGAGCGCCGACCACTCTTACAGAGGACCCGGGTTCGATCCCCAGCACCCACATGGCGGCCGAGAACCGTCTGAAACTCCAATTCCAGGAGAACTCCAGTTCCAGGGGAATCCGAGACCCTCTTCTGACCTCCGCGGCATTGCACGACACGGGTGCACAGACTTGCATGCAGACAGTACATTCATACACATACAGAAATAAATAAAATTAAAAAAAATTAAAAAATAAATAAATAAATAAAAACTGGCAACAACCAAATTACATTAAGGAAAAAACAGTAAAACAAAAGATTCTGACACTAGTGTGCTATCTTTTTCTTGATGGCTAAAATTCAGAGTGATGTAGGAAGATATGAACCTGAAATTTTAAATTATTCTTTAACTATAGAAGTAACTTGAATACACAGAAATAAAATAGAAAACTATGTAAAATATGATTCAAATTCCCAGGAGACACAAGATAAGTTGATCAAGTTGTGTGCTGAGTTCCCACAGGAAGCATCATTGTAATAAATTTTAATATGTGGGATAATAACTATTTTCTGAGGTCATTTCAGTGAGCAACATCCTCTAAATTCTGCAAGTATAGGAACATTGGTCCCAGGTGGTATTATTGGGGGAATATCATAAAACATTTAAGAGATTTGGCCTATGTAAAAAAATAAACAAACAAAAACAAACGAGCAAACAAGTCTCCTGGTGTGGACTTTGAGAGTCCTTAGGCTTGCCCGGGATCCTGCACCTGCTTGAAGATGTGAAGATGTCAACTCTCAGTTTTCTGCCTTGGTTGCCTCTTTCCATACATCTCTATCATAACGGACCTGAAAACCTCTGGAGCTATAAGGCAAAAAAATAAATAAATAAATAAAAAAGATTCCCAGGTCATATTTTTTTTTTTAAGGGATTCTACAATATAAGAGCACAGTTGTTTTCAGATCACATTAACGTTGCTTGGTTTGCCATATAATTAGCTAATTAGTGCCAGCATCCATGGATAAGAGATACCATTCATCGATTGTTTTTCTGGGACTGTGTTACTTCACTCAGCATGATATTTTCTAGCTCCAACCATTTGCCTGCAAAGTTCATGATGTCTTCTTTCTTTACTGCTTCATATAACTCCATTTTGTAGATGTACCACATTTTCTCTATCCACTCATCAGTTGTGGAGCACTTGGATTGGTTCCAGCTCCTTGCTATTGTGAACAGAGCTCATTAATCATGGCTGTGCAAGTATCTCTGCAGTTAGATGAGTTTTGTGGGTACATACCCAGGAGTGGTATGGCTGGGTCAGGTGGGAAGTTCATTCCAAGTCTTCCAAGGGTTTTCCACACTGCTTTCTACAGTGGCTGTATGAGTTTACATTCCCACCAGCAATGGATGAGTGTTCCCCTTTCCCCACAACCTCTCCAGCATTTGGTATCATTTGTTTTCTTGATCCTAGCCAGTCTTATTGGAGTGAAATGATATCTTAAAGTGGTTTTAATTTGCATTTCCTTAATTATTAGTGACATTGAACACTTTTTAAGAAGTTTCTCAACCATCTCTAATGCCTCAGTTGTGAAGTCTCTGTTCAGCTCTTTGCTTCATCTTTTTTAAATATATTTTTTTAATTTTATTTATTTTTGTATGTGTATGAATGTACTGTCTGCATGTAGGTTTGTGCACCTGTGTCGTGCAGTGCCTCAGAGGTCAGAAGAGGGCGTCGGATTCCCCTGGAACTGGTGTTCTCCTGGAATTGGAGTTACAGACGGTTCCCAGCCATCATGTGGGTGCTGGGGATGGAACTCGGGTCCTCTGCAAGAGCAGTAGGTGCTCTTAACCGCTAGGCCATCTCTCCAGCCCCGTCTTTGCTCCATCTTTTGAGTGGGTCATTTGTTTTCTTTCTTCTTTGTTTTTTGAGTAGTTTATATATTGTGGAAATCAACACTTTCTCAGATTTATCTGAGCTGAAGGTTTCCTCCCACTCTGTGGGTTTTTTCTTCACTTCCTTGATTGTTTCTTTTGATGTACAGAAGCTTTTGAGTTTAATGAGGTCCCATTTGTCAATTGTCAACCTTAATACTTGCACAGCAGCTGTCTGATTTAGGAAGTCTTTTCCAATGCCTATGTCTTATAGTCTGCTGCCAAGTTTTTCTTCTATTGCCCTCAAAGTTTGGGGTTTCACCTTGAGGTCTTTGATCCATCTGGAGTTGACTTTAGTACAGGGCAGGAGGTAGGGTTTAATTTCATTCTTCTACCAGTGGTGATCCAGTTTTGCCAACACCACTTGCTGAAGATGTTGTCTTTCCTCCATTGTGTCTTCTTGGCACCCTTGTCAAATATGAGGTGTCTGAAATTGTTTGTGCTCAAGTTTGGATCTTCAGTTATTTTTCCATTGGTCAACATGTCTGTTTTTGTGCCAGTACCAAGCTGTTTTTATGACTATAGCCCTGTAGTATAGTTTGAAGTCTGAGATAGTGATCCCCCTGTTTTCACTCAGGGTTGCTTTGGCTATTCATGGTTTTTTATTTTTCCAAATGAAATTAAGGACTTTTTTTCCAAGCCTGTGAAGAAACTCTTACGAATTTTAATTTGGATTGCATTAAATCTGTACAAGAGTTTGGGTAGAATGTACATTTTTACTATATTAATTTTCCCAATCCATGAACATGGGAGGTTTTCCATCTTCTGATGTCTTTTTCAATTTCCTTCTTGAGGGGTTTAAAAAAATTTTTTGAAGAGATCTTTGGTGTCTTTCGTTAGGTTTGTTCCCAGGTATTTTATTGTTTATCATGCTATTGTGAGTGGGAGGTCTCCTTGAATTCCTTCTTGCGTTGCTTGTTGTTGGTGTAAAGAAAGGCTACAGATTTTTCTAGGTTAATTTTGTATTCCATCACTTTACTGAATCTCTTAATCATTTCTAGGAATTTTCTGGTGGAGTTTTTAGCATCACTTAAGTAAGCAATCGTATCATAAGCAAAAAGGGATAGCTTGACTTCCTCCTTTCCAATGAGTACTCCTTTAACTTCCTTTTCTTGCCTTATTCCCCTAGCAAGTGTTTCAAGCACTATATTGAAGAGGAACGGTGACAGGCGGAAGCCTTGCCTAGTTCTTGGCACACACCTTTAATCCTAGCACTTGGGAGGCAGAGGCAGACAGATCTTTGTGAGTTCAAGGCCGGCCTGGTCTACAGCGTGCATTCCAGGACAGCTGGAGCTACAGGGAGACCCTGTCTCCAAAAGACCAAAAAGAAAATAAAAAAGATATGCTTCTGTCATTTCCACATTTAGGATAATATTGGCTGTTGGTTTTCTGTATATGGCTTTGATTACATTGAGGAATGATGCCTCCAATCCAATTCTCTCTAGGACTTTAAGCATGAAGGGATGCCACATTTTGTCAAAGGCTTTTTCTGTGTCAATTGAGATGATCATGTGGGTTTTTTTTGTCTTTCAGTCTATTTATATGTTTTATGATATTTATTGATTTTCATATGTTGAACCATCCCTGCATTTCTGGTATGAATCCAACTCGGTCATGATGGATGATCTTCTTGATGTGGGTCTGTATGCAGTTTATAAATATTTTATTGATGGGCTGGAGAGATGGCCTAGCGGTTAAGAATGCCGACTGCTCTTGCAGAGGACCCGGGTTCGATCCCCAGCACCCACATGGCGGCTGAGAACCGTCTAAAACTCCAATTCCGGGAGAACTCCAGCTCCAGGGGAATCCGACACCCACTTCTGACCTCTGCGGCATCGCACAACACGGGGGCACAGACTTGCATGCAGACAGTATATTCGTCCACATACAGAAATAAATAAAAAATTAATAAAAAAAATTAAAAAAATAAATATTTTATTGAGAAGTTTTGCATCTGTGTTCATTAATGAGATGGGTCTATAGTTCTCATTTTTGGTTGTATCTTTGCCTGGTTTTGGTATTAGAGTGATGCTGGCTTCATAGAAGGAATTTTGGAAAATCTCCTCTGTTTGTACCCTTCTGAACAATTTGAGTAATAATGGTTGTAAGGGTTTTTGAAATGTTTTATAGAATTCTGCCCTGAAACCATCTAGGCCTGGGCTTTTTTTAGTTGGGAGGTTTCTTATTACATCTTCAATTTCTTCATATATTATGGGTCTGTTGAAGCTGTCGATCTCTTGGTTGAGCTTTGGTGATTCCCAGGATTTCAGATATTCATCCATTTCTCCTAAGTTTTCAAACTTAGTAGAGTATAGGTTTTTGAAATATTCCCATATGATGGTCTGGATATTTTCATTGTCTGTTGTGATATTTCCCCTTTCATCACAGATTCTATTGATTTGGAACTGTTCCTTCTTTCTTTTGGTTAACTGGGCTAGAGGTCTGTCTATATTGTTTATTCTCTCAAAGAACCAACTTTTGGATTCATTGATTTTTTTGTATTGTTTTCTTTGTTTCTATTTCATTAATTTCTGCTCTGATTTTAGTTATTTATTCCTGTCTGTTGCATTTAGGATACATTTGTTGTTGTCTCTCAAGTGTTTTTAGCAGCAGTGTTAGTCCTTCACTTGTGCTCTTTCTGTTTTTCTATGTAGGCACCCAGGGCTATAAACTTACCTCTTAAGACTGCTTTTAATGTATCCCATAGGTTTTGTTGTTTTATATTATCATTGTAATTAGTTCCAGGAATGTTTTTATTTCTTTCTTTATCTCTTCCTTGACCCATTAATTGTTCAAGAGTGTGTTGTTTAGTCTACATTTGTTCTTGTAAATAGTAGGGCTTATCCTGGTGTTGATAATGAACTTTATTGTGCTGTGGTCTGATAGAATGCATGAAAATATTTCAATCTTTTTGTATTTGTGGAGGTTTCTTCTCTCCCAGTATGTGGTCAATTTTGGAGAATGTTCCATGAGGTACTGAGTAGAAAGTGCATTCTCTGTTATTAGGGTGGAATATTGGGTAGATGTCTGTGAGGTCCCATTTCCTGTATAGTATCATTTAGTTCAGATGTCTCCCTCTTTATTCTTTGTCCTGTTGACCTGTCCAAAGGGCTCAGTGGGGTATTGAAGTCCCCCACTGTGAGTGTGCTAGGGTTAATCTGTCCCTTGTGGTACTGGAGAATTGTCTTTATAAAGTTTGGTGCACCAGAGTTTGTTGTGAAATCTTCATGGTCAAATGCTTTTTTGATAAAAATGTAATGGCCTTCTTCTTCTCTTCTGATTTCTTTTACTTTGAAGTCTATTTTGTCTGATATTAAAATAGCAACACCTAGAAATGCACAAAGCATCAATAAAAACTAATTAAAAAAATAAAAATAAAAATAAAAATACACAAACTTAAAAAAAAATAAAATAAAATAGCAACACCTGCTTTCTTTTTGGTAGCATTTGCTTAGAATATTTTTTTTAAATCTTTTCACTTTAAGGTGGTACCTATCCTTGAAGGTAAGATGTGTTTCTTGTAGACAGCATATAGATGGGTTCTGTTTCCTAATTCAATCTCCCAGTCTATGTCTTTTGATTGGGGATTTTAGTCCACTAATATTTAAGGATATAACTGAAAGATATGTGTTGCTTCCTTCCACCTTATTATCTATTTGCATTTTTGGTCTAGGTTTCTACTTCTGCAGTTATGCTTTTATTAATTTCTCTTTCTAGGTGCCTTGGGATAGTTGCTCCTTTCTTCTGTCCTCTGAATTGCTTCAAGTATTCTCCAAAGGGTTAGTTTTCCCGACATGTATTCTTTCATCTTGTTTATGTCATCAAAGATTTTTCTCTCTCCTTCAATTATAATCTACATTTTTGATGGGTGTAGTAACCTGAGTTGGCATCTGCATCTATAGTCCTTTATCACTGGGAATGCTTTGCTCCACCTTCTTCTTTCTTTCATAGTTTGGACTGAAAATCAGTTGTAATTCTGATAGGTTTCCCCTTATATGTAACTTGTTTTTCTCTTTTGGCCTTCAGAATTTGTCTTAGTTTTGGGGATTTAGCATTTTAACTATGATATGGCATGGAGAGTTTCCTTTCTGATCTTGTCTGTTTGGAGTTCTATGTGTTTCTTGTATTTGTATTGGTTTGTCTATTTTAGTTTGGGGAAATTTTCATCTATTATTCTGTTGAAGATTTGATCAATACCATTCTTTTGGGATTCTTCTCCTCCCTCTATTCCTATTATGCAGAGGTTTGATCTTTTCATAGTGCCCCACAGTTTCTTGTTGTTCCACTTTTGTGTATTTTTAATTTTTTCATAATATTTACTTGAGTTTTTTTAGTTTTTCTGTGTTATCTTCTAGATCTGATATTCTTTGTTCTGCTTCCTCCATTCTACTTCTGATTGGATGAGTGTTTTATTTCCTGTTTCATTTCATTTTGTGATTTCTTTACTATTTCCACTTTTTTGGAGCTTCTCAATCTCTTCTTGTAGTTCTTTGCTTCGCTCGTTGGTTTCCTTTTTCTATTTTTTTATTTTATTTTATTTTATTTTACTTTATTTTTGTATGTGTATAAATGTACTGTCTGCATGCAAGTCTGTGCACCCGTGTCGTGCAATGCCGCGGAGGTCAGAAGAGGGCATCAGATTCCCCTGGAACTGGAGTTCTCCTGGAATTGGAGTTTCAGACGGTTCTCGGCCTCCATTTGGGTGCTGGGGATCGAACCCAGGTCCTCTGTAGGAGTGATCGGTGCTCTTAACGCTAGGCCATCTCTCCAGCCCTGTTTTCCTTTTTCAACATTGGATCTTTTCAGTGTTTCCACTTCCTTCTGGAGTTTGACATTCTCTCTCTCTAGGTCCTTAAGTTTTTCATTCTCTCTCCTTAGTTCTCTGACTTGTTCTTTATATTCTTTTATTTCTTTGAATATGTCCACAATTGTTCCTCTAATATCTGTGTACTGGGCCATCCCCAGGGGGATCCCACTGTAAGAATCTCCCACAGGGTTGGTAGAGCTTGGTGTGGAATTATCCTGCACCTTTCCCATGTTGTCCCTTCTTCGTGTCCCTGGCATGTGGGTTTCTCTTTGCCTGTCTTCTAATTCAAATCCCAAATTCCTCTTCACTGTGTTGATGGCTTGCTTTGCTTGCCTCCTTCCGATGCCTTCATTGTTTGTTCGTTTGTTTTATTTGTTTGATTTGTTTTTCTCCATGCTTATGGAGTGTTTACTTCTCTAAGTTTTAGGCTTCCTATTGGAAGTCTATCTCACTCTTCCCTTTCTGTTCTGAAGGTTCTCCAAAGAATCCACTTGGACACTCCCTCGGCAATTCCAGTTGGGGGGGGGGGTATGCCTGTTTAGCTGAGCCCGGGGAACTCTGTGCTTCAGGTGGTCCTGGGAAATCCCTGATCTAAGCTCTGTGTATCCAAGTCTCACAGTGTCAACAGACCCACCTTTTATACCAGCTAGCAGGATGACTCCGCCCCCACAGCCACACAAGATGATTGAATCAAACCAATTATCCAACAGGCCAGATAGGAATATCAAACAATCCTCCTGGCTGAGGTGCCTGGCTCTTACCTGTGCTTCAGATGGTCCTGGGAAATCCCCAACTTAAGCTCTGTGCACTCCCATAGTGTTCTTAAACAGCAATAGGATAGTAACTACAACAGTATCCATACCCCAGAGGCCCGTGGAAGGAAGACAAGCTAGACAGAAGGAAATATCAGCTGTCCTAGAGATCCTAAAGCTCTTTCTTAGCTTACTATAGCTTTTCCAGTTGACTTGTCTAAATGTCTATATTTCTTACTGGATCAGATTTTTAATGCAAAATGGCCTTCAAAGGAAGGGGTAGACATTGGTTTTAGTTGGGTTGCTAGATCCCTGGCAGTCATCGATTTTAATATTTCCCACAGCAATCTTGGTGTTTGTGGTCTATGAAGATGAGAATAACACTGACATTACTTATGTGTTAAATATCAAATTTGGAAAGAAAAAGTTACCCCCCCCCAATCAAGAGTAAAATGAACCTGTGGATGTCCTTGAAAAGTACAACCAAATATGTATAAGCATTTACTTGACATATACAGGGCCAAAACTCCAAAGGCTGAGAGAGATAATTAGGAAATAGTAAGTTGAGACTAGATAAAATAAAAAAGCCAGACCATCAAGAAAGGTTGTGGCATCAAATAAAAAAAATATGGGTTGGAGAGATCACTCAGCAATTAAGAGCTGCTCTTACAGAGGACCCAGGTTTGGTTCACAGAACCCACATGGCAGGTAATAGCCATCTGTATCTACAATTCCAAAGGATGCAAAGCCCTCTTCACAGAGCATCAGAATCCTGAGTTCTAAGCATAGAGTGGTCTAAAAGGGAACTTCATTCTTGTGTCCCACAAACTAAGGACTATCAAATATAACAGATGTGAGCTGAGTAAACCCTTTTCTCCCCAAGTCGGTGTTGGTCAGAGTGTTTTGTCACAGCAATGGAAGAGAAACTAGAACACTCAGTAAAGAAGGGATGGAGAGAAGGAGGGAGGGAGAGAAGAGGGAGGGATAGAGGGAGGGAGGGCAAACGGACGGAAGAAAACACCTTTTAAAAACTAAATGAAAGCAAGAAATCACAAAAGCAAGAAAAGGAAGAAGGAGAAGAAGTTGTGAGCTCTTTAACAGATAGAAGCCAAAATTAACTTGAGAAAATCTTAAGGATATCATTGGACTTTAACATTGTGTTCATAGTTTGTTTTGGTTTTTGTGATAGAGATGTATGCTTTTTTTTGCCTTAAAATGTCTTACTTATTTACTGATTTATTTATTACTTATTCATTTATTTATTGATTATTTATGTATGAGTTTATTCCCTGCTCATAAGTGCAGGTAGGTTATCCACCACTCACAGACAACAGAAGAGGTTGTCAAATTCCCATTGAACTGGAGTTATGGACTGTCATGTAGGTGCTAATGGAACCTGGGTCCCCTGTAAGAGCAGCCAGTGTTCTAAACCACAGAGCCATCTCTCCAGCCTTTGTTTGTTTTTTTGAGATAAGGTCTCCCTGTAGCCCCAGCTGGCCTAGAAATCACTATGTAGACCAAGAAGAGCCTCAGACTCACAGACTCACAGAGATCCATCTGTTTCATTACCCTTTTTAAATAACACTACCTTAGTTTAGTATTTAACATAGGAAGTGATACAAATTGGGATCCAAGTGTAAAATTATTTTTGTGGATTGCATTGTCAATAAACATTAAAAAAAGAAAAAAGTTCATAGAAGATTATAAGAAGCAAAATATATAAGATTTATATTCTCAAAATATTTCTTCCATCATTAAAATGGTTTATTTCTCATAAGCAGTAAGTCATTTTTTAATTTTCTGTGGCACTGAAAATCAGACACATATTAGTATAGTTCCAAATGGCAACACATGTACTATCCAAAAAGTCTTAAGGCTGATTTGAAATTTTCACTCTGAATTAGTTATTCATATACATAGACAGAAGATCTAATACAAGAAAGGGTGGCAAAAATGTAACTGGTAGTAGTCATTGCTGTGGTGATGCAGTAATTGAACAGCACCTGGTCTGAAAAGGAGTAAATATATTAAGAATATGAAAATTCAAACAGGTAAAGCTGAATTAATATTTTTTTCTTATTCTCAAGCATTGTTGTATGTGTGTTTATATCACTCCAGAAAATGATATAAGTATGAAAAGTAAAATGTGGTCAAACCAACACATTTTTTTCACACCTCAGAAATAATGAATCTACATATGTGAAGCCATATGAAGTCACTCCATTTGTACTTAGGTAAAGATAAGGTTTGCACACATTCTGGTTTATTTTCATCATTATGAATTTCTGAACTACAAAGCTGCTATGTATCTAAATTCTGTGGTTTCTACTTCATTGGGAAATGATGGGATATTTTCATAAATTTGAGATACCACCGACAAGTGGCAGGATTAACTCAGAGCTAGCTACAAATCTACTTGGTATCTTCAGATCTTGGATCATTGCTCTGGTTTTATTTCTGTTGCTGTGACAGAATACACTAACAAAAGGCAACTTTGTGAAGAAGAAGTTTATTTTAGCTTACAATTTTAAATTGGATTCCATCAATATATGGAATTCATTGCAGGAATTTCAAACAGCTAATCACATCACACCCAGATTCAATGGCAGGGAGAAATCAATGTATGCATGCTCTCCTAATTGCTTGTTTCCTGGGCACAGTTTCTCCACTCTTGCAGTCCAGAGCTTCCTTCCTATGGAATAAAGCTGCCCATAGTGATCTGGGTCTTCCCACATTTACTAACTTAATTAAGATATTCACCCACAGGCATCATAAGGTAGAAAATCTCTTCCTGAGACTCTATCCCCAGCTCATCCTAGCTTGTGGCAAAGTTTACAAAGCTATTAATATCTGCATGATGATTTTCCCACTCTAATTAGAGCATAATTTTTATTCAGGCTACTGATGACTAAAGAACTATATCAACTAGTAGGATAAAACTATTTTCTTTTGATTTGGGTTTCACTAGAACACTCCGACAGAAGAATGGCACACACCCCATTTACTCATGAATAATTTACAATGCTTTCTTATCTAAGAACCTCAGAGACAACTAAAATTCTGTCCATGGTAATGACTATTGTTACTGATACTATGATCTATTTTTTTTTTCAGATCATGATAGTGGTTCACCAATGAGAACATCTATTGTCCCTGGGTGCATCATTAAAAAATTATCTTCATTCTTAGTTGACATACAAAGAGCTTTTACCTTTCAGATGAAGTATGAAAATGACAGACACACCATGTCTGATGTGTCTGTACTTTGGTGTGCATACATCTGTATCCAATACAGTTAGCTATTTTTTTTGTACTCTTGATAGAAACAGAGTTCTTGATACCATTAAATTACAGTTTCAACACTATTATAAGCTTTTACAATTTAGGTGTCATTTAAATTTTCTTGGATTCAAAACACAGATTATAATTAGCAGCATATTTTGGGTAATGGCACCAATAATACGTGGTCACAAACATCCCACCAGAACGTGGGTAGCTTGATTGGAGCCATTCATTGTTTGGCTTCATCTACACCCTGCAGAGCAATTTAGCTTCTTAAATAACCATCCCCTACTGCTAGAAGCAACCGTGTGCCATCTGAAGTAAATTAATATATGCCATTTGCTTATATCAATAATTCCTTAATTTGCTTCCTCATAAGAAATTTTAATAAATCTTAATTGAGGTCTTCATATTAAAAAAGGATTTGATATACCTTAAGATGAGCGTCTTTGCGAATAAATTTTCATAAACAGCATATGCAGTGCATCAAAAAGAGAACTGTTAATTGAATTTCATTATAAAAGCTGGTTTTAGTTAGTCCTTTGTAAGAAAAAGAAAAAGGAAAAACAAAACCTTCACTAAGGATTTAATTTATAAGAGTTTCCTGATGAGATTTTTGGCGAGTTGGAGCGCGGGGGTCGGCCGTGAGGGAAGCTGGAGCTGCGGGTGGGGAATATGTCAGACTCTGAGCTCGGCAGGAAGTGGGACCGGTGCATGGTGGATACCATGGTGAAGCTAGGTACTGGTTTGGGATTGGGAGTTGTTTTCTCCCTCACCTTCCTTAAAAGAAGAATGTGGCCATTAGCCTTTGGTTCTGGCATGGGATTGGGGATGGCCTACTCCGACTGTCAGCATGACTTCCAGGCTCCGTATCTTCTACATGGAAAATATGTCAAAGAACAGTGACTTACGCCGAGATCATCCCAGTGGGAGGAAGGAAACCATGTTTACTCCTCAGGAATACTGAAGTGCCCTGGAGTGGCTGACGTTCTGTGACTGTGCCATCGGTTGTGCTTTCAATTCCAGCCACTATTTATGTGTTTGAAACCAAGTCTGTTTCTTTTGTATTTTCTCTCTGGAAATTGTGAGGAGGCGGTTTTCAATGAAATAAATTAGAAATGGGAACCCCAGTGCACAGCCCTCTTCCTTTGCCTTTGGTCTCTGTGCGTCAGGAGGACTGGGTTTGAGAGGCCTGTCTGTACCCTTGGCCTGCTGAACCCACAGCCAGGAGTGTCCCCACTCTGATGCACAGTTCCCAGTTCTGTGCTCCTTGGAGAGTGGCGATACCTCCGTGTGGTCTCATGATAGTGACTCCCTATGGTCTTGAGGGGCTCTTTTAGCTGCTGTTCTCACTGTGAACCCAGCAGGACCTGGCTCAGCTGTGCCTGCTGCACTGAGATCAGGCAGCTGCTGCATTAGCTGCACCTGAAACCCGACTGAATGGCTGTTCATTAGTGTCAGCTCCAAAGCTGCATTGACCTTAGTGTAGCCCAGCTCCTTGTGACCCTTGCGTTTCTTCCTGGCAGTATGCAGAGCTGGAGGCCCACCCCCCTGAATGGAAGGGCTCGCTGAGGTTTGAGGACAGAGGGCCCGCTTAAATACCCTCTGTATTTGTTCCCTAGGCTCACTGTGCCGGTAGGCAGGCCACAGAGTGTTTTACACTTCTTCTGACAGTGTGTACAGCACACTGGTGTGTGGCTTCATAGCTACTGTGAAAGCTCTAGAACATGCAAGAGCTCATAGCCAAGAAATAAATAAGTCATAGAGCTTGAGTGCCAGGTGAAGGAGAGGGCAGAGGGAAAGGCTAGAGGTGTTGGGGTGGTGGTAATGGTACATGCTAGACCCTGTGAGAGCCACAGTGAGCACACCGGGGTGGCCGTCTCTCCCTCTCTGCCTTTTCTGTCCATGCTCAGTCTTTACTCCCTTTCCAGAACAGGCAGCAGGGGTGCTCTGCCAAGGATGGGCTGCACCCAGGACCACAAATCATGGCCATGGCATGCTGAGCCACTCGGCTGTTTTTCGCACAGCCCTCTTCATCCCGTGATCAAAGCAGCCCATGTCATTAAAAGAAAAATAGCCACACAGCTGGGTTCCTCTTCCCCTCCACTTGTTCACTCCATATTTGCCTTACAAATTAGTGTCCCATCTCCCCACCCCCTGTTTTTCTGTCTTCACTCCAGAGAAGAAATAGCAGGTCCCTGTCCAAGAGACGGAGAAAACTGCCCCCTGATTTCTCTAGGTACAGCAGAAGAGTGCGGAGTGGGCTGAGACATCCACTTACACTTCTCCACCTCACAGATTACTAGACTTTAGGCCTCTGGACAGATCTGTGGCCCTGCACCTTGGGAGCTATGCTGAAGTGCCGAGGAACCAGTCTACTTTGAGGAATTGGTTCTGGGCAGAGGCCAGCCAAGGGCANAAGCACAATAATCTCTCATGTCCAGAAATCAACAAACATGAGTGTTGCATGGTGATTCCCTGACTCAAACTAGTACTCCCTGCCATGTAGGTATGGTTGCTTTAACCTGGTTACCTTGATATTATCATCACTAAATAGCTTTTAATTGATGAATCCTTATCTGCCAATCTTTTCCCACGTTCTTGTTACTTCGCAACTTTAAGTTTAATATTTTTTGTAAAAACAGTTCTTGGCGCGGTATTGCTAAACTAAATACCTGTAATGGCAATCGCTCATGTGGAACAACAGTTTCTCTCAGGAATATATTTTATATTTATGTCTTCCTCACAACTCCTCTCCCTATCTATATTCTAAGTTAATTTCTTAGCAATTGAGTTCGGTGTCTAGTATGAACCAGCCACTCTTAAGCTCAATCAGCATTGTTGGGCAAACTTCATAAATGTTGTTACACAATGATTTTGGGAAAATCATTTAGAAAGGAAAAGATGGTGAAGTATAGGAATAGTTTTAGCAACCTGTTCAAACTTGATACAATGGAAATGTACCCAAACAATACTGAATTATTCTAAACAGATTTTGAATTTCAATTTGATTTTAAAATCAAACATCATCAATTTTTCTTTTTAGATTTTGGCAAAACTTTTTGAGTGGTCTTTTTGAACAATGGGGTCTCTCTGTTTAGTCTAACTAGCCTGATGTGATTATAGAGCTATGTAGACCATGCTGGCATAAATTTCACAGGGTCTGCCTGTCTCTGCCTCCCAGAGTGCTGGGATTATAAAGGATGTGCCACCCACATCTGGTTGTGGTGATTAGCCTTGTTAAATATTTAAATGCCCACAGACAAAACAGGACTTAATCAATTTCCTAAGTTTTAGAACTTCAGAACAGTCGTTTTGTATAGATTAAGTATATGGAGTAATGGACAGTGAGGAAAGTGTCTGTGGGACATCACGAACACCAGGTCCCGAGTTTGTTCGAATTCCTCAGAAATGGTCATGTTTTTCACAATTAAATATTACCAATCAAAGTTAATTCTTACATAATTTGCACATCTCCAAAAAAGTTAATTTTTTTACTTTTCTCTTTATGTCTAAATTCCTTCTGTTCTTCTTGCTAAAGACTTTAAAAAATTGCTTGTCCTGAAATTACATTAGCATCAGTCTTATGGGAGAATTCCAAGTTTGCCCTTGATAAACATTACTGTATTTATCCCTAATTCTTCATAAAGAAAAACTAAAGTTGAATAGTTGCTATCCTTACCTCCTAGCAATTTGATGACATTATTAAACTATTACAACTCCAATATGTTTGACTAATGTTTAAATTATATGATTCAAAACAGTACAAACAAATAAAATAAAAAAAAAAACTTTTAAAAATTTATTTTAATTATTCTGAAGACTCACTATCTATTTTATGAATTTGAAATGTAAACTTAATATCCCACATGTGAGCATGTATTCAAATATGTGTATAGGGGCTCGGGGGGTAGTAGTATTTCCTAATTGAAATAAAAAAAATAAGGAGTTCCAACAAAAATCTGATTCTTTTTTCTTTTGTCAGTTTTTTAAAATTATCTTGCAATTAAAATTTTAAATAATATTCACCCAAATCCTCTGGATCTTTTCATTCTTCAAATCATTTGCATAATGTGTAATTTTTACCATTTATCTTTATCAGTAATCCTATTTTTTCATGGGAAAAATCCTGTCTACATTACAAGATTTTGAAGTTCTGTGAACAATCCATGCAGAAATGATGTAATGGGTGAGAATTAGGCAAATACAGAATGAAATAACAGCAATGAAAACCATTTAACATTGGGACCAGGATGAAGAACCCACATATAAACAATGAAGAATAATGTCTCAATAGCTAAGAAGAAACCTAGAATGAGATTGGTTCCTGAGGTGACAGTGAACAGTGGTGGTTTTGAGGAAGAAGATTTTCACTTAGGCAGCCCAATCAGACACAACATTAATGAGTACCATATACCTGACTTAGAAACAAGGTCATTTTTGGCTTAATAAGAACAGTTTAGAAAGACTAAGTTTAAAAAAAACTGGCAAACAGGGCGCTGGAGAGATGGCCCTAGCGGTTAAGAGCGCCGACCACTCTACGAGAGGACCCGGGTTCGCCCAGCCCCACATGGCGGCCCGAGCAACCGTCTGATACTCCAATTCCAGGGAAAGAATTGCTCCAGTTCCCAGGGGAATTCGAACCCTCTTACTGACCTCCGCGGCATGCACGACACGGGTGCACAGACTTTGCATGCAGACAGTACATTCATCACACATACAGAAAATATAATAAAATTAAAAAAAAATTAAAAATAAATAAATAACTAAAAACTGGCAACAACCAAATTACAATTAAGGAAAAAAAAACAGTAAAACAAAAATGCTCTGACCACTAGTGTGCTATCTTTTTCTTGATGGCTAAAATTCAGAGTGATGTAGGAAGATCTGAACCTGAATTTTTAAAATTATTCTTTAACTATAGAGTAACTTGAATGCACACAGAAATAAAATAAAAACTATGTTTAAAAATATGGATTCAAATTCCCAGGAGACACAAGATAAGTTGATCAAGTTGTGTGCTGAGTTCCCACAGGAAGCATCATTGTAATAAATTTTAATATGTGGGATAATAACTATTTTCTGAGGTCATTTCAGTGAGCAACATCCTCTAAATTCTGCAAGTATAGGAACATTGGTCCCAGGTGGTATTATTGGGGGAATATCATAAAACATTTAAGAGATTGGCGCTATGTAAAAAAAAAAACAAACAAAACAAAAAAACACAAACCAAGTCTCCTGGTGTGGACTTTGAGAGTCCTTAGGCTTGCCCGGGATCCTGCACACTGCTGAAGATGTGAAGATGTCAACTCTCATGTTTTCTGCCTTGGTTGTCCTCTTGTCCATACAGTCTCTATCATAACGGGACCTGAAAACGTGGAGCTATAAGGCAAAAATTAAATTAAAATTAAATAAAAAAGATTCCCAGGTCTTTATTTTTTTTTTAAGGGATCTACAATATAATGAGCAGTTGTTTCAGACACAGATACTTAACGTTGCTTGGTTTGCCATATCAATTAAGTAACTAGTGCCAGCAATCCATGGATAAGAGGATTACCATTCATTCGATTGTTTTTCTGGGTACTGTGTGTTACTTCAGCTCAGCAATGATATTTTCTAGCTCGAATCCATTTGCCTGCAAAGTTCAATGATGTCTCTTCTTCTTTACTGTTCATATTAACTCCATTTTTGTAGATGTACCCAAATTTTCATCTATGTCCACATCTTTATATCACCATCTGTGAGAGCACTTGGATTGGTTCCAGCTCCTTGCTTTGTGAAACAGAAGCTCATTAATCATGGCTGTGCAAGTATCTCTGACAGTTAGATGAGGTTTCTGTGAGGGTACACCCATATGAGTGGTATATGGCTGGGTCAGTGGGAAGTTCATTACCAAGTCTTCCAAGGGTTTCCACACTAGCTTTCTACAGTGGTGTATGAGTTTACATTCCCACCAGCAATGGATGAGTGTTCCCTTTCCCCACAACCCTCCCGCATTGGTAATCAATTGTTTCTTGATCCTAGCCAGTCTTATTGGAGGTGAAATGATATCTTAAAAGTGGTTTTAATTTGCATTCCTTAATTATTAGATGACATTGGAACACTTTTAAGAATTTCCTCAGCCAACCTCTAATTGCCTCAGGTTGTGAAGTTCTCTGTTCAAGTCTTTGCTTCATCTTTTTTAAATAAATTTTTTTAAATTTTATTTATTTTGTATGTGTATGAATGTACTGTCTGCATGTAGGTTGTGCACCTGTGTGTCGTGCAATGCCTCAGATGGTTCAGAAGAGGGCGTCGGATTTTTTTTCGGATTCCCCTGGGAGACTGTGTTCTCTGGAATTGAGTTACAGGACGGTTCCCATGCCATCATGGGTGCTGGGGATGTTGAAACTCGGTTCCTCTGCAAGAAGAGCAGTATGGTGGCTCTTAACCGCTAGGCCATCTCTCACACGCCCCGTTTTGGCTCCATCTTTTGAGTGGTCATTTGTTTCTTTCTTCCTTTGTTTTTTGAGTAGTTTATATATTGTGGTATAATCAACACTTTCTCAGATTTATCTGAGCTGAAGGTTCCTCCCACTCTGTGGGGTTTTTTTCTTCCACTTCTCTTGCATTGTTTTCTTTGATGTACAAGAAGCTTTTTGAGTTTAATGAGGTCGCCATTTGGTAATTGTTCACCTTAATCTTGCAGCAGCTTCTTCGATTTAGGAAGTCTTTTCCAATTCCTATGTGTAATGTCTGCTGCCAAGTTTTTTCTTCTATTGCCCTCAAAGTTTGGTGGTTTCACATTGATGTCTTTGATCCATCTGGGATGTGACTTTGTAGTACCAGGCAGGAGGTAGGGTTTAATTTCAATTCTTCTACATTGGTGATCCAGTTTTGCTAACACCACTTGCTGAAGATTGTTGTCTTTCCTCCCATTGTGTCTTACTGGCACCCTTGTCAACAGATATGAGGTTGCTGAAATTGTTTGTGCTCAAGATTTGGATTCTTCAGTTTTTTTTCATTGGTCAACATGTCTGTTTTTGTGCCAGTACCAAGCTGTTTTATGGGAACTATAGCCTTAGTATCAGTTTGAAGTCTGAGATAGTGATCCTCCTGATTTTCTTTCTCGGGTTGCTTTGGCTATTCATCGGTTTTTTTATTTTTCCAACTGAAATTAAGGACTTTTTTTCACCAAAGGCCTGTGAAGGCACAACTCTTACGAATTTTAATTTGGATTGCAATTAAATCTGTACAATGAGTTTGTGTAGAATGTACCATTTTTTACTATATTAATTTCCCAATCCCATGACACATGGAGGTTTTCCATCTTCTGATGTCTTTTTTTCATTTCCCCTTGAGGGTTTAAAAAATTTTTTGAAGAGATCTTTGGTGTCCTTCGTTAGGGTTTGTTCCCAGGTATTTTATTGTTTACATGCTATTGTGAGTTGGGAGGTTCTCCTTGAATTCATTCTTGCGTTGCTTGTTTGTTGGGTTGTAAAAGAAAGGCTGGTACAGATTTTTCTTAGGTTAATTTTGTATTCGCAATCACTTTACTGAATCTCTTAACTCATTTCTAGGATTTTCTGGTGAGTTTTTAGCATAACTTTAAGTAAACAATCGTATCATCAAGAAAAAGGGATAGCTTGACTTCCTCCTTTCCAATAGTACTCCTTTAACTTACCTTTCTTTGCCTTTTCCCCTAGCAAGTGTTTTCAAAGCACTATATTGAAGAGGAGACGGTGACAGGCGGAAGCCTTGCCTAGTTTCTTGGCACACCATCTTTTAATTGCATAGCAACTTGGGAAGGCAGAGGCAGACCAGAATCTTTGTGAGTTCAAGGCCGGCCTGGTCTACAGCGTGCATTCCAGGACAGCTGGGAGCTACAGGGATGACCCTGTTCAAAAGACCAAAAAGAAAAAAAAAAAAGATATGCTTCTGTCATTTTCCACATTAGTATAATATTGGCTGTTGGTTTTCTGATAGTATGGCCTTTGATTACATTGAGGAATGATTGCCTATCCAACCAATTCCTCTCTAGGACTTTAAGCATGAGGGATGCACATTTTGTTCAAAGGCTTTCTTTTGTGTCAATTGAGAATGATCATAGTTGGGTTTTCTTTTTGTTTTCAGTCTATTTATAATGTTTTATGTATATTTATTGATTTTCATATGTTGAACCATCCCCATATCTCTGGTATGAATCCACTCGGGTCATGATGGATAGATCTCTTGATGTGGGTCTGTCTGCCGAGTTATAAATATTTTATTGATTGCGGCTGGAGAGCATGCCTAGCGGTTAAGAAATGCCGACTGCCTTGCAGAGGACCCTGGGTTCTGGTTCCCAGCCACCCACCAGCGACTGGAGTCCCAGTCTTAATACTCCAATTCCGGGAGAACTCACGCTCCAGGGAATCCGACACCCACTTCTGACCTCTGCGGCATCGCACTACACGGTGCACAACTGCATGATACAGATATTGTCCATAAAAAAACAGAAATAAATACAAAATTACTAAAAAAAATTTAAAAAAAAATAAGATATTTTATTGAGAAGTTTGTCTTGTGTTCCTTAATGAGAGGGTACTGTAGTTTCATTTTTGGTTGTTCTTTGCCTGGTTTTGGATTAGAGTGATGCCTGGCTTCATGAAGAATTTTGGAAAATCTCCTCTGTTTGTACCCTTCTATAATTTGTCAGTAATAAATGGTGTGTAAAGGGTTTTTGAAATGTTTTATAGAAATTCTGCCCTGAAACCATCTAGGCCTGGGCTTTTTTTAGTTTGGGAGGTTTCTTATTACTCTTCAAATTTCTTACATATATTATGGGTCTGTTTAGAAGCTGTCGATCTCTTGTTTGGCTTTGGTGATTCCCAGTGATTTCAGATATTCATTCCATTTACTCCAGTTTTCAACACTTAAGTAGGTAATAGGTTTTTTGAATATTTCCCATAATATGTCTGGATTTTTCAATTGTCTTGTTGTGATATTTCCCCTTTTCATCACAGATTCTATTGATTTGAACTGGTTCCTTCTTTCTTTTGGTTTAACTTGGGCTAAGATGGTCTGTCTATATTGTTATTTCTCTCAAAGAACCCAACTTTTGGATTCATTGATTTTTTGTATTGTTTTCTTTGTTCTATTTCATTAATTTTCTTTTTTATTTATTTTTTTCCTGTTCTTTGCTTATTTACATTTTTTGTTTTTTTTTGGTCGCTCTCAAGTGTTTTACAGCCGTGTTAGTCCTTCACTTGTGCTCTTTCTGTTTTTCTAATGAAGGCACCCAGGGCTATAAAACTTTACCTCTTACGGACTTGCTTTTAATGTCGTCCTCATAGGTTTTGTTGTTTTTATTTCTTGTATTAGTTCAATGTTTTTTTTTTTTTTTTATTTTCTTTCTTATCTCTTCTCTTGACCCATGTATTGTTCAAGAGTGTGTTGTTTAGTCTACATTTGT
Organism: Rhizomys pruinosus; assembly: GCA_009823505.1. Lineage (NCBI taxonomy): Eukaryota > Metazoa > Chordata > Mammalia > Rodentia > Spalacidae > Rhizomys > Rhizomys pruinosus. The sequence continues at coordinate 125,553 of VZQC01005265.1, forward strand.
TCTTGTAGGTAGTAGGGCTTATCCGTGGTGTGATAAATGAACTTTTATTGTGCATGTGTGTCTGATAGATGCATGAAAATATTTCAATCTTTGTATTTGTGGGGTTTCTTCTGTCTCCCAGTATGTGGTCAATTTTGGAGATGTTCCATGGGTTACTGAGTAGAAAGTGTATTCTCTGGTTATTAGGGTGGAATATTGGGTAGATGTCTGTGAGGTCCCATTTCCTGTATAGTATCATTTAGTTCAGATGCTCTCCTCTTTATTTTTGTTCCTGTTGACCTGTCCAAAGGGCTCGTGGGGTATTGAAGTCCCCCACTGTGGAGTGTGCATGGGTTAATCTGTCCCTTGTGGTACTGGAGAATTGTCCTTTATAAAGTTTGGTGGCACCAGAGTTTGTTGTTGTGAAATCTTCAATGTCAATATGCTCTTTTTGATAAAAATGTAATGGCTCTTCTTCTCTTCTGATTTTCTTTTACTTTGAAAGTCCTATTTTGTCTGATATTAAAATAGCAACACCTAGAATGCACCAAAGCATCAATAAAAACTAATTAAAAAACTAAAATAAAAATAAAATACACAAACTTAAAGAAAAAATAAAATATAAATAGGCAAACACCTGCTTTCTTTTTGGTGTACATTTGCTTAGATATTTTTTTTAAAACTTTTCACTTTAAGGTGGTAACCGTATCCTGAAGGTAGATGTGTTTCTTTAGACAGCATATAGATGGGTTCTGTTTCCTTATTCAATCTCCCGCTCTATGTCTTTTATTGGGGATTTTAGCCACTTAATATTTAAGTTATAACTGGAATTGATATGTGTTGCTTCCTTCCCCTTATTTCTATTTGCTTTTTGGTCTAGGTTTCTACTTCTGCAGTTATGCTTTTATTAATTTCTCTTTCTGGTGCCTTGGGGATAGTTGCTCACTTTCTTCTGTTCTCTGAATGCTTCAAGTATTCTCCAATAGGGTTAGTTTTCCCGACATGTATTCTTTCATTCTTGTTTTATGTCATCAAAGATTTTTCTCTTCTCCTTCAATCTATAACTTTTTAACATTTTTGGACTGGGTCGTTAGTAACCTGAGTTTGGCATCTGCATCTATAGTCCTTTACACTGGGAATGCTTTGCTTCCACCTTTTCTTTCTTTCATAGTTTGGAGCTGAAAAATCACAGTTGTATTCTGATAGGTTTTCCCCTTATATGTATTGTTTTTCTCTTTTGGCCTTTCAGAATTTGTCTTAGTTTGGTGATTTAGCATTTTAACTATGATATGGCATGGAGAGTTTTCCTTTCTTATCTTGTCTGTTTGGAGTTCTATGTGTTTCTTGTATTTGTAATTGGTTTGTCTATTTAGTTTGGGGAAAATTTTCATCTACTTCTATTCTGGTTGAAGATTTGATCAATACCATCCTTTTGGGTTCTTCTCCTCCCTTTATTCCTATATGTGGCAGAGGTTTGTCTTTTCATAGTGCTCCCACAGTTTTTTGTTGTTCCACTTTGTGTATTTTTTAATATTTTTCATACATATTTACTTGAGTTTTTTAGTTTTTCTGTGTTATCTTCTAGATCTGATTTCTTTGTTTGTCTTCCTCCATTCTACTTTGATTGGGATGGTGTTTTATTCCTGTTTCAATTTCATTTTGTGATTTCTTTACTATATTTCACTTTTTGGAGCTTCTCAATCTCTTCTTGTAGTTCTTTGCTTCGCTCGTTGGTTTTCGCTATTTTTTCTATTTTTTTTATTTTATTTTATTTATTTTACTTTATTTTTGTATGTGTATAAATGTACTGTCTGCAATGCAAGTCGTGCGCGGAACTGCGGTTGTTCGTGGCAAGCGGCCGCGGAAGGTTAGGAGAGAGAGGTAGCATGATTCCCCTGGCAACTGGAGTTCTCCTGGAATTGGAGTTTCAGACGGTTCTCGGCCTCCATGTCTGGGTGCTGGTATACGAACCCAGGTCCTCTGTAGGAGTGTCGGTGTCTTCTTAACGGCTAGAGCCATCTCTCCATGCTGGTTTTCCTTTTGTTCCACATTGGATCTTTTGCAGTGTTTCCACTCTCCTTCTGAGTTGACATTCTCTCTTCTTACTAGTGTCCTTGTAAGGTTTGTTCTATTCTCTCTCTCTTAGTTCTCTGACTTGTTCTTTAATTTCCTTTTATGTTGTTCTTTGATATACTGTCCTACAATGTTGTTCTGTCATCTAAATACTTGTGTTACTGTGTGGTTCTTCATCCGCGGGATGGGTTGGTTTGGGATTTGTTAGTTCTACGAGTCTCTACATTGTTTTTTGAGACGTTGGGTAGGTCCCATAAGGGTGTTTGGTTGAGATAGTTGGTGTGGAATTATCCTTGCACCTTTCCCTAAGATGTTGTCCCTTCTTCGATGTCCCTTGCCCGTGTGGGTTTCTCTTTCGCTCTGCTTTTAGTATTTAAAGAGTGGCAATGCTTCCAACAATTCCTCTTCCTAGCTGTATTGGATTAGTTGTGTTTGCTTGCCTCCTTCTCGATGCCTTCTCTTCGTTGTCGTAGTTGTGTCGTGTTTTGATTTGTATTTGATTTGATTGTTGTATGTACTTTTTCTCCAATGTCTTTATGGTATGTGTTTTACTTCCTAAGGAGTTTTCGTTTAGGCTTCCTTTGGAAGTTCTAATTTTCACCTTCCTTTTCTGTTATGGAAGGTTTTCCAAGAGAATCGCACTTGGAGCTAACTGCTTTCCTTCCGGGCAAATTCCAAGTTGGGGGGGGTGGGCTATGTATTTGCCTGTGTTATGGCTGAGGGCTCCCGGTGAAGTGTCTCTAGTGCTATTTTGGGTCAGTGGTCCTGGAAGATCCATTTGATCAAGTCCTCTGTGTATCCAAGTCTCACAGTGTCAACAGACCCACCTGTTTGTTATACCAGCTAAGCAGGATGCTCCGCCCCCACAGCCACACAAGATGATTGAATCAAACACAATTATCCAACAGGCCAAGATAGGAATCCAGACAAACAATCCTCCGGGCTGAGGTGCCTGGTCTTACCTGGGTTCAGATGGTACCTGGGACAATCCCACTTAAGCTCTGTGCACTCCCATAGTGTTCTTAAACAGCAATAGGATAGTAACTACAACAGTATCCATACCCCAGAGGCCCGTGGAAGGAAGACAAGCTAGACAGAAGGAAATATCAGCTGTCCTAGAGATCCTAAAGCTCTTTCTTAGCTTACTATAGCTTTTCCAGTTGACTTGTCTAAATGTCTATATTTCTTACTGGATCAGATTTTTAATGCAAAATGGCCTTCAAAGGAAGGGGTAGACATTGGTTTTAGTTGGGTTGCTAGATCCCTGGCAGTCATCGATTTTAATATTTCCCACAGCAATCTTGGTGTTTGTGGTCTATGAAGATGAGAATAACACTGACATTACTTATGTGTTAAATATCAAATTTGGAAAGAAAAAGTTACCCCCCCCCAATCAAGAGTAAAATGAACCTGTGGATGTCCTTGAAAAGTACAACCAAATATGTTATAAGCATTTACTTGACATATACAGGGCCAAAACTCCAAAGGCTGAGAGAGATAATTAAGGAAATAAGTAAGTTGAGACTAGATAAATAAAAAAGCCAGACCATCAAAGAAAGGTTGTGGCATCAAATAAAAAAAATATGGGGTTGGAGAGATCACTCAGCAATTAAGAGCTGCTCTTACACGAGGCCCCAGGCTTTGGTTCACAGAACCCACCTTGGCAGGTAATAGCCATCTGTATCTACAATTCCAAAGGATGCAAAGCCCTCTTCACAGAGCATCAGAATCCTGAGTTCTAAGCATAGAGTGGTCTAAAAGGGAACTTCATTCTTGTGTCCCACAAACTAAGGACTATCAAATATAACAGATGTGAGCTGAGTAAACCCTTTCATCCCAAGTCGGGTTGGTCAGAGTGTTTTGTCACAGCAATGGAAGAGAAACTAGAACACTCAGTAAAGAAGGGATGGAGAGAAGGAGGGAGGGAGAGAAGAGGGAGGGATAGAGGGAGGGAGGGACAAGACAGAGAAAATACACCTTTAAAAAACTAAATGAAAGCAAGAAAATCACAAAGCAAGAAAAGGAAGAAGAAGAGAAGAAGTTGTGAGCTCTTTAACAGATAGAAGCCAAAATTAACTTGAGAAAATCTTAAGGATATCATTGGACTTTAACATTGTGTTCATAGTTTGTTTTGGTTTTTGTGATAGAGATGTATGCTTTTTTTTGCCTTAAAATGTCTTACTTATTTACTCGATTTATTATTACTTATTCATTTATTTATTGATTATTTATGTATGAGTTTATGCCCTGTTCATAAGTGCAGGTATAGGTTATCCACGCACTCACAGACAACAGAAGAGGTTGTCAAATTCCCATTGAACTGGAGTTATGGACTGTATTGGTGCTATGGTCTAGGTGCTAATGGAACCTGGGTCCCCTGTAAGAGCAGCCCGTGTTTCTAAACACCAGAGCCAACTCTCCATGCCTTTGTTTGTTTTTTTGAGATTAGGTCTCCTGTAGCCCCAGCTGGCCTAGAAATCATATTGTAGACCAAGAAGCTGCCTCAGACTACAGACTCACAGAGATCCATCTGTTTCATTACCCTTCTTTAAACTAACACTACCTTAGTTTAGTATTTAACATAGGAAGTGATACAAATTGGGATCCAAGTGTAAAATTATTTTTGTGGATTGCATTTCATAAACATTTAAAAAAAGAAAAAAGTTCATAGAAGATTATAAGAGCATTATAAGATTTATATTCTTCAAAATATTTCTTCCATCATTAAAATGGTTTATTTCTCATAAGCAGTAAGTCATTTTTTAATTTTCTGTGGCACTGAAAATCAGACACATATTAGTATAGTTCCAAATGGCAACACATGTACTATCCAAAAAGTCTTAAGGCTGATTTGAAATTTTCACTCTGAATTAGTTATTCATATACATAGACAGAAGATCTAATACAAGAAAGGGTGGCAAAAATGTAACTGGTAGTAGTCATTGCTGTGGTGATGCAGTAATTGAACAGCACCTGGTCTGAAAAGGAGTAAATATATTAAGAATATGAAAATTCAAACAGGTAAAGCTGAATTACATATTTTTTTCTTATTCTCAAGCATTGTTGTATGTGTGTTTATATACAATCAAGAAAATGATATATAAGTATGAAAAGGTAAAATGTGGTCAACCAACACCATTTTTTTCACCCACCTCAGAAATTAAATCATACATATGTGAAGCCATATGAAGTCACTCCATTTGTACTTAGGTAAGATAAGGTTTGCACACATTCTGGTTTATTTTCATACATTATGAATTTCTGAACTACAAAGCTGCTATGTATCTAAATTCTGTGGTTTCATACTTCATTGGGAAATGATGGGATATTTTCATAAATTTGAGATACCACCGACAAGTGGCTAGGATTAACTCAGAGCTAGCTACAAATCTACTTGGTATCTTCAGATCTTGGATCATTTGTCTGGTTTTATTTCTTTTGCTGTGACAGAATACACTAACAAAAGGCAACTTTGTGAAGAAGAAGTTTATTTTAGCTTACAATTTTAAATTGGATTCCATCAATATATGGAATTCATTGCAGGAATTTCAAACAGCTAATCACATCACAACCCCAGATTCACATGGCAGGGAGAAATCAATGTATGCATGCTCTCCTAATTGCTTGTTTCCTGGGCACAGTTTCTCCACTCTTGCAGTCCAGAGCTTCCTTCCTATGGAATAAAGCTGCCCATAGTGATCTGGGTCTTCCCACATTTACTAACTTAATTAAGATATTCACCCACAGGCATCATAAGGTAGAAAATCTCTTCCTGAGACTCTATCCCCAGCTCATCCTAGCTTGTGGCAAAGTTTACAAAGCTATTAATATCTGCATGATGATTTTCCCACTCTAATTAGAGCATAATTTTTATTCAGGCTACTGATGACTAAAGAACTATATCAACTAGTAGGATAAAACTATTTTCTTTTGACTTGGGTTTCACTAGAACACTCCGACCAGAAGGAATGGCCAACGCACCCCATTTACATCATGAATAATTTACAATGCTTTCTTATCTAAGAACTCTCGAGATAACTAAAATTCTGTCCATGGTAATGACTATTGTTACTGATACTATGATCTATTTTTTTTTCAGATCATAGATAGTGGTTCACCAATGAGAACATCTATTGTCCCTGGGTGCATCATTAAAAAATTATCTTCATTCTTAGTTGACATACAAAGAGCTTTTACCTTTCAGATGAAGTATGAAAATGACAGACACACCATGTCTGATGTGTCTGTACTTTGGTGTGCATACATCTGTATCCAATACAGTTAGCTATTTTTTTTGTACTCTTGATAGAAACAGAGTTCTTGATACCATTAAATTACAGTTTCAACACTATTATAAGCTTTTACAATTTAGGTGTCATTTAAATTTTCTTGGATTCAAAACACAGATTATAATTAGCAGCATATTTTGGGTAATGGCACCAATAATACGTGGTCACAAACATCCCACCAGAACGTGGGTAGCTTGATTGGAGCCATTCATTGTTTGGCTTCATCTACACCCTGCAGAGCAATTTAGCTTCTTAAATAACCATCCCCTACTGCTAGAAGCAACCGTGTGCCATCTGAAGTAAATTAATATATGCCATTTGCTTATATCAATAATTCCTTAATTTGCTTCCTCATAAGAAATTTTAATAAATCTTAATTGAGGTCTTCATATTAAAAAAGGATTTGATATACCTTAAGATGAGCGTCTTTGCGAATAAATTTTCATAAACAGCATATGCAGTGCATCAAAAAGAGAACTGTTAATTGAATTTCATTATAAAAGCTGGTTTTAGTTAGTCCTTTGTAAGAAAAAGAAAAAGGAAAAAAAAACACCTTCACTAAGGATTTAATTTATAAGAGTTTCCTGATGAGATTTTTGGCGAGTTGGAGCGCGGGGGTCGGCCGTGAGGGAAGCTGGAGCTGCGGGTGGGGAATATGTCAGACTCTGAGCTCGGCAGGAAGTGGGACCGGTGCATGGTGGATACCATGGTGAAGCTAGGTACTGGTTTGGGATTGGGAGTTGTTTTCTCCCTCACCTTCCTTAAAAGAAGAATGTGGCCATTAGCCTTTGGTTCTGGCATGGGATTGGGGATGGCCTACTCCGACTGTCAGCATGACTTCCAGGCTCCGTATCTTCTACATGGAAAATATGTCAAAGAACAGTGACTTACGCCGAGATCATCTCAGTGGGAGGAAGGAAACCATGTTTACTCCTCAGGAATACTGAAGTGCCCTGGAGTGGCTGACGTTCTGTGACTGTGCCATCGGTTGTGCTTTCAATTCCAGCCACTATTTATGTGTTTGAAACCAAGTCTGTTTCTTTTGTATTTTTCCTCTCTGGAATTGTGAGGAGGCGGTTTTCATGAATAAATTATAGCTGGGACAAAAAAAAAAAAAAAAAAAAAAAGAGTTTCCTGATGAAGTCGGGCAGTGCATAATTTATTTCCCTAGCCTAATCATGGAAGCTTCAAATGGGCATTGTAATTTGTAGTGTATGGGAATGTACCATTTTTTTTTTTTTGGTTTGGTTTTGATTTTTCTCCTGAATTCCAATACTTATATTTGAGAATTGGCTCTGCGTTTATTATCCATTCAAAGAAGAATATTTCAGTTAAATTGTTTAAATGTTTTTTACTTATTCTTCAAGAATTTCATATATGTACACAAAGTATTTTGAGCATATATACATGATACTTCCCTCCTCCAAACTCCTCCCAGAACCCCATCACCATATTTCCCTCCTAAAGTATATACTTTTTAACATACTAAATCCAATTAGTGCAGCAAGTATGTTCACAGATATAGGGCCCTCCACTGGAGTACCAGCAACATACCAGGTGTCACAATCCTGAAGAAATAGGACTCTTTCTACTATTTAAATTTTAAAAATCCATTCTTTCAACTTCCCTTTTCTCTTACCATGAAATGAACTGGCATCACTTTGTTTACCTACATAACAGCATATGGTCTCAAACTTGCCTAGTTTCATAATTCATTAAATTAAGCTGTGTTACAGAAAGAAATGTACACATAAATTAATCTGTTTATTAAAAAGTATTTCAAAAGAAGGTAACTGATCTCCATTTTCCCCTTGATAATATCTGTCTTCAATAATCCCTCCCTTCTTGAGTTCCTTATTCTCCTTTATCTCCATGGTTCTTTGTATAATCCTTCCTTTTCCCCTCCCATTGAAATAAATTAATTTCACCTATTCCAAACTTGGTAACACGTGTCTTGCTACTATTCTCTCACAGGCTCTTCTTTCCTTTATTTTTATGATTCTTTCCCACTTTCTTGGCTCTTGAAGTCATATCTGGATAAACATTCATGTATAAGAATTTGCAGCTAAGATCCACAAATGATGGAGAAACTACATTGCTATTTTTTTCTGAGCTGTGTTACTTCATTTAGTATAACAATTTCTAGTTCCATCCATTTACCAGCAAATTTTATGATGTCTTTTTAAATATGTTTTATTGCAGTTTTGTACATTTCATAAAGCATTTCTCAGTTCAATTTAGACTCATTTCTCTTTCCATGCCCCCCACCCCACCCAAGATCACACATTTTCACACCCTGTACAAAAATTAACTTGAAATGGATCAAGGACCTCAATGTGAAACCTGTAACTCTGAAGGTGATAGAAGAAAATGTTGGCAGTAACCTACAAGACATAGGCATAGGAAAGGACTTTCTAAATCAGATAGCAGCTGCACAGAAAATAAGGTCAAAATTGGCAAGTGGGACCTCATTAAACTCCAAAGCTTCTGGACAGCAAAAGAAGCAATCAAGGAAGTGAAGAGAAAACCCACAGACTAGGAAGAAACCTTCACTGCTGATACATCTGACAGACTTCCAGAATATGTAAACTACTCAAAAAACAAAGAAGAAAACAAATGGCTCATTCAAAACATGGAGTAAAGAGTTGAACAAAGACTTTACAAGTGAGGAAGTAAAGATGGCTGAGATACATCTTAAAAACTGTTCAACATCACTAATAATTATGGAAGTGCAAATTAAAACCAATTTAAGATATCATCTCACTCCCATAAGACTGGCTAGGTTCAAGAAAACAAAACAAATCAAAAAAGTACTAAATTCTGGAGAGGTTGTGGGGAAAGGGTAACACTCTTCTGCTGCTGGTGGGAATGTAAATTCATACAATCTCTATGGAATACAGTGTGGAGAACACTTAAAAGACTCAAAATAAGCCTGCCACCTGAACAGTCATACCACTCCTGAGTATATACCCAAAAGACTCATTCTATTTCAGAGATACATTCACAAACCTGTTCATTGTAGCTCTCTTCACAATAGTGAAGAGCTGGAAGCAACCCAAGTCCCCCTCAGTTTGCCTTACAAGCAGGAATTTGGTGCTAGCACAGTGCTTTCCTTAGGGGTTGTAAGAGTTTGCATTCCCACCTGCAGTGGATGTGTGTTCACCTTTCCCCACAACCTCTGCAGTGTTTGTTATCTTTTGTTTTCTTGATCCTAGCTATTCTTACCTGAGTAAGATGAAATTGTAACTTGGTTTTAATTTGCATTTCCTTAATTATTAGTGATGTTGAACAGTTTTGTTTTAGATGGTTCTCAGCCATCTTTACTTCTTTTGTGAAGTCTCTGTTGAGCTCTTGACTACATCTTTTGAGAGGGTCACTTGTTTTCTTCCTTCTTCATTTGCTTCCTTCTTTGTTTTTCTAGTAGTTCATATACTCTGGATGTTAATGCTCAATCAGATGCATCATTGATAAAGATTTTCTCCTACTCTGTGGTTTTTCTCTTCACTTCTTTAATTTTTTTAATTTTATTTTATTTATTTTTGTATGTGTATAAATATATTGTCTGCATGCAAGTTTCTGACCGCGGAGGTGAGAAGAGGGTGTCGGATTCCCCTGGAACTCTTCACTTCTTTGATTGTCACTTTTGTTGTACAGAAGCTTTTGAGTTTAATAAGATCCCACTTGTCAATTGTTGACATTATTGCTTGTGCAGCTGCTGTCTGATTTAGAAAGTCTTTTCCTGTGCCTTTGTCTTCCAGGTTACTAGCAATGTTTTCTTTAATCATTTTCATAGTTTGGGGTTTCATATTAAGGTTCTTCATCCATTTGGAGTTGTGTTTTGTACAGGGTGAGAGGTAGGGTTTAGTTTTATTCTTCTACATGTGGTGAGCCAGTTATACCTACACCATTTGCTGAAGATGCTGTCTTTCCTCCACTGAGTCTTTCTGGCCCCTTTGTCAAATCTGAGGTGGCTTAGATTGAATTTACTCAGGTTTGGAACTTTAGTTTTGTTCCATTGATCTACAGGCCTGTTTTGGTACCAATGCCAGGCTGTTTTATGACTATAGCCCTGTAATATAGTTTAAAGTCTTGTATGGTAATCCTCTCTGTAATGCTCTTTTTTGCTTTGGTTATCTGGGAACGTTTTTGTTTTTTTTTTTGTTTGTTTGTTTTTTTTACCATATGAAATTTAGGACTTCTTTTTCAATGTCTGTGAAGAAGCTCATGGAGATTTTAATTGGGTTTGCAAAGAGCTATTTCATTAATGACTATAGATACAGAAATTCTCAACAAAATACTTGCAAAGCACATACAGTCACACATCAAAAAAATTATCTACCATGACCAAGTCGGATCCATATCAAAATGCAGAGATGGTTCAACATACATAATTTAATAAATGTCAGCCAGGTGTGGTGGCACATGCCTTTAATACCAATACTCAGGAGGCAGAGGCAGGTGGATCTCTATGAGTTCTAGTCCATCTTTGTCTACAGAGTGGGTTCCAGGCCAGCTGGGACGAAAAGGGAGACCCTGTTTCAAAAAGACCAAAAATAAATAAATAAATAAATAAATAAATAAATAAATAAATAAATAAACAAACTGAAAGACAAAAGCCACATGGTCATCTCAATTGATTCATAAAAGGCCTTTGGCAAGATTCAGCATGTCTGAAGTCCTAGAGGAAATTGGACTGGAGGGAGCATTCCTTAACATAATTAAAGCCATATACAACACACCCACTACCAACATCATCCTATACAGGGGAAATTAGAAGTGTGCCCCTTAAAGTCAGGAATCAGCAAGGCTGCTCCCATGCCATGCAATGCTTATGATGGTCAGAAGAAGGCATAGTGTGCCCTAGAACTGGAGTTACAGAGAGTTGTCATATACCATGTGAGTGATAGGAATTAAACCCAGATCCTCTGCAAAAGAGGTCATTGCTCTTAAGCTTTGAGTCTTCTCTCCAGGCCCTAGATATCACTTGTATATACACATAGAAGTGAAAATTGTGGGGTGGAGAGATGGCCTAGCAGTTAAGAGTGCCAAGTGCTCATGCAGAGGACCCAGGTTCGATCCCCAGCAACTACATTGTGGCTGAGAACCTTCTTTAACTCCAGTTCCAGGGGAATCCGATGCCGTCTTCTGACCTCCACAGCATTGCACAAAATGGGTGCACAAACCTACATGCAGACAGTACATTAATACACATAAAAAATAAATAAATAAAATTTATAAAAAAGTGAAAATTGCATGAAGAAATAGCAAAATTAAATGAATACCAAATTCACTCATATTAGGCCCTACATGTAATGGCACAGTTCTAATATGGAACTCCAGCAACAAGCTGACCTAACTCTTCTCAGAGTTATACTCAACACAAGTCTCATTGCTGGAAACCTATTGTCAACATGAAAATTTTCAACATTGTAGAATAAAATTCACTTCAAATATTTACTATCCAGGTCATCCATTATACTGTGGACTGGATAAAGGAGAGACCAGATGGTATCCTTAGGGAAAGCATTTCATCTGATCACCAAGGATAGAAACAAGGCAATCCTTCTTAATGCTTTCACTCTAATGTCATGTATTCCTCATTACAAAAAAGTAGATTGCAATAAAATCATTATTTACATCATATTCATGACTTTATGTTTTAACCTCACAGTTTAACTACCTGGCTAATTGAATTAAAACATTATTTTAAATTTTATGTATGAGTATATTCCCTGCATGTATGTAAGTGTACCCATGTCTTGCTATGCTGCAGAAGTCTGAAGACAGTGTCAAATCCCTGAGAACTGGAGTTATGAATGGTTGTTAGCTGCCATGTGGATGCTGGGAATCTAACCTGCATCCTCTGCAATAACAGCTAGTGTTTTCAACCACTGAGCCATATCTCTAGCCCCTGAAAAATTTTAACACTGAAATTTCTATGAAAGAAAGTTTTCAAATAATTATTCTTTACTATTTATTCATATCTGCTTAAAATGTTTACTTTATTAAGACTTTATGACGTGTATTTTTGTAGTGAGTCTGAGCCTCAGTGCACATAAGTGTGAGGTACCCAATCTTATGATAACCAACAATGTAACCTGTACACCTACGGCTCAGGAAATATAGTTGAACAGATGGAGGAAAGATACTAATGTGCCACCCAAATCTCATCAATATATTTTGTTAACATATCTAACATCATATAGCTTGTATGAATTCACAACAATAGTAATAGCATGCACAAGACCCATGTAATCTCAAACCAGGCACAATCTCCACATTGACATGGGGAAGTGGGTTAAGAAAATCCAACTTATATTGAGGAACTATTAGCAGCCAATACCTACAGGGAAAGAAGGTTAGATTTCTTTAAGTATATGTACCTAGATAGGTTAACATGTAAATGGTGGTGGTTCACAAAAAGAAGAATAATCAGAGACACAAATTTGACTTGATAGGCATATATATATATATATATATATATATATAAAGATTCAAATATATGAAATCCAGTATTGTGGTGCTTATAAGAGGAGTGCAGATAAGGGAAGAATATAAATATAATCAAAATAAATTATTTGACATTCAAAAAATAAACTGAAAAAAAATGACTGGTGTCTTTTGCAATCATTGAATTGCCATTTATATCTTTCCAAACTTTTATATTTATGTACCTTTATAGATAAAAACTAGGATTGCATTATGAAATGAAGACAATAAAATACTGCGTTTTACTTTCAACCACATTTTTAAAAACATTTATGAATCTCATACAACATATTTATATTTTTGAGAAATAATAGAGCTCAATCAGTTAAAATATAAACATCTTAGTTTAGTGCCTTTCAAATATAACTACTAAACATGTATGATAATTGATAATGTTGTATTTGGGATCTGTTAAAAAAAGAATTTCAGGCTATTATCACATTATATGGTGCTAAAGAATATATAAGGCCAGTTTTATTTCTATTATTTTGTTAATTCCCAGTTACTCATTCAAAACTAATCATTAGACCAGGCACACACCTACAGTTCCGACCCTCAGACGTTGGAGGCAAGAGAAGGAGGAATCTAACTGCACTCTAGGGAATATTTTGAGGCTGTGACAAAAATATAATAATTCTGGACGCATTTTCATCTTGAAATTAAAAGAAAACTCATTTGCTCTCTGTTTTCATAATGGTCACTTTTAATGACAATAAGCTCCATGAAGTCAGATCTTGCCCCAACACGGGGCCAAACATTACACAATGTGTTGTAACCGGATCTATATCCAAATTAAAATATACATAAGTGAACATTTTACTGAAAATATTGGTAAAAGTTGTTTTCTTTATTTAATGCATGTCCAGAATATGATTTGAAACAGAGTAAATTTCCCAAGGCTTTGGATGATGCTGTTTATTTAGGCAAGTTGTCTCCATATGAATGACCACAGTCAATCATTATTTCATGTTTTCTAAAAGGAGAAGAAAATACCCCATCTACACATTTAAACCAGACTTCACTCAGGAATATGTTATTGGGGCTACACTTAGCACTTTAGCTATATGAGTTTAACAGAAAGAGGAATAACAATTCTTTAAGGGACTGAAAGTAATTTAAAGTTTTATAATAGAGCAATTCAAAAGCAATCAGATGTACTTAAGTCCTGAGAATGAATCCAGGCTGAAAGACATTCTAGTGATGATAATTTTTTAGACAAATTACAAACTTTAATTTAGGAAAATCTAACTCTCATACAACTACCCAACTTAACATAAAGAATGTTTACATCAATTTCAACATTTCCTCCTTTCCTTCCCTATAGTCTATCCTAAGACTCAGGGACAAATCGTTTGTCTTTAAAAATTGGTTTTTCCAGCCAGGCATGGTAGCGCATGCCTTTAAACCTAGCACTTGGGAGGCAGAGGCAGGCAGATCTTTGTGAGTTCAAGGCCAGCCTGGTCTACAGAGTGAGTTCCAGGACAGCTGGAACTACAGGGAGACCGTGTCTCAAAAAGACAAAAAAATTGGCTTTTCCTTCTTAAAACTACATGGAAATATATAGTTCTATGGCTTCTGCACTTCTGAATTCAGATGCCTTCCCATATGCTCTGTGTATGAATACCACTTACCATCCTACCACTGAGGAGACTCTCATGAAACAGCATAACACATTGCTTAATGACTCTTAATAAGCATTTGAGTCCTCTTAGTTTTGTTGCTAGAAAACACACATACACAACATATTTTTTTATTTTCCAATATACATTTTCATTTAAATTTTGTGTAGTTCAAATTAAATATCTTAATTTTTATATGTCCTCCCTAATCCACAGCTCCCCCACTGCATTTCATGCCTTCTGCAAAACATGTTAAGACCTATCAAGATTATATAAATATTTTTGTTCATCTTAACACAAAACTGATAGTTAAATGTAGAGGAATAGAGTTGCAGAGTCATACACAGATGTATGTGTACTTAAATTAATATCATAGTCTGTTTTCAAATGTGGATTTATAATTTTAAACTTTCACCTTCAGGATGAAGCTGAGATGCAGAGATGAGCAGGGAATTCAACATACAAAAAATTGTCTCTTCTCTTGGCCTCCTCATCTACGAATCTTTAGAAATTTTCGTTCTGTGGTCTGTTTCAGTAAAATTAACTGCCTGCCTTTGCTTTCACACACTCTTTTGCCCAATGCCAACATAACAACTATTTTATTTCTGTTTTGTAGTGTGAAGGACCTCTGTTTCCTAAGGGCCACGTATATGTGACAGTCGATAAAGGTGTCTGCTGCCAAGCCTAACAACCTGAAGTCAATCCACATAATCCACATGTTAAAAGGGAAGAGATGACTCCTACAAGTTATTGTCTGACATACAAAAGTATTCTATGGTATAGTCACATGCAGAGAAAGAGAAAGAGAAAGAGAAAGAGAAACAGTGGATAGGAGAAGTAAGTCAGTGTAAACAATATTAAAAAGAAACAAAAACTTGAAAGCAAAAGTTTGATTTTTGAAGAGAAGCAGGAGGAAGAAGGAGCAAGGACAAGGTATTAGTAATAGCGAATGAATAAAATCAGAATTCTGTCTATACACACATATCCAGACATGAAATTTCCACAATGAAGCAAATTACTTTGTGCAGGTAATATATACTATAATACAATTCCTCCCAGCAACATGGTAATTATACTACACAGTAAACTGTTATGAAGCAACACTGACATGAAAATTATCCCAATGACATCTTCAACTGTTGAGGCTCTTATTTAGGTGTGGAACAACAAAGTAAGGATACACATTCACTCGTGAGTTTGCAATGACTGAGTAAATCATTCAGCATGCAAAGTGATTCTTCTTCACAAAAGTAAAAGATAATGCATCAGAAAGATTGGTTCCTCTTCAAACCTGTAATTTCAATCACTTCTCTCACAGCAGATATGATGCTATGGATAGTGTGACCAACACCAATGGAATGGAAGACCTTGGATTTCTAGGACCATCACAAATCTCACTGTACAAAAGATAAAAGCTTTTCAACAAGCACTCAAAACCTTGCCTGGTATCTCCTTGTCTAATGTAGACCCAAAGGACTACCCAGAAGTCTAAATCTAAAGGCAGTGTTGAGGATGAGCCACCCCCATTTTATGGGTAGTGGTAACCAGACAACAATGGTCTGACCTCAAAACCCTTGCTCTCATATCTGCCACTGGATTCACATTGGTAAAAACTGAAATGTAATGACTATTGTCTGAATTCAGGACCAGAAATAAGTTTCCATTAACTTTGTTAATCTAGATAAAAACCTTCTAGTCTGAAATGTCTCATGTTGCTTTCAATTTTACCTGCTCTAGCAAACCCTATACCACAAGGCTCAACTCCTGAATATTATAGGACCAGAACTGAGTAGAAATGTGAGCTTCTGTCAGAGGAAGAGAGTGCAGAAATACTTAAGTGCCAGGGGAGGAAGTGCATGACCATATGGAAACAAAATCCTATAGTCTTCTGGGTCTTTGTTCATAAGAATTATGGTGTTAACATGTATAAGACCCATGCAAACTCAAGAAGATAAAACCCCAGCATAGAATTGCTAAAAAGTGCAACAAAACCTGACCTTAGTTAAAGAAATTTTAGCTGTTTATTACTGCTGAGTAACAGAAAGATTACCTTCTTTAAGAAAGAAACTTTAGATAGGCTGACTAGACACCAGTGGATGAAATTGCAATGATGAATGTCTGAGTACACAAATGTAACTGGATAAACCTTAATATTTTTGACAGAATTCATGAAAGCCAGTGTGATAGGTTATAAGGGATCTGAATATTGGAGGGAGGGTTGTGAGGAGGATTAAGATGTTTTATATGAAATGCACAAAAATGCATTAAGAACACATTAATATAAAAATTATTGAATTTTGGAGATTTTCATGCAATATAATTTGATGGTATTTAGTCCCCTTCCATATCCACACCTCCCCACTCTCCTCCACCAAAATCAGTGTATTCCACTATATGTACAATAAAGCCTAGAGAGACTATGGTGGTTTGAATGAGAATGTCCCCCATAGGCTTTAAGTATTGAGACATTTTGTCCCCAGTTGGTGGTGCTGTTTGGGGAGGTCTTAGAAGGTGTGGCCATGCTGGAGGAAGTACATCACTGGGAGCAGGCTTAGAGAGCTTAACAAGCCTTGCTAGTCTCCAGAGGCTCTTGCTTGGCTTCCTGTGCTCATTGCAAGATGTGAACCTCTGCTTTCTGCTCCAGCTCCAGCCAACATGCTTTCCACCACAATGGACTCTAATTCCCTGGAACCATCAATCATAAGCTCAAATAAACTCTACCTTTTATAAGTTTCTTGGTCATGGTTTTATCACAGCAACAGAAAAGTGACTAATACAGAGTCTGATTAGCATCCCCCCATGTCCCTCAGTATGTATCCATCACTGGTGCCTCGTCAAGGCTCTTATTCCTGCCAGAGGCTGTTTTTCTCCCTCTTAGCAACCATCATTTGGCAAAAGTTTGTTAGGTTGAGTTGGGATTTTTTACCTATTTCTTCGTAGCATTGCTGGGATTTTGTCTGGTTTGAGCTTGGATGGGACCTGGGCATGCTGTCACTATTGCTGTAGATTCATATGAGTAAATAACCAGCTGTCTGAAAAACTGTGAATAACTGGTTATCCATCAGCTTGGCTCTTACAATATTGCTGCCTCTTCTTCCACAAAGATCCCCTAAATCTTGAGAGAGAGAGAAATATGAAACAGGTACACTGTTCAGAGATGAGTACTCTTCAGCCACTTGTTGTCTCCACATTGGTCAGTTGTGGGTTTCTGTTTTGATCATCACCTGCTACATAAGGAAACCTCTCTGTTGAAAACTGAAAGATGTGTTCAACTTAATGTGAAGAGGTTGCTTGGAAACTGTGTTACTTAGGGCTAAGCTCTCAGAGATAATTATTCTTTGCATCTGATCAGTGGTGGAATTCTGTTTTAGTCTCCAGATATTACAAAAAGAAACTTCTTTAATGAGTAGTGACAGGTGCATTTTACCATTAATACAAGAATGCATATTTATGGTAGAGTAAGAAATGTTGTTACTCTAGAGATGTGGCAAAAATAGACATCTCCAGCCATGTACATTTGGCTGTGTTTACAATACCACCTGCAAGTTCCCTCCAACCAAACTCAAAAAACAAGAATCAAGAAAAAGGCTATGTCTCTGAAGAGAAATCCCACTAACATCTTAAAATTTGTTCAACATAGGGAAATGCAAATTAAAACGATTTTAATATTTCATCTTACCCCAGTCTGAATGTAAAAGCTCAAGTAAACAAATGACAGTGAATGCTGGCATGGAGACAGGGAAAGGGGACTACTCATCCACTGTCTGTAGGATTTCAACTTGTTCAACTACTGAGGCAATCAATATAGAGAAGTTGTAAAAAACTAAAAATAAATCTAATATATGATCCTGTTATACTACTCCTTGGCATATACTGAAAATACTCTTCCTAGTACAGAAATACTTGCACATCCATGTTTGTTGCTGCTGTTTTCACAATGGCTAAGGAATGTTCCTCAACTGATGAACGATAATGAAAGTGTGGCATACTTACAAAAGGGAGTTCTGCTTAGTAGTAAAGAATATCAAAATCATCAAATGGTACCAAAAAGCAAGCAGGGGCTGCTATTTTAATACCAGACAATAGACTCCAGAGTAAAATCAATCAGAAAAGACAAAGAGAGCCATTGCATCCTTATTAGACGAACAATTAACCAAGAAGACATCACAATCCTAAATGTTTATGCACCAAACTTAGGTTCACCAAAATATAAAAACACAATTCTGCAGGTTGTCACGACCCAGATTAATCCCACTTATAGAGGGGGACTTCAATACCCACTGAACCCCTTGGATAGATCAGCTGGACAAAAAATAAAGAGAGAGACACTGGAACTGAACAATAGAACAAATGGACCTTACAGACATCTATCAAATATTTCACCCAAACACCAGATAATATACTTTCTACTCAGCACAGCACAAAACATTCTCCAAACTCAACCACATCCTGGGACACAAAGAAACGTCAAAATTATAAAAAGATTGAAATAATCTCATGCATTGTCTCAGATCACAGTGCAATAAAGCTCAATATTAACACCAGAATAAGCCTGACTAGCTACAAGAAAACATGGAGAATAAAGAACACAATCCTGAATGGGCCAGGAAAGAATTAAAGAATGAAATAAAGTATTCATGGAACTAAATAAAAAAAAGACACCATAACACAACAAAACCTATGGGATACTTTAAAACAGTCCTAAGAGGGAAATTTGTAGCCCTAAGTGCCAACATTAAAAAAAAAAAAAAAAAAACAGAAATGGAAAAAAAAAAAAGACATTTGGAAAAAAAGATATAAATAGAAAAAAAAACTTAAGAGAAAACAACAAATGGACCCTAAACCCAACAAACAGGATGAAATAACAAAAAACAGAGCAGACATCAATGAAATACAGAGAAAAGAGTACAAAAAGTCAATGAATCCAAAAACTGATTCTTTGAAAGGATAAACAAAATAGAC
Organism: Rhizomys pruinosus; assembly: GCA_009823505.1. Classification (NCBI taxonomy): domain Eukaryota; kingdom Metazoa; phylum Chordata; class Mammalia; order Rodentia; family Spalacidae; genus Rhizomys; species Rhizomys pruinosus. Next base: position 144,964 of record VZQC01005265.1, read on the forward strand.
AGACTTGTAGCCCAGTTAACCAAAAGAAAGAAAGAGCAATTCCAAATTAATAGTATTCATGATGAAAAGGGAAACATCACAAAAGATAAAAAAAAAAGATCCAGACAATCATACAAGAATACTTCAAAAATTTATATTCTACTAAGTTTGAAAACCTAAGAGAAATGGATGAACATCTGAAATCGTGGGAACCAACAAAGCTTACCCAAGAAGAGGTTAACAATTTAAACAGAAGCATGACATTTGAGGAGACTGAAGTCTTAATAAATATCCTCCCAACTGGGGCTGGAGAGATAGCCTAGCGGTTAAGAGTGCTGATTGCTCTTGCAGAGGACCCAGGTTCGATCCCCAGCACCCACATGGCGGCTGAAAACCGTCTGTAACTCCAATTCCAGGAGAACTCCTGTTTCAGGGGAATCCGATACCCTCCTCTGACCTCTGAGGCATTGCACGACACAGGTGCACAAACCTACATGCAGACAGTACATTCATACACATAAATAAAAATTACATTAAATTAAAAAAAATCCTCCCAACTAAAAAAGTCTCCAGCCCAGATGGTTTCACAGCAGAATTCTATAAAACATTTAAATAGGTCTTACAACATTTACTACTCAAACTGTTTAAAAGGATACAAACAGAAGGAAATATCCCAAACTCCTTCTATGAAACTATGAAACTAGCATCACTCTAATATCAAAACCAGGCAAAGACACAACCAAAAAATAAAACTATAGATCTATCTCATTAATGAACATAGACACAAAAGTTCTCAACAAAATACTGGCATACAGACCCACATCAAAAAGATCATCCATCATGATCAAGTTGGATTCATACCAGTCATGCAGGGATAGTCCAACATACATAAGTCAATAAATATCATAAAGCACATAAATGGACTGAAAGACAAAAATCACACAATCAACTCAATTGATGCAGAAAAAGCCTTTGACAAGATCCAGCATCCCTTCATGTTTAAAGTTCTAGGGAGAAAAAGGCTGAACATTCTTAAATCTAATCAAAGCCATACACAACAAACCTACAGCCAACATCATCCTAAATGGAGAAAAATTAGAACCATTCCCCTTAAAGGCAAGAACCTGACAAGGCTGCCCCTTATCGCCACTCCTCTTTAACATAGTCCTTGAAATGCTTGCTAGGGCAAGAAGACAAGAGAAGGAAATTAAAGGAGTACTATCAGAAAAGAGGAAATTAAACCATCCCGTTTTGCAATCCGACACCCTCTTCTGACCTCCACAGCATTGCATGACATAGGTGCACAAACCTACATGCAGACAGTACACACAAAAATAAATAAAATTTAAAAATTATTTAAGAAAAAAGAAAATGACATAGAAAGATTGAAAGACCTCCCATGCACATGGATTGGAAAAATTAATATAGTAAAAATGTCCATTTTATCCAAGTTGATATACAGATTCAACATAATCCCAATCAAAATCCGCATGAGTTTCTTCAAAGACTAAGAAAAAAAATCCTTAATTCATATGTAAAAACAAAAGAACGTGAATTACTAAAGCAACCCTGAGTGAAAAGTGCAATACAGGGAGGGATTGCTTTACCGGACTTCAAGCTATATTACAGGTCTATAGTCATAAAGACAACCTGGTAGTGGCACAAAAACAAACCCATTGACCAATGGAACAAAATTAAAAATCCAAACTTGAGCTCATACAATTTCAATCACCTCATATTTGACAAAGGGCAAAAAAACTCAATGGAGGAAGGACAGCATCTTCAGAAAATGATGCTGGCAAAACTAAATCATCATATATAGAAGAACAAAATTAAACCCCAACCTCTCACCCTGTACAAAAATAAACTCCAAGTGGACCAAAGATCCTACCTCAAAAGCTGAAACCCTGAAGGTGATAGAAGAAAAGTTTGGCAACAACCTACAAGACATAGGTGTAGTAAAAGATTTTCTTTTTTCTTTTTTATATTATTTATTTATTTATTATGTGTATGAATGTACTGTCTGCATGTAGGTTTGTGCACCTCTGTGTATTGCAATGCCATGGAGGTCATAAGAGGGTGTTGGGGATTTTCTTGGAACTGGAGTTAAAGACAGTTGTCAGCCACCATGTGGGTGCTGGGAATTGAACCCGGGTCCTTGGCAAGAGCAGTCAGCACTCTTAACTGCTAAGCTATCTCTGCAGCCCCAGGAAAACACTTTCTAAGTCAGACAGCAGCTGCACAGGAAATAAGGTCAACAGCTGACAAGCGGGACCTCATCAAACTGAAAAGCTTCTGTACAGCTAAAGAAACAATCAAGGGAGTGAAGAGAAAACCCACCGATTAGGAGAAAATCTTCACCAGTGATACATCAGACAGAGCATTAACATCCATAATATATAAAATACTCAAAAAATCAAAGAAGTAAGAAAACAAATGATTCAGTCAAAAGATAGAGTAAAGAGATCAACAGAAACTTCACCAATGAAAAAGTAAAGACGGCTGAAAACATCTTAAAAAGTGTTCACCATAACTAATAATTAAGGAAATGCAAATTAAAAACATTCTAAGATATCATCTTACTCTAATAAGACTGGCTAAGATCAAAAAGCAAAGGACACCAAATGCTGGAGAGGTTGTGGGAACACTCATCCACTGCTGGTGGGAATGTAAACTCTACTGTGGAAAGCACTGTGGAGAACCCTTAAAAGACTCAAAATGAGCCTACCACCTGACCCAGCCATACCACTTCTGGGTATATACCCACAAGACTCACCCTACTGCAAAAATATATGCACTTCTATGTTTATTGCAGCTCTGTTCACAATAGCAAAGAGTTGGAACCAACCCAAATGCCCCTAAACTGACACGTGGATAACAAAAATGTGGTACATCTACACAATGGAGTTCTATGCAATGGTAAAGAAAGATGGCATCGGGGCTGGAGAGATGGCCTAGCAGTTAAGAGTGCCGACTGCTCTTGCAGAGGACCTGGGTTTGATCCCCAGCACCCACATGGCTGGTAGATGAAAACCATCTGTAACTCAGTTCCAGGGGAATCCGAGACCCTCTTCTGACCTCCATGGCACTGCACGACATGAGTGCACAAACCTACATGCAGACAGTATATTCATACACATACAAAAATAAATTTAAAAAATATAAAAAGAAAACATTAAAAAAAAAAAGAAAGATGGCTTCATGCGTTAACTTTGCAGGAAAATGGATGGAACTTGAAGCCATTATGCTAAATGAAGTAATACAGTTCCCTGAAAATGGTTTCCCTCATTTGAGGATGCTAGTACCAAATCCCCCAATTAAAAGAAAAGCTAAGCAATGTTATTTTTATATTACCTTCCATCTGAAAGCAACTGTGATGTTATAATGTGAATATCTCAATGAGCCCTAGAATTAACTTACCACCTAATTTCAGGCATGGTAATTAGTGTACATAGGCAGAAGGTGCATATTCATATTTTAGAGTAATATATAATTAAAAGAAAAATCTGAACATAATAAAAAAAGAAGGTATATGTGGATGAAAGAAACTGATCAATGAATACCAAGTTGGTTACATACAGCATGATGCTTTGGTGTACAATTTTACATTAGGATCAATATAAATGTGATATTGCACGCATTTCAAAAGCTTCAAAGAATGAACTGTGTAGTTTTTTCAGAACTGTGGAATTTTTAACCCCAAAGAAATTATACATGTTTAATGACCTAGACATGTTCAGCACTTTTAAGTTTTATACAAAGTATATATGGATGAAACATCATATGACCATATAAATATGTCCAACTTTATATTTTTATGTCAGCCAAAATAAATAAAAAGAAAAAGAAAAAGAAAAAAGTCATGAAATTTTCATGTAAATGGATGAATCTTGAAACTCTTATATGACATGAGGTAGCACAGATATGAGTATATACATTTATATAACTATAGGATCAGTAAAATAAAATAAACCACTGGGATTAAGAGGAAGAAGGCACTCCAGAAGGGAAGAATAGCATATAATTTAATAGTAAAGCTGTTTACCAATTTTTTCATTCTACTCTGGACTCACAACACACTCTAGACCCACTGTCTCCTGTACTCTCAGCTCTATACACTATGGAAGCACTTCAGCAGCTTATTCCTAATAAAGCACCAGTTTTCACAAGCACTTTCTGCCCACACTTGAACAAATATTTCACAGTCCTTTCTAAAATCTCCAGACCCCCACAATATTCCACACAAGGACGAGAGTTCTGAACTCTCAGATTCTTTGAGCCTGAGACTGCAGTCAAAAGGTGAAGCATGGCCAAGACACCAGCAGGAAAGCTGAGAAACTGATCCATGTGCTCCTGTTATTCATCTTCCTGATGCTCACGCAGGTGTGATGGAGGAAAACAGCCTTATTAACATAACATCTCAACAGTTTCTAGAGTTGCACATGTGTGTGTGAACTACCATATTTTTATGATATGATATATAATGACAACAATTCTAACACCTAAGAGCTCCTCCTAGCACCTTTCAAGGAAAGTACATGGACTCATCCAGGAGGAGTCTATTTAACTAGACAGGAACAATAATATATGGAATAACAGTTGGTGAAGGAATCAACCCTCCAGAGCAGTCTAAATATAAAAAATACAAAATACAAAAGCTTCTATTAGAGGGTAAAAGAGGACCTAACAATGATGTAAGATATTGCTTCCAGCTTTCATGTAGGAGAAAGAGAAGGTTGACATATAAAGCTGATTGGCCTGTCTACTTGGGTTTATTTTCTTTAAGCATAAAATAAAACATACATATATACATGTATATGTATATTATAAGTATATTATAATATACATATATGTATATTATATATGTGTATATATGTATATACATATTTATATGTATACATGCTTGTGTCCACACCACATGCAGAATGATAACAAGCTGTTGCATCACTCTGGCTGATGTTACAAGAAATCATATAAAATTAGTATTTAAGACTGTGAATAAAAAGAAAGGAAATGTTCATTCTGACAATAATTTAACTGATAGTTTATGGATAATTATTTCTAAATGTGATCCAAAATTTACTTGCCAGATTAATAGCAAAAAATGTCCATGGTCTGTTACCATCAAACTTATGTTGGGAAATAGTTTATTCCTTATGTGCTGGCTAGCTTTCATTGTCAACCTGACATGGCTGAGTAGAGGGATCCACAATTGGGGAATCGCCTCCATTGGACTGGCCTGTGGGCATTTCTGTGGGGCATTTTCTTAACTGATGAGTGATGTGGGAGGGCCTAGCCTACTGTGGGTGTTAACACCTGTGGAAAGGCAGTTTTGTATTGTACATTAAAGGAGGCTGATCATAGGCAAGAGGAACAAGCAAGTAGGCAGCATTCCTCCATGGCATGTGCTCCTGCATCCCAATGACTGCCCTGAGTTCCCACCTTGTGTTTCCTCAGTCATGCACTGTGACCCTGAGTAAGCCAATAAACCCTTTCCTCCCCAAGTTGTAATTGTTGAGTGCTTTCTCACAGTAATTGAAGGCCAACTAGACAAGAAATTGGTACCAAGATTGTGGGGTATTTCTGTGACAGACCTGACCCAGTGGTTTTGGGGAGGATTGTGGTGGAAGTGTATGGAACTTGGGGCTGTAAAACCATTGAATACTTAGAGTTTAGAGAGCTGCTGCTCTTGACTTTGGGTAGTTCTGTGGAAAGAGCTGTAGACAATGAAAGCCTGGCTTGTGAAGTTTCAAAGGGAAGTAAAGATTATCAGGGCTGTTTGTGTGACATTTTGAAATGAGAATTTTCATAATTTTCATTGTATTTTTGTGTGTTCTATAGATAACATTTCAGTCTGTCTTAGTCATCTTTATGCCCACTTCCTCACTGGCCCCTCCCACAGCTCCCCAACTGGAATTCACACATCCTGCCATGTGTGTTAAGGTCTATTTTTTTTCCAAATTAATCTCTTTGGCCATTCCTCATTGCAAGTTTTTCCATTGAGCTCTAGTCAGCCTATCCAGAGTCCTTCACATTTAGAAGATAATTCTTCCTCACCCAACAGTAATCAGCTGCCAATATTTCTTCAGCTAAGAGTAGGTTCTGCTGCCCATTTCGCCTTTTCAATGGTGGGTTTTTTTCTGCTTGAGCTTGCATGGATCATGTACATGTTGACACTATTCCTGTAGGTTCATATAAGCAGGGTCTCAGTAGGATTCTATTTCCATATGGTTATGCATCACCTCCCTTGTTCTTACAATCTTTCTGCCCTCTCTTGTTTTGGTTCTGCTGGGGTTGAAGAATCAACTGTAATTAAGAAGAGATCAGCATGGAAGTGAAATCTTCGCTTTCCTGGGACAATTTACTGGTTAGCTGGGTCTGAAAAATCCCCTCTAAGTAACAAGAGAGCAACAGCACTGTATCAAAATCTTCTAGGAATTATTTCTGCAGTGCCAGTTCATAGAGGGCAGGAGACTCCATCTCAAGCTGGAAGCAGTACTTGTAATGTGAAAGAATCTAATGCTTGGTTCTGGTGGGTATTGAAAGCAAGAAGGGGTCACAGAGAGTTGTTCAGTCTTGGTACCCTGAGAGTCGAGGAAAGGCCACAGGATTGTGCATGCTCAATTTCAGTGAAGAAACCAGATTTTTGGAGATGTCAGGACTACTGAATGACCACCAAGGATAGCACCAGGTATGAAATAGAGCCCACCTAGGCCTGCAAAAGGAGTTGTGCTAGATATGGACATAGAACCAGAGAAGTAAAGTTGTTGAAACCCTTTGAGGCCCAGAAGACAGTGAGTGAATCCCGGATTTCCATTATAGAGATATTTGGTTGGACTTTGGTTTTTGCTTACATATGCTCAATTCATTCATTTTGAAATAAGGTACTCCTTAACTTGCTTTGGATTTTGCAGGAGCTCACAGCTAAAAGATGTTTAAACAGACCTTGAACTTTTACAGTGTTTGGATTTCCTTAAGGACTTTGGGACTTCTAAGGCTGCCTTATGTTGTGATATTAATGTTAATTTCATGCCTTAGGGTAAAGAAATGGAAAGGTTGTGGTTTACTAGTGATGTGTTTTGTGTGTCAAGTTGACAAGGACTCTAAATATGCTGGATAGCTTTAGTTGTGAACTTCACAGACCTGGGTAGAGGGAACCTCAGTTGAGGAATTTCCTTCATTGGACTGGCCTGTGGGAGGGCTAGTGTTGAGTGATGTGGGAGGGCCCAGACCACTGTGAATGGTGCCACACCAGGCCAGATGATACTGTATTGTGTAAGAAAGCAGGTTGAGGGTTATAAGGAGACCCTGTCTCAAAAAGACAAAAATAAATAAATAAATAAATAAATAAAGCAGGTTGAGCAAGGGCTAGAGGAATAAGCAAGTAAGCAGCATTCCACCATGGCTCATGCTTCAGCTCCTGCCTCCATGTTCCTGCCCTGAGTTCTTACCTTGGGCTCCCTCAGTGTTGAAATTTGACCCAGGAGATGTAAGAAAAATAAACCCTTTCTTCTCCAAGTTGATATTAGTGAGTATTTTGTCACTGCAATTGAAGGCAATCTAGAACACATTAGAAAACATGTAGCCTATAGTACCACCTTGCTTATTTCATCGAAATATGTCTAGAACTAGTAGAGGAAATAGGCCCCCACTGTGGGTTAGCATCAGGAAGCCTACAGCATTGTAGTTTTACATACTGATAGTCATATTAATGGGTTAAAACTGACCAGCATTCCATCTAGGCACAGATGATACCTTTACTTATTACCATCAGAATTGATGGTAATTTAATATTCTCTATTTTTGTGAATAGTGCTAGTGGAAACAATTATTTCATTAGGTGTGTAGAGTAAACATTTAAAGTTTGCCTTGGTTTGGAGATTGTACTTGAGTCAGAATTTCCAATGTTGATTATTATTAAAATCAGAATCTGTGTACAAAGATGAGTCTTGAGACACGTTCAGAACAATTTAAATTGGGTGTGATGTTGATGTTATCACTTGAGATAAACAAGACCAGTACTTCTGCCTTAGATAAAAGTAGCATGTGGTAAGGACACCTAGAGATCAAGGGGGGAAAGGAGTGCACACTATGAAGCTAGAATACAAAACCTAGATTAGGTTGGTTTCACATTTGGGTCTGTACTGGTTTCTTCCAGATGGCAATTACAGGACCTTTTGCCCTATCCATGTTGCTGAAGCTAAATTTAGAATTACCTCTGCTATGATCAATACTGTGTAATGATTGTTTCTTTTTCTAGCATACTGTGCCACTAGCAAAGTCAGAAGGTTATTTGTGTAGGTCGTTTGTCCATGTAGTTGCAAGGGACAGCATTATTGAACTGTAAATAGCTGTTGCCTCACTCCTTGAGACTAGAATTGCACAGAAATTTTTATCAGGTCTGGCAACAAGTGAACTATTTATTGCTAGGTAAAATGAGGACAACTATTCCTCATAGGATTCAGAAACGTATTAGGTTGTTCTTTTAAACATATTTGAATGTTAACATACACTAAAACATAAAATTGTGCATATTGATATGTTTTCTTCATATATTAAAATGTCAGATATGTTAAGAAATATTTCTACAATTTTTTTTATTTCTTTGTAGTTACAAACTTTCTAATTTTTGGAATTCGGGATGCATTACTTTTTTGTTCTATATTGACACTACTATAGCGTAGCACTTCGGAAATTCCTTCTTCTATACTTCTATTATCCATTGATTAGTGGCTCTTCATTTTTAATCTCCCCAGTCTACAGAAAACACCATTCTATTTTAAATGCCCAGGAAATCAGTTATTTTAGATGCTCCACATGAGTGTACCAGGCCAAACCTCCCTTCCTTTGCCTGGTTTAATATGTTTAATATAATGATGTCCGTTTCTATGCATGTCATTGGCAATGACAGAACGTCATCCTTCTATTTATAATTACCATCCATTATGTTTGTGTGGCACATTTTCTTTATTCATTTACCAGCTGACAAAGTCTTGGGTTGTTTTTAATTCTTTGTTTTTGTGTATAGTGTTATATTGAATGTGGAGGTACAGATATGTCCTCATTATAATGCTTCATTTCCTTTAAGTATATGACCTCCGCTCATGCCCATGTGTCCAATGCTGATAGCGCTGTTTTCATATGTTCTGATAATTTTAAGAAGTCAGGTTATAGGGGCCAGCCTTTGAAGATTATGCCTGGGCCCCATTCTTTTCTTACTCTGTTTCCTTCTATTCGGAGATGAATAGCCTCATACACTTACAATTTTGTGTTGTTTTACTGAAGCTCATAGGACCAAGTGAAGATGAACTAACATTCTGAAGCTGTCAGCCAAAATAAACCTTTCCTCCTTTAAGCTCTTGATGTGTAATATTTTGCAAGCACTTCAAAAGTACTACTACAGAAAATGGAATTGCTAGCTCCTATGTCAGTTCTACTTTTAAATTTTTTACAACTCCATATTTTTATCGAACTTTTATATATTTCATATACTGGTGCTTAATAAAATTTAGTCCCCCTCCCCTATCCATATCCCCATCCTTTCACCCTCACTTAACTCTGTGTATTCCACCATATATGTTAAATCCTATCCAGTCAAGCATTGGAACCCAGTGTCCTTTGGTACAAGTTCATTCACTGGAGTCTAGTCAGAGTATCTAGATATACTTAAGTAAGGTTTACTTTCCCTCACTCAATACTAATCACCCTCCAAAGTTCCCAGGCTAGGGCCAGTCCTTCTCCCACTTCCCTGGGAAGCTTGCATATGTGCACTCTCTGCAGTGGTGGCCTCAAGCACAAAACCTATGCCAAATCAATAAGACAGCATATTTTTTGTCATAATGCCTATGTTAATTTGCACACTTGAAGTAATTACTAATTTGTTCCATATTCACCAGTATTTATCTTTTATTCTATGTGTAACTGGGTTTTTTTTTCTTTGTAGCCAGGCTGGACTTAAAAATTTGTAATTGCAGCCAGTTGCTACAATTGCATCTGTGCACTAACTTGCTTATTACCATGTTTTCATTTGGATAATATCAATATCAATTCGGATGAGAGGAAATCTCAGTGTGTGTTTTATATGCATTTACTTCCCTCATGATTAGTAGTGTTGAACTGTTTTTCATGTGTTTTGGGGCATTTGCAAGGCTTCTGTTTTATTTATGTTTATTCCCACAACCACTGTACTCTGGGGGAGGTGCAGGTCATTGAAGCAGTGCCCTTTGCATCACTGTACCTTCCATGGAACTACACCACTAGCTACTATCCATATTTTAAACTTTATTTCATTTAAGACTATACTTTCAAGGATAATTTCTATAGTATGTTACTAGAGAAGTTTCTCTGACTGTGTAGATTACCAGAAACCATGAGGAGGAGACGTAGCATTCTCTCCTTAGCGTGAAGCCGGCTCCTTGTGTTGCTTTACTGCAACTGCCACTTGCCAATGATGATCATTCTTCTCTCCTTGGGGAGAGTAAGAGAGAGAGAATGCAGTCTGAGTGGGAAAAAAAAGAAAAAAAATATTTTATTTATTATTTTTATTTTATGTGTGTGAATGCATTGATGTGTGCATGTTAAGTGTACCCATGTTACACAATGACTGAGGAGGTCAGAAGAGAACAATGGATCCCTTGGAACAGAAGTTAGGGACAATTGTTAGCTGTCATGTGGATGGTACATGATCCATTGAACATGTATATTCTGCAAGACCAGCCAGGGCTCTGAATCATCGAGCTATCTCTCTAGCTCATCCTTTCCATATTTTTAACTGAGGCTCCCCCACTCCTTTCCTGTTTTCTATTACTACTGAATATTTGGGGTTAAATATAAATGTCAGAAATTAAGCTTTAGTTGGATGTGTAATTTGAAAATGTTTTCTTCCATTTTATAGACTTTTCTTTCACTGCACTTTTGTATGAGACATCTAGAGACATGAACAAACATCCATTAACTCCAGATAGGAAACCAATGACAAAGCAAGTTCAGATTAGTGAACTGATGAGTTTATTGGGGATTCTTATAGGCGTAAGGGACGTAAGTTACTCAGAAAAGCCGGCATTAATAAAAGTCATCAGCATCACAAAATAGTTCCCACCCAAACTGGTAAATGATTCACCAAAGCTGGATCCCAGGAGCTTTTCCTGTGATTTTTCTGGAAGCTCAGTGGTCAGAGAGAATCTCTTCAACAGCCCTTATTTGTTATATAACCATAGGAATGTTGGGTCTTGTGAATCCAATGTTTCATGTACCTCCTGAGACTTGTGGTTGTTTCCTTCCTGTTTGTAAAGAGAGCCTTTTACTAGGATAGAATCTTCCATGTAGACTAATTATATTCATTGTAAACACTTTTACCTCAAGAATATAGAATAAGTCCTTGGTCAGTTTAGGGGCTAGCAACAGGAATTTCAAAGAATATTTAGTAGCTCTTTTTATGATCCCCTTATCTCCTCAGTTCTTATGAAAGCCATTAAAAGAATCTAGGCAAAAAAGCCCCCCAAAAATCAAACAAACAAACAAACGAAGAAACAAACAAAAATCAAAACCAGAGCTTAATTTGTCAGACAGGCAGAGTTCACTACAGAATAAGCCAGACATGAGAGCAGTAGTGAGCATGAATATTGGTTCCTAAGACCACTGCCTCAGTCTATGACTGAAGCAGACTACTGTGTCCACAATCACTAGAACAAAATCCTTCCTCTAGGTTCTTTGTTCCATGAAAGTGACCTATCCATCAGCTTAGACTGATCTATGACTTTTACGGAGGTGGACTCTGTGATATATGTATTCATATGCATACATTATACTTGTGTTTGACATTTATTTTGTTTTGATTTTTGCTAGAATGCCTCCTGAACTACAAAGATCTTTGAAAGTTTTTGGTTTCATGGAGCCTAGTCCAGATAGTTATTTATTAATGACTTTCAGACAACTTGTGAGATCATGTTAGCATTGGAGGTCACTTTACTTCCAACAGCTAGAAAAATGACTCAGGTCTTAACCTTCTAATCATTAATTAAAGTCCAACTGTGCCTGCCCTTTACTTCACAGGCACTTAATACAAAGGAGAGATTGAGCCCCAATTCTGAGAGCCTGTTAATTTCTATACTTATATTATATTATATTATATATTATCGTACTGTACATAAATGATAATGTGGTAGGTAACTAGCTACCTATCATGGCATACATAAAACTGAAATTAAAAAAAAACCTGCAGTGGAGAAAGTTGACACTTTCTCAGCTGAGCAGTCAAGGTTAAGACATCGGTAGTGATTAACCTTGCTGATAAATTGAACTCTACCAAGGTTTAGAAATAATACTCCCATATCGGACACTTTGAAATAATGTCACTATTGGACTATGGATTCACTTTCAGAACAGAGATCTTTTTAGGTCAATTCATGTCCCCTAAATTTTTACTTGTCCTGTAAAATTGCCCACATTTCCCCTTTGTTTGTGCTATGAAAAGATACACTTCTGAATCTCTCTGTGTTTAAAGTATGAAGTTTTCATTCTTGTAATACCTGCATCCCATTATTAGATGGGTGTTATTTTCCTCCTGTTATTGTATTGTTGGTATGTTTCACTAGTCTCAGTTAGCAAATACCAAAGGGATAGAGGGAAGAAGGAGGGAATAATCCCTCACTGTTGAAACTTTTTATATGGGATATGGTTTTTCTTACAAATCCCAGTTCAGAAATGTTCTAGAAATATATGGTTACTATGTACAAGCACTATAAGATCAATAAAACTAAGAAATTCGAATAGCCTAATACACAAGAGAAGTATAAATTTTATGTTAAGAATTGAAAGAAAACACAAAAACCAAAGGAAATCTAAATAAGTTATTTACTATAAAATATTGTGTCATTATTATTGTTCTTAAACTATGCTATGCTACTGTAAATAAAATATTAACATGGGAATTGGAAATGAAGAGGTGGCTCAGGAGTCCAGAGTACTTGCTAACTTTGCAAAGGACCCGAGTTCAGTTCCCAGCGTCCAAGTCAGATTGTTCACAATCTCCTCTAAGTCTAGCTCCAGAGGCTCCAAAACATTTTCCAGTAGCCATGCTACATACTCACATAGACACATGCATATAGTCATAATAAAAAAAAATTAAAACCAAAATAACTTGTATAGATTATATCAAACCTCTACTATTTCTGTAAATCTGTTGATCTGTAATTTTGAAAAATATATCACTTCTTAATAAACCAAAACCATGTAAACACAAATGAGAAAATTATTAAATCCCCAGGCATCCATTTTCTACACTGAGTAGGATTTTCTACCTTAGGGGAGATACATTTGTACATAAAAATTATATGCGCTGGGGCTGGAGAGATGGCCTAGCAGTTAAGAGCACAGACTGCTCTTGCAGAGGACCTGGGTTCAATCCCCAGCACCCACATGGTGGCTAAGAACCATCTTTAACTCCAGTTCCAGGGGAATCCAACACCCTCTTCTGACCTCCATNGAGAGATGGCTCAGTGGTTAAGAGCACTGACTGCTCTTGTAGAGGACCCAGGTGATTCCCAGTACCCACATGGTGGCTAAGAACCATCTTTAACTCCAGTTCCAGGGGAATCCAACACCCTCTTCTGACCTCCATGGCATTGCATGACATGGGTGCACCAACCTACACTCAGACAGTACATTCATACACATAAAAAAATAAATAAAATTTAAAAAATATATTTGCTTATAAAGGACATATGTAGTTCTGTAGCATATTTTTGTTATAATTATTACATACTATGAAAAACATTTTTTATTTATGAGATATTTATTTTTATACAGATGGTTACTTAACCATAATATTCTTAACTAATTCAATATAGGATGTTTTATTTTTTCTGATTTATCATTGTATGTTTTGCACAAATATGCATGTTTCAGGAGATTAGTTCTAAAAATTGGCTTCCTGGGCTGGAGAGATAGCCTAGCGGTTAAGAGCACCAACTGCTCTTGCAGAGGACCTGGGTTCGATCCCCAGCACCCACATGGTGTCTAAGAACCATCTTTAACTCCAGTTCCAGGAGAATCTGAGACCCTCTTCTGACCTCTGCAGCATTGCACAACATGGGTGCACAAACCTACATACAGACAGTACACTCATACACATACAAAAAAAATAAAATAAAATAAAATAAAATAAAATAAAAATTGGCTTCCTGAAAGGCTGTTCTACCATGTAATTTTGAGACTGTTTAAACCTGTTTCATCTCTCTGGCATTGATTTTTTAATTTATTTTTAAATTTTATTTTGAATCGTCATATAATGTCTTAGGTCTATTATGGCATATGTAAACAAAGTGTGCCTTTTAGTTCTCTTTCTCCCAATCTCCCCCTGTAGACCACTCTACTGCTACCCTGTTTCTTCCCTACAGCTTCTCACTCTCAGATTCTTCCAGTCTCATGGCCTATATGTTGTTTGTTAATTCTCCATTCTTCCTCGTCACCTCATCTTACCCTTCCTTGGTCTCCTTTCTAGAATTTTAGGCTGTACTCACACATACACGTGTTTACATATATGTATGTATTCATTACAGACTATGATCCTCATAGGTGAACACAACTAATTTTGGAACTTTCTTCTCCTATCTAAAGCTAATATTGTACTTGTGGTCAATAACTCCCAATCTCCCCACCTCACCTACATTCTCCAAAGAATATAGCACCCAACATTCAATGCTCAGTTGAATGAACATCTCCCTTATATTCCAATATGAGTGAGGGCGTAATGTGTCTTTCACTACCCAGCTTATTTCATTTAACATATTGTAGTTCATCTATACATATAAATATGTATATGTAAACATGCTGACATAAATGATAAACATATATTGTTTTATTTGTCAGTTTAAAAACATTATGCATAGTGTTACACACCCTTATTCCTAACACCCAGGAGGAAAGAGTGAGGCAGAATGATGAAGAGATTATATATCCATATAAAAGAGTTTAATTGAAGTTATTTTACACAGGTATTTATACTCATTCCCGAAGCCACAAGCTACAAAATGGAAAGACCAATGGCAGATGTAGGATGGCTCCTCTCTTGTTGTTGGAAAGAGGTTTCCTGGATACCCCCCAAAATACAGGCTATTGATATTCCTCATGATTGCCCACTAATACTTGATGGTAATACCCTATTGCTGAAGACACCACACATATTGATCACTGGAAATTAGAAATTAAAGATTGTACTGATCAGGATGCTTCCTTCTTGCTAACTAGCTCTCATAGTACTATAAAATGGTATTTAGTCTGCAGGAATGGAGTCATCCTCAGTCTTATTCAGCTATGAACTTGGTGAAGTACAAAAATTATAGGAATGCCAAGATATACCCATAGGTACAATAGTGGCCAGAATGTTATGGGGAAAACAACTTCTTCCTGACACATATCAGGTTCTACAAATATGGCCAAGAATGGGGTTGGACATTCCACAGGCCATTGAACCTTCCACTATTAGTCTCCTAAATGAACATAGCATGTGATTGTTCTCTAAATTTGTATTCCTACTCAAATCAGTGAAACTCTCAGACCACATTAGGTGCTTTTTTCTTCTTTTTTTATTTATACCGGATAGTGGTTAAAGCAGAAAATCACAACTGGTCCAATGTGGTGAATAATGGACTATGGAGTGTGGGTCACAAATGGAACATAGATATCACACTTTCTCCTTAAGGCTCATTTCCAAGAGAAATCAGAACGGTTCTAAGATCACATAAAGGTTCTAAGGTCACATAAAACTGAAGAAAAACTGTGTCTTCTGGAAATGACAAGGCTACTACACCCAAATTCATAGTATAATTTGAAAGCCACAATAACAACTTGCTGGGAAGGATATGCTATTGGGGCAGTATTGGCACAAATGTCCAGGGAGTAAGTGACCATTTTCTCATTGGCTTTAAGGCCTATTTCACAAGATGAGAAACATATCTTCCACAATTATTGCAACCAAGAACCTGCTATTATTCTGCTAAATGGGCATAGTATTAAACTGACTCTCATGACTTACCATTATACACATGAGCTTCTTTTTGAAGTCATTGGCAATTAACACAGAAACTCACACATGATTATGGTGTAGAGAATGATACTGCAGAATCCTGAGCTCTAATATATATATATAGATTATATCAACGCCTTTCCACACAAGGCTCAGAATCATCCCTGCAGGAAGGACAGAAAGACTGTAAGAGACAAAGGTAGTAGATTACTTATGGAAGATTTTTGTTATTGTTGTTTGTTTGTTTGTTTGTTTTTCAGGATATGCCAAGCACATGCACATAGGAGCCCACAGCAGTTGTGAGAGCAGACACAAAAAATGTGTAAGTTCACAAGAGACAAAATTCCAGCCTGGAGGGTAGTGATAATCATGACATTCCACCTGTAGCTGATAAGTATTTATAATTAATAATTACAGAGAGAGGCAAAGTCAGTTTTCCTTAAGGAATTAATCACTGGTAGGTTGCTCTTGCTCAGAGATGACTCCATGCCTAACATTATGTGTGCAAAACAAATTGGACTCAATGGATTATATAAAGGAAAAAGAAGACACAAATTTGGGTGGGATGGATCTATGACTTGGGAAAGTGTTGGCTATAGTCATAATTTATTGTGTGAAATTCTCAAATAATTAACAAAATATTATTTTAAAAGAAAATAAAAATTAAAAGATAATTTTCTCAATGTCTTACTTATAAAAATATAGGAATATACTAAAAATATTTGGTCTAGGTGAAGCTAAAAAATTGACAAAATATTTTTAGAAAATTTTTTTAGATTTTTCTAAGCATTAAGCACTATTAAAATCATATTAATTGTTGTGGATAATGAAAAAGTATTCCACATTTTATTTTGGCATTTTCATGTTCTGTTGTTTCCTACCGATCTAATTAATAGCTACTTAAAGCAAAGTGAATATGAATTTGTATGTTCATAGAAAATATCTTTGAAGTTACTTTTATTGTTAAAATATTTAAGTCATAAAATATCTGTTTTCCTTCAAAGGTCTGTGATATTCTTTACCACACTTTCTCATCCATTATTTTGATAAAGATAGACTCACATGACACCTCAGATATGAGGTTGTCACCAGAGTGCACCAGCAGTTTCATAAATGTCAGCTCCTGAATATCTCCTGTGAAACATTGAAATGGCCTTTTGGCAGTCACTGGAGTATTACATTTTAAAGGTCAGGTGGACATGATTACTTTACCAGTCCTCTCTGTCAGGACGAGAGGCGCTGGGCCACAGTCAACTTGCTCAAATATTACTTAATCATTCAAAAATGGAAAGATTGAAATACTGAAACACAAAGTGACAATGCTCAAAAATCTAAAATAAACTCTCAATCACATGCTTAGTAAATCCAAGATTATGTGAAAAATTATGGCTAATTAAAATAAAAATAGCTTCTCTATTTAATATATGTACTCTAAGTATCTGGTTGTGTAAAATTAATTTTTCCCTGAATTGCATTCTGTATCTTAGGATTTATTAACTTAATCTGACTAGTATTTTCTATTTTTGTTGACTTGAGTATTAAGTTTCTCTGTTGGCAACTTACATAATATCTTCCCACTTTATGAAAGCTGGTCTTCAGGGATGTGGCAGTTTGAATGAGAATGTCCCCCATATATTTCAGTATTTGGACATATTTTCTGCAGTTGGTTGTGCTGTTTGGGGAGGTCATAAAAGGTGTGGCCTTGCCTGAGAAAGCATGTCATTGGGAGCAGACTTAGTGTTTAAGCCTTGATGGATTGCTTCTTGTGCCTGGTGGAAGATGAGAGGGCTTAGCTCTCTGCTCCTGCTGCAGGCACCTCACCATGCCTCCCCACCATAAAATACTCTAATCCCTCTGGAACTTGGAACCATAAACTCAAGTAAACTTTTCTTCTTATAAGCTCCTAAGTGCTGTATTTTATCACAACAACAAAAAATAAATAAACGAGAGCAGCAGAGGATTCCAGGTCAGTTCCAGTTCAAATGCTCCTAAGTTCTGTGTCTGAAGTTGACTCTATTTTCAGCAACAGGAATTTAGCAATCAAAGGTTGTAGTAACAGCCTGTATTATTTTGTGAGGTTCTTTACTACACTGACCAACTCAAAGGGAGATTTCCCTTTTGTGGCACTTCAAAGACACAGGCAACAGAAACAAGCAAATGGAATTTTATCAATTAGAAAGCATCCACACAATGAAAGGAAAATTGAGAGTATGAAGAGTTACCCTACAGGCAAGAAAACATACTGTGGCGTGTACTAGATAAGGAGGGAACATCCAAAATATTAGATAAAGAAGTGCAAACAACTCAAACATAAAAAAGTAAAAACAAACAAAAATCTTGATTATAAATGGGCAAAAGTTCATATACATAAAAATAATAAAATATACTTTAATGCTTATATTTTATTTGGAGCAAGTATTTTTTGAGAAAAGGTCTCCCTTTAGTCCCAGCTTGCCTGGAGCTCTCTATGTAGACCAGACTGGCCTTGAACTCACAGAGGCCCACCTGCCTCTACCTCCCAAGTACTGGGCTTACAGGCCTTTGCCACCACAAATGGCACAAGTATGTCTTTTAATATATGTAATTATTGTACATAATACATTGCAGCAACTGTTTTACTGTGATCTAAATTATCACCCTTAAAAAGAATAGTAGAAAAAAAAAAGACATTTAAATACTCAAAGACCTTATTGTGCTTCAAGGGAATGAAGTTGAACGTTAGTGATGACATTTAAATCAGAGTAGAATTATACATTT
Organism: Rhizomys pruinosus; assembly: GCA_009823505.1. Classification (NCBI taxonomy): domain Eukaryota; kingdom Metazoa; phylum Chordata; class Mammalia; order Rodentia; family Spalacidae; genus Rhizomys; species Rhizomys pruinosus. The sequence continues at coordinate 163,724 of VZQC01005265.1, forward strand.
AAGATTAAGTAATACATCTTTTCTTCACTATTTTCATCTTTAGTTCTATGAGGGTAGGCATTTCTATTATAAAAACAAATTTAACTTATACTAAACACTAATTAAGTAAAAATTCTACAAATTTCAGGCCGGAGAGATAGCCTAGTGGTTAAGAGCACCGACTGCTCTTGTAGAGGACCTGGGTTCGAACCCACATGGTGGCTAAGAACCGACTGTAACTCCAATTCCAGGAGAACTCCAGGTCCAGGGGAATCCGAGACCCTCTTCTGAACTCCACGGCATTGCACGACAGGGGTGCACAAACCTACATGCAGACAGTACATTCATACACATACAAAAATAAATTTAAAAAATTCTCCAAATTTCTTATTTCACTTAAGTCAAAAATTACATGCACTAGGTCATTTTCTTTTCTTTTTTTATTTTTTACCTGAAGCATTTTTTTTATATATTTTGTGCAAGATTATCAAATCTAGACCCGTGTCCCCCACCCTATCCCCCCACCCCACCAGAGCTCATGTATTCTGCCAAACATGCTTTTCATCTCTTTCTCGGTCTTTCTCAAAATTCTCCATGTGGAAGTTGACTCTTTTGAGCAAAAGTTCACTGTTTCAATCAGTTCTTTGATGCAGTCCTTTCTGTTGCTGTTGTTGTTGTTGTTGTTTCCAATATGCATCACTCCCAACTACTTGGACAAAAGCTCACTAGGTCATTTTCTAGAGCATGTAATACAGGCATATCCATTTACATGGAACTATTGTTGACTATATATAAAGACTCGTCCAACTTAATAAAGAACAAAATTTTACAATCGCAAAATTCTCTGTATAATGTTTGATTGCTTTTTATATTTATCTCATAGGTTTAATTTACTATTTTTGTTAGGATTTCAGGGAGTATAAACATATAATAACACTTGATCATTAATTTTATCAGAAATCTAAAATATATAAATAAGCAAACACAACAACAAATGTTGAAGCAATGTACATGGTATATGAAAACTGAATTGTTAAATGTTCCGCATTAAACTATCCCCAAACAATTTTACACTTATAACCATGACAAAAGCGTTCAATGATATACAGAAAGTAACGTGGAATTAAATTTCCATGTCCCATATAAAGGGCCATTTCAAGCCCTTGTGCTCATTTGGACACTTAAATCAAAGCAGAAACGAGACTACTAAACAATTACAAAATGAGAAAATAATCTAATTCTCAGCAAATATTTTCAAATACGAATGATAATAAAAGTAGAAAAATCAGTTTGTCCTAGTTCCAAGAGTATTTAGAGGGAAAGGCCACATTTTCAAGTTGAACCACATTGCAGAAGCTTTCTTTTTTTTTATTATTTAATTTTTATTGATGGTTTGTGCATTTCGTACATCATTTTCCAATTCAGATCAGGCATATTTCCCTTTCCCTTCCCCCCAACCCCCACCCCATCCCAGATCATGTATTCTGCCATAACTGTTCTGCATCTTTCAGGCTTTTTTTTTTTTTTTTCATTTTTTAGCTATAAGTGATAATCCATGAGTATAAGCATCCTTCGTGCAAAAGAAGCTTTCTTGAAGGTAGTATTTGGCAAAACAGAGCTTTATAGCAGAGATATTATGATTTTTAGTCATAAAAATTGTAGGAAGCTTTCTGTGTACCAAACAGGTACTGCACTGCCTTGCTAAGGGAAGAGGGACACTGTACCTGCCGGCAGCCTCTATAGGGCGCTTGCTTCTTGGCACAGAAACCAGCTGGCTACTTCTGTAGCCTGGCCTGAGAGGTACTTCCACCTCAGGCCCTTAGCCTGGGACAAAGAGACATGATCCCACTCTTGGCCATGATTTGATTTTCCACCTGACCACTGGACAGGAATTTCAGGCTGATGGCTGTTGGCCTATCTTCAGCCTATGTCCACTCACATCACCAGCTATCCAGGTTGGTGGTCCACACTGGGACCTCTTTCCAACCCACTGGCCACCGGAATGAAATGAAGGCCTGCTTTGGCCTGTATGCATGCAAAAAAATTAAAAAAAAAAAAATGACGGCCGGAATTCTGTAATCATGTTAATGGAGAATTCAATTTATTGCTTGCTACAGCTTGCTTTTATAAACCAAATGAAGTCAGCTCCCAGAGCCAATCACAGGGCCCCCTATTCCATGCCACTGCACACCATTGTCCCAACCAGCATCACTCACCTAGGCCACGCTGTTTGCTCCTCCTTGGGGTGGGGTCAGAGAAATCCCCTGACTCCCATCCACGTGGTGCCCTGAGGGGTGCTAGCTGAGAACTAACCCCCAATTCAAACTGGATCTTCCTACAAGACATAATCAGAAGGGATGGGCTAGCAAATACAAGGAATAGAATATTAAAATTATAGTTATAGTAATAATAATACATATTTATATCTTATGAATGCATGCAAAAGACTTACAGTCACTGTATACTTATCAGAAATACCCAATGGCTCTGTGCTATTGAACAGCAGAACACCAGGGAATACCTGTCTTGGTTTTCTGTTTTATAAAAAATAAATATGATGGACTGATAAGACACTTTTAATGCAGTTTTCTGACATTTTCAGTCAAACTTCTCCAAAATCCAATATATTTAATTCAAGGTAAAGCATATTTTTTGACTATACAATATTTTCACCCACATTCTATAGCCATTTAAGCAGGTAATTTATATATCTGCTTAAATATACTGATTGTTTTGTTTCTGATAATACAGATTTTAAGTGATCTTCCCTAAATCCATTAGTTATTTCTTGAGTGGATGTCTAGGAAAAAAGTAGATGTTTCAGAGAAAGACTATAGCAAAAACATTTATAGGTCATTTGTAAGTAGAGAAAAGGGAAAATTCGATAGGATGGAAATGTAAGTAATATTTTTATGTAACCACTTTATATTTAAAGGATTGAAGTTTCTGAAACTGTTTAGCATCATTTGAACCCCCGTTCTGTTCTGTTAAACTTCATACCACCTTGGAATCTATTGGGCAGTCCTATTTCATCAAGGGACTCATTTAAAAACCAAATGCATTAACACCATTTCTTTGATTCTTTTGCATCCAAGGAGCAAAGTTCCACCTAGAAGATCCTCAAATACAAAAGCTATTCCTAACAATCCAGTGGAGACACTTAAAATGAATACCATCCATACTGCACCTCTCAAAACCTTATTACACTTAAATTTATTGAATCAGTGGAAAATAAACACATAAATGGACTGAAAGACAAAAATCACACATTTATCTCAATTGATGCAGAAAAAGCCTTTGACAAAATCTAGCATCCCTTCATGTGTAAAGTTCTAGAATTAACTGGACTGACGTGAACATGCCTAAATATAATCAAAGCCATATACAACAAACCCATAGCCAGCATCATCCTTAATGTAGAAAAACTAGAAGCATTCTCCTTAAAGATGGGAACCCCCTGCAAGGCTGTCCTCTATCACCACTCCTCTTCAATATAGTGCTTGAAATTCCTGCTATGGCAATAAGGCAAGGAAGGGAAATTAAAGGAATGCTAATTAGAAAATAGGAAGTCAAACTATCCCTGTTTGCAGATGATATGATAGTTTACTTACAGGATGCTAAAACCTCCATCAGAAAACTAGAAACAATTAAGAGTTTCAGTGCAGTGGCAGAATACAAAATTAAGCTAGAAAAATCAGTAGCATTTCTTTACACAAACAACAAGCAACTGGAGAAGGAATATAAGGAAACCTTCCCACTCTCAATAGCCTCAAAATAAATAAATAAATAAATAAATAAATAAATAAATAAATAAACCGAACAAATCTGGGGACAATCCGAAGCAAAGGTACCAGAGATCTATACATCGAAAAGTTTAAACCCCTGAAGAAGGAAATTGAAGAAGACATCAAAAGATGGAGAAGCCCCCCCCATGTTCATTGATTAGAAAAGTTAATATAGTAAAAATGGTCATTTGTTTTCTTAATCTTAGTCATCCAATCTGCGGCAGAGTGGAATAGTAAGTAGTTTTAATTTTCATTGCTCTGATGACTAAGTATGTGAAACACTTTAAAAACACGTGGGGAAAGGAAAACAATCATTCATTGCTATTGTGATTTCAAACTTGTACAACCAGTGTAAAAATCAATGCAAAATCTTAAAGGGCAAAAAGTAAATCTAATATGTGATTACCACTCCCTGAGGCACACTCAAGTGAGTCAACATCCTGCTCTTTTTCCAATAGCTAAAAAAATGAAAACAAACTAAATGTTCCTGAAACAATGATGGTTAAAGAAACTGTGGTACATTTAAAGATTGAATTTCTACTCAATGGTAAAGAAAAAGACAAATCATAGAACTTTCATGTAAAAGAATGGAACTAGAAACATATACTGAATGAAGCAACAGACTAAAAAAAAAAAAAACAAAAGGCAAAAACAAACCAACAAAATTCTCACATTGTGTATCTAAGCTCTATATCCTTAGATGTCAGTATATATCCTGGTTTAACTATAAGAGGTGTGAAAATGGCTAGTAACCATGGGAGCAAATGGGAAAAATGACCTAGAGGGACATTTCCTCAAGGAGGAAATGGGGACAAAGGGGAAAGGATAAGGAGGGCTATTTAGGGGGTGAAGAAAAACATAAAAGCATAGGTGGGTGAAAAAAACAGGGGAATGCACATTAATTGAAAAGCCTATTGAAAAATACACAAGCATATTGTGTGTGTGTACATGTGTATAGCTGAAGACTCCGTAAAAATAATAAAATAAGTTAAACAAAAAAGCAAACAACAACAACAAAAAACAATGCCCAGCAGGGAGAAACTTCCCATCACGTTTTTGGTCAGGGTAATCCAAGAGACTCCCCAAATAACTCAAGATATTGCCAAGGCATTGATTATCTCCCAGAACTTGATGGTAAAACCCTGTGGCTGAAGATGGTACATAATTCGAACACAGAACTTGGAGCAATTAATTTGGAAGTGATCTGGAATCCTCCATCCTGAAGACTAGCTTCCACAGTACCAGAGAGCACCATGTAAACTTCCAAGGGAGAAAATCAGTTGGTGATTCCATCTAGCTGTAAAGGCTGTGAACCACAATGATGACCAGCCCAGTAAAAATCTCTAGGGCAACATTAGTGGCACATTTATCTTGGGGAAATCCATGAATGTGTGGAATTGTAAAAATCTCCAACTACATGTGGCTTTAGATATAATTACTATAGAAAAACCTACTTTTGTCATAAAACTATACCAATATATTTTCTTACTCTATTCTAAATATCTGCCCTTATATTTACTAGCAAGTGTAGCTCTTGGCCATAATCTTCTTTTTGTAGAAGATAGAGATTATTATAAAGCTCCACAACTGTTCAAATACAGAGATGAAGTGTCTGTGAGGTGTTTAGCCCTAAATGCCATATTTACAATGCAACTGCTAAACCTAAACCTCAGGTAACACAGTGGAACAGGGGTAAGAAGAATATTAAATCATCCCTTAACTCTAACCATTGAAGTTTCCTCATGCAACAGATGGTGATTAACCCAGAAAGCCACAACTTGCCAAACTGCAAAGAATGAAACTACAGAGAACATATCCTTGAATAGGACACATATATCAAACTTCTTGTACCTGAGGCTCAGGGATCATTGTGGAAGTGGTGGGAAGACAAATTGTAAGAGCCATAGGTAATTGATGCCCACATGGAAACAGAGTACTTCAAACATATGGGAATATAAACTCACAGTAATAGTAGTAGCTTGCACAAGACCCATGGAAGCTCAAATCAGACAAAATATCAGTATAGATGTGAGGAAATGAGTAGAAGCCCCAAATTTAGGTGATGAACTACTGTCAACTACATAGAGGGGTCAGTTAGTATTCTCTAAGTAAAGTGGAACTAGAAAGGTTAACCAAGTTCGAGTGTATGGATGCACATGGAAGGATATCTAGGAAAACAAACTTGGCTTCATAGGCCTTAATGTATATGGCAGAGTACATGCAATCTGGTGGGGAGGGTTAAAAAAAGGGGTATGGATATGAGTAGGAGTCTAAATTTCATAAAACGTATGAAATTATAAAAATTCTACTCGATGATTGTTGAAAATACAATTTTAGCCATTTGCATTTCTTCTTTTAAAACTCTCAATTCAGTTCCAAATCCCATTTTTAAATTGTGTTATTTTCTTTTTTTAATCTAAAAGTTTGATTTTATTGTATTTGATTTAAGCTTATTTGGTCACATGATCCAGTTATATCACTTCTTGTTATATAACAAAGTGACTCATCCTACCTACATCCCAATGTAAACATAGGAACCAGAAACATGGAAGGGAACCATGCAGGTAAATCGGATTAAAGAGCTAAAGGGAAGGATTTAATAAAGGCCAATTTTTTCAAGGGGAAAAGAGAAAAAGTGGCCTCTCTCTGTCTCTGTCTCTGTCTCTCCATGTCTCTCTCTCTCTCTCTCTCTCTCTATATATATATATATATACATATATATATATATATAGTGTGTGTGTGTGTGTGTGTGTGTATGTGTGTAAAGGCTATATAAAAAGAAATACTGGAGAAACATTTTAGTTGATTGCCAGGGTAGAGACTCCCAAAAAATAACATATACTATTGACACACCCTTAATTGCCTCCCAGAATTGGAAGGTAAGACCCTATTGCTGAAAGCAGGTCATACTTTGGAGCAGGACTTTGTGTATTTGAGTCCTCCATGATGACTAACTCTCATGGTAGCAGAGGACACTAAGCAAGCTTCCAAGGGAAAAATCAATCAATAATTCTACCCAGATGTAAAGCCTCATAAAAAACAATGACTTGCCCACCAAACTATGGATACTGGTGGAGTAGTGATGCTTTTACATTGGTGGTAATTAATAGATTTCTAATTGAAATTAAGACCTCATCAATGGGAGGGAATTTATGTGTGGTGTTGCAAATATAGACAATTATATGTGCTGAGATGTCATAGACCCTAGATCCAAAACACTTTGCTTCATTTCAAGATGAAGATAATTTTGTACTTTGTTCTTAGTATGCATCCCTATATTTACATCCAAGTGTACCTCTCATTGTGCCTCAAAGTAGCCTGGGTTTTGCAAGAGACTGAGACTATTACAGATTTCTGCAACTGGTCAAGTGCAGAGAATAAGTGTGTATAAAATGCTTAGCCATAAGTGATACATCTACAACACAGCCTCCAAATATAGAATGAAGGTATTTATCAACTCTCACCAGAGAACTTTCCATATGCAGCAGATAATGATCAACATAGAATAGACATTTGGCCAATGTGCAGAGAATCGGGCAAGGGGCAGTAAAGGAAGGTGAGGAGAAGGGAGAGGCTCTAAATAGCATCAAATTACATTGTATGAAAATCACAAAATTTTAATAAAAAACTTTAAAGTTTAAAAATAGAAAAAAAACAACCACATACATAGTGTCTGTGTCAAAGTTACATGGAGGTTGCCTGTGTCAAAGTTACATGGAGGTTGCTGCAACACTCAACAGAATGGCAACATTGCTCACATGGTATTGATTTTGCAGGCAGAAAGACGCAGGAGTGAGGAAGATAGAAGCTTGTACCAAATTTCCAGAAATTCAGAAGCCAACCAACATTTGTTAAATTCAGTATTACTTTCACTTCAGCCCTTTAGACATAGATGCTCATTTACTTATAGTATAAGTGTCATATGTAAGATGTAGAATACAAATTTGATGAATAAGTATTGGAAAACTATGAAATCAATAACATAAAGTGTAAATAAAATATTTATATGGAATAGAGGCCACACTGATCATGCTGGAGCATCTCTCAATAGAGACTGACCACAAGAGGTAAAGTATATACACTATACAATTCTGAGAAGCTGTTGAGTGAAGATACAAAGTGGAAGATTTATTTTCAATGTAGACCCCCAGATGTATATATCAAACTCTGGTATATATGCCAAGGAATCCTGCAGGCATGGAGTGAAACCCATACACAGAGAAAGATTGCCTGTGCTTGAGCCAGCAGAACTGGGGTCAGGAAGGGGACAGGTTTACCCAAAGACTGAAGTCCAGACAAAAAAAATCACAAGCTCCAGATGACATATGTGTATTGCAGGGTTTAGCATTTTACATTCTCAGTTTTGCTTTAGCTTGGATTTCTCCTTGTTGTGACCCATTTCTTCTCTTTTGTCTAGCAATGCCTGGTTTATATTATTGTGTATTGGAATTTTGTCATGTGATTTATTCAATTCACAGTGGTTCTCAGATAAAAATCTCTTAGTTGGCATGGAGGCAAACACACATTTAATCTCAGCACTCAGAAGGCAGAAGCAGGCAGGTCTCTGTGAGAATGAGGCCAGCCTGGTCTAGATAGAGAGTTCCAAGCCACCTGGAGCTACAGGGAGACCCTATCTCAAAAAGTAAAAAAAAAAAAATCTTAGGACATAGAAGATGGTTTAGGCTTAGATTTGTGAACAGTGTTGGACTTTTTAAGGACAACCAAGCATTTAAAATGTTTATTATTTAAATGGTGAATATTTTCATATTCACCAAGCTCTATTTTAATACAAATGTGAAAGACAGTGCATTAAAAATTTCTTTTACATTGATTTCAGCCAATGGATTCTCCCATAATCATTATACCTCCCAAAGCAAGAAGCTAGAGTGTTGTTTTAAAATGTATCACATGTGTGGTGCAGGTTTTCACAAGCTGTTATTCCTCCCTGGTCCAGGGAGGGTGAGGATTTGGAAGTGAGGCCTGATAAAATAGGAGAGAGAGAGAGAGAGAGACAGAGAGAGAGAGAGAGAGAGAGAACTGGGAACAATACCACAAGGGAAAAAAACTCGATTTATTGTTGTACCTCAGGGTTTTTTATACAGAACCTTGTAAGGGGTTGGGACATACATAATTGGGGGTTGGGACAGGCAGGATTTCAGGCCATATACTCCAGATCACTACAGGAAGGTGACACTGCTTTGCCCGTGTATCAAAGACAATTGGTACCAGGCAGGTTTTCACAGGCAAGCAAGATATCATCAGGAGTTCAAGCTTGGAGGCTGCTTGCTAACTCTCTAAGTGTCCCACCAAAAGAATATCGACATCTCCTCCTTTTTTTCTTATTAAAAAAATATCAGTCCTAACATAGTGTTATATATTTTTTCTTTTGGGGATACTCTGGGAAGTACAACCCAACATGGCTCCTACGGGGACAACAGAATCTGGGTGTGTATACAGTAAGCTGGAAGTGTATGCTCCATACATCAAAGAGAGAGAGCCCTCAGGATCTAGGGTTCTGTCCAAGACAAGGCAGGAATACCACATTATCTCCACCCCAGGGTCTGATAGACCAGAGGGAGCTGCTACATCCCCATGGGGCTACAAGGACAGTGATTGCAGATCCCAGCTTCCAGCCAGACAATCTCAGCCCTACAGCTAGCTCCTCCTACATTTTTATTTAAAATGGAGCAGTGCTATCATCCTTTTCCAGGGAACTTTCAGGGATGGCTTGATATTGAACTAAGACAGTCTGGGTTGTAACCACAAATTGGCTTTTGACAAACCAGGAAACTGACCTCCTAAGTTGGAGATTAGTTTTAACAAAAGGCATTATCTAGGTGGCCTAGAGGGTCTTGAGTTGCAGATAATAAGGTTTGGTCAACAACTCATATATAAAGATAACATTTTTCCTCCCAAATATAAAGACACACAAGTATCATTTGATTCCCCTCTTAACACAGCAGCAGCAAAGGCTGCAAGGCAGCTACCAAAGCTCCCAAATCCCCAAATGCTCTTACACCTATCAAAGGAAGCACAGAAACTGGTGTCAGTGCATCACAAACCAACAACGTGAAAGATATGAAGACACTTAGGAAACTGAGCATGAAACTTTTCCCTCAAGTGGTGTAACTCTAAACAATGACAAAGCAAAGGTAATACTTTTTCTCCCTCTAAGACATACAGGTATGTGAGTGACATTTTTCCTCAAAAATTAACATTTTTTCTCCCATATATAAAGACAACATTTTTCCTATGATACAGATATGTGAATGACCTTCTTTCTAAAAGTAACATTTTTTTCTCCCCTCAAAGACATACAGGTATTATTTTATATCCCTTTTAACCTAGATGGTGATTTTAACTGTTCCCCCAAAGTCTTAAGTTTGGCTGGAAAGACCTGTTTATGTAATTATATCGATGGAATAAAGTCCAGTCTATGAGAGTCCACAACAATCCTTTTGGCCTCTGGTGGGTTTCTTTCTTCAGCGAGCAGCTCCTAGGCTTTGGAGAGGAAGGGGGGAAGGGTGGTGAGAAGCAGAGCAGTCCATTCTTTGTTGTTCAAGATAGCATCTAGGTCCCAGCCTTTTCCCAGCAGGAGGTTGGTGGCTTGGCTCAGGCTCCAAGTCTTTACTGGATGGCAGAGGGCTGTAGGCCTGGAGACAAAGCAAGGCATGGGCCCAGCAGGTGGCCTCCGGCTGAGCCGAAGTTTAGGCTTTCCAGGAGGTGTTTTCTGCAATTTACTGATGGAATATGAATAGTAAAAGTGTAGGCTCTTAAGTAAACATTATTTATTATACTAGGTTGTGCTGTTGTTATGGCACAGGTGGTTAGAAATACCACTCTTTTATGTTACTGTGGGTATTTATAGAAAATACCTCATTTATCATTTTAGTAGATTAATGGCTTAAGGCTAATTAAAGTCTTTTTTTTTTTTTTTTGGTCTTTTTGAGACAATTAAAGTCTTTTTAAGAATAAAACATATTAGCCCTTTAACATTAAGTTTGAAAAACAAAATAATGTATCAGTTTAGAACTTGGGGTTTTACCCATGGCCTTTTAGCCCTGATAGATTTATTGGGCCTGATATTTTGTTTGACAAAAGACAGCTTTAATATTTTTTACTGATACAATTGGCTGTTGGGAGAAGCCCCAGCCAGTAAAGTACCTGACTTTGATACATTTTTAATAGATGTTTATGAGAAATAGAATATTCCTCCAAGAGATCTTATGTCTCTTAATGTAAGGAAGAAGTTAAGCTGTATTTTGGAGGGCATTATTTTAATTTTACTTTATTTTAGGAGAATATACCCTTTTTGAAATCATAGTACTACATACCCATACAGGAACCAGTGTTTTGAGGTTCATCATTGATGAAGAGGTGAAATACAGTCTTTCAAAGCTAAGTTATCTTTAGATAAAAAGGGGATGTTATAGGCAACATCACAGAAAGAAAATGGGAACACTGATATAGATCAATGTCAAGACTGTCACCTGGAAATCTAGTATGAATTAACAGTAAGAGTAATAACAACTTGTGGTTCCCATAAACTTAAGTGTGGCCAATCTTTTAAATTGATAGTATTAGACTAATTTTTAAACAACATAAATAATTCAGCTTACCATTATATAATGTGTGAATATATTTTGGATATAAGTAAAAATAAATAAGATAAACCTTGATTAAACATACATTGTGATCTTTAAGTTACCAGATTAAGATTTGATCCCAAAGAAATAAAGTTTATGTATATAATTTTAACCTTTATATATTACATTACTTTATATATACATTACTTTGAGGTATAAATTTTATAGAATGGGTTTTACAGATCCTTATTGGGTGTTGGTGGATCATAACCAGCAGATGACAGTATATACTCAATAAATCTTTGAACTATCACATGTGTAAATTTATATTTACCCTTAATAAATAAATTAATTTATTAGCTGTTTAAATATACTAACAGACCTTAGTTGGGGAGAAGAAAAATCAATCTTGGTTTTAGAGTTAGCCTTTACTGGATTTAAACACTAAATTTATGTAAGCAGTAAAATTATAACAAGTTAATTTTTAACTAAAACATTATACTATTTTAAAATGACCAATAGTTGCTAAAGAACATTTTATTAGCTTTAGCCTTTTATTAGACCAATCTGGCCTGAAAATCTCCATACAAATTTGCCTTGTTTTGCTTTCAGGATGCTGAAAAAATGGTGTTAAATTTAGATAGTTAAGGACAAACATGAATGATGATGACTTGTTATTTCAGCTACATGGTAGATTACAAACCACATGATCCAGAAGCCTTTGAATTTTATAAGGTGAATACAAATCTAAAAGACTCCAAAGCTGTCTAGGACCTTTTTCATTAATTGACTTTAGAATTGTTTAGTATCCTTTTAATTAATTTACTCAGAAGTGCCTAGGACTTTTTAAATAATTAAATTTATTTAAAGATGTTTTTGGGTACCCATGTATTGATTTAGAAATTTAATATCTTAGGGGCTGGACAGATAGCCTAGCAGATAAGAGTACTGACTGCTTTTGCAGAGGACCCGGGTTCAATCCCCAGCACCCACATGGCGGCTAAGAACCATCTGTAACTCCAATTCCAGGAGAACTCCGGTTCCAGGGGAATCCAAGACCCTCTTCTGACCTCCGTGGCATTGCATGACACGGATGCACAGACCTACATCCGGACAGTACACTCATACACATACAAAAATAAATAAATAAAATTAAAAAAAAACAAATTTAATATCTTAATAAGCATGCTTGAAATGTAATTTAACTTAAAAAACCTTGAATGGCCATATTATCAAAATTTTATCTTGACACAAAAATTGACATACAAGGAACAGTACAATTATACTCAATTTTGAACAATATCATAAGAAAAAAACACAATAAGCTTTAAAGTTACATTTTCTCTGTGTATTTTTGGGATACCTCTTTTAGAAAAACCACATATCAGTACAAGTTTAACAGCTTTTCTCTGCTGAGTGACAGGCCTGAATCATTCTGGGAATCATAGTCTGATGGCTTGGAATGTTAAAAAAGAAGGAAGTTAACATGGCCATGAGATGCTCAAAGAATTCTGGGTTTTGTAGTCTCCTGGTCTGCTCGATCCTGGCATGAGCAACTGCTGCAGCCAAAGCCTCATTTCCCTTTTCTGAGTGATTGCTTTTTGAACTTCCCCAATACTCTGCTCCAGATGCTATATCCCCTCACCAATCTTGTTGGTACCATGCCATCACTGGGCATGGGCTCTGTTCCTTTGGTCTAAGCCTAGCTGGTGCATGTGCATATGCATGCACTCAGTTCTATTTAGGATAGAAAGGGAGAGAGATGATGGTAAATAGGTTGCAGGCAGAAAGATTTTGTAGTTGCCTGGCTCAACAAGTGGGAATGCAATAGCCTCTCACCAGCAGGAACCAAAATTGAAGGTTAGAAGAAGAGCTAAAATCAAGATTGAAAGCTTATTCTCGCAAAGATGTGCCAAAACATGGCGACTACCCTGAACATTTTGCCTTTCAGGGGTGGCTCGCTTCCCTACTCTGAATCCTCCAAAGTTTTTCCCACTCGTGTGGTATCGTAATGTAACTTTGTGGTTTGAAGCAAGAACCTATAAGATCTGTCCTGTATGACCGTGAGGAGAGTTATCTGATATCTCTGTAGACATTCAGTTGCATCTGTGAGTTATCTGTTGCTCCATAGGAAGGTTCAGGATATTACAGTGTTTTCTTGCTTCGCCTATCTCTGCAAAGTTCCAGGCCCCTTCCCTTGAGGCATTGAGCAAAATGTCACACTTCTAGTTACTGGTTGCACAAACAGGAGCTCTGCAGTCCCCGATTAGAGCCAAGGTGGCTTGTTCCTCCCTTCTGTCTGTCCCCCACTTCCTTGCCCAGAGCACAGTAACTTCTGGTATATAAGCACACTGCTGGCATCAATAAAGAAAGACCCTATTCTCCCGGACCTCGCCTTCTGAGTCTGTCTTTTATTTCCTTGGGTAATTGCCCGAGGTCCCCGCCCCGCTCATTGCCAGAGCTAAGCCAAGAGATTGTCTGATTGCAGGCAGGAGACAGCCTCAGAAAGTGCAAGAAGGGAAGAACACCATGTGGATGTTGGCCACGGGTGACTAAAGGACTATTCAGACGATTATTAAACTCCCACAATGAAGGAGTTGGAGTTGAGACAGACAGCCCAAGAGCCAAAACTAAACCCTTACTCAAGAAAGGGCTGGACTTGGCTGGGTCCAGTGCGTGAACTTCCTGCTAACCTGCCTCCTTTGAGAGGCACGGGGTTATTATAACCGGAAAACCCATAAATCTTACCTTTTTCCTTCTTTTTATAATTTTTTTAATTTAATTTTATTTATTTCTGTATGTGTATGAAAGGTCAAGCCCCATGTTGTGTCACCAGCTGCTGTCCAAGACCTGACATTAACATGGGAAAGATGTACTGAGATCACACATGCAAGTGTACAGATGGCCTCTGGAATACCAGAGAGTGTTACCAAAGGCCACTAAACCAATAAAGCAAATATGGGTCTCCTTGAGTCAAGCAAGACTCCTCCGTCAGCACCAGCTCACCTGCCTGGAAATACTGTGCAGCAGAGGCAGCCATATGCCTGTATATCCCAAATCTAATTGGCTATTGGCTCTCTCCTTGGAGGAATAACCCACAGCTGATGCCACAAGCTTACATCCTATAATGGTTAGGAGATGTTATAAGCCGCAGTAAGACCCTGCCATATTTAATGGAAAAAATGTAATTCATGGATTAACATACAATCCAAACATCTGTGTCTATACCATAACAATTAGTACTGTTTAAATACCTATATATCTAATTTCTTGTTCTTCATTAGTAGGATCTAAAGGTTATTCCTGGACAAACTGTCAGCCCATGAAAGGAAACAGCCAGAATTGACCAGAGTCCAAGACAACAGCTCCAGAGAAAGTAGACTGTTTTGCTTCTCATCCACCTGTGCCCCTTTTCTGACCCTAGGGAACAATCTGCGGAAGAGGGGATGTGGTAGAATGTAAGGGCTGCGATTGGGGTGAATGGTGAAACTACAGCAATATAGTCTGGACACTCATTTGATCAACTTGATTGAACATACAAGCACCCCCTGGTGGATGGTGGGACCCATGGGCTGTGTGGGTTTGGGCACAACTGCTTGCAAATTGGTTATACATGAAGGATGCTTCTACTCATAAATTATCACTTACTGCTAAAAAATGAAAAAAAAAACTGAGAAAAAGATGCAGGTCAGTTATGGCAGAATGCATGTTCTGGGATGGGGAGGGGTGGGGGGGGAAGGGAAAGGGAAATATGCCTGAACTGATTTGGAAAATGATGTATGAAATACACAAAGCATCAATAAAAAAATAAAAACAATAAAAGAAAAAGATGAAAAAAATAAAATGTATCACATGGGGCTGGAGAGATGGCTCAGTGGTTAAGAGCACCAACTGCTCTTGCAGAGGACCTGGGTATGATTCCCAGCACCCATATTAAGAACCATCTTTAACTCCAGTTCCAGGGGAATCTGATGCTCTCTTCTGACCTCTGAGGCATGGCACTACATGGGTGCACCAACCTACATGCAGACAGTACATGCATACACATTTAAAAAAAAGTATCACCTGTGTGCAGCCTTCCACAAGGTTTTATTCCTCCCTGATCCAGGGAGGGTGAGGATTTGGAAGCAAGGTCCGATAAAATGAGAGAGAGAGAGAGAGAGAGAGAGAGAGAGAGAGAGAGAGAGAAAGAGAGAGAGAGAGAGAGAGAAAAGAAACAGACCCAGAGACGGGACCAGGGGCAATTCCACAAGGGAAAAAAACTTGATTTATTTTGGTAAATCAGGGTTTTTATACAGAACCTTGAGGGGGGTTGGGACATACAGAATTGGGGGTTGGGACAGGCAGGATTTCAGGCCATATATTCCAGATCACTACAGGAATGTGACAATGTTTTGTCCTGAACATCAAAGACAATTGGCACAAGGCAGGTTTTCACAGGCAGGATATCAACAAGAGTTCAGGCTTGGAGGGTGCTTGCTGACACTCTAAATGCTTCTGCCAAAAGAATACCAACACCATAGATTTTTGTTTGTTTGTTTCTTGACTGCCATTCATTGTCATTTAAACTATTAAAACAATTCTAAATATGCTTTGGATGCCACAATAAATTTAAGTAAACAGTTTCATAGATATTACAATGTTTACTTGACATATTTCACATCTTAATATATTATATTCTTCTAAGAAATAAACATTTAAAAATTATTGTTGGGTCTGTAGAGATGGCCTAGCAATTAAGAGCGCTGACTGCTCTTGCAGAGGACCTGGGTTTGATCTCAAGCATCCACATGGCGGCTGAGAACGGTCTGTAACTCCAATTCCAGGAGAACTCCAGTTCCAGGGGAATCCGACACCCTCTTCTGACCTCTGCAACATTGCACAACACAGGCGCACACACCTACGTGCAGACAGTACACTCATACATAATTAATTAATTAAAATTTAAAATATATCTTATAAAAAATTCCTATTGTAATTTTATAATAATTCCTTGACAAATCAAACTGAACTGAACATTTTCAAAGGCTGGGGCTGTAGAGATGCTCAGAGCCATGTTTATTTCAGCACTCACATAACAATCTATAACTCCAGTTCCAAGGGAACCTGACATCCTCTTCTTGACCTCTAAGGTCCTTGCAGTACATAGGTCTACTTACATACAAGCAGACAATAAATTCATAAACATAAAATCAAAATTAATTTGTTAAAGGCATCAAACCTTTCACTTTGTTTCTAGATAACACTTATTAATATTTGGTATCATTTATTGGAAGAACATAAATAATTCAAGTTTACTATCCAAAATGTATTTCTAGAAATTTAGGTAATTTCAGCACAGCAGAAGTATTGACAAACTACTGAAAAAATGGAAGAAGTCAATATTATCTATATCTAAAGTGAAAACCTGGGTATTGTCAAAAAATCAGTGAAAGATTTTAACAAGAATTTGTAAGAATTTGTCAAGAACTCCTCAGAACTATTAATATTCTTTCCATTAAAAACTTGTTCTAATACCTGAAAATTCCTGACTTCCCCATCATCACTTAGATATCAGTCTTTCCTTGGCAATGCTACTATACTTGCTCTAAGTAAACAGTGTGACCATTGTTCCCTGACAGAATCCTATTGGCAGATACCTAGATTCTATTTGTATCTCTTCTCCAAAATTCAGATGGGATTCAAATTTCTGTCTCATTCTTCTGTATTATTTACTGCCTGTCTTATATGCTTGTATAACACTATGAATGAGTATGTATGAGTTTGTGTGTCTGTATGTGTGTCTCTGTGTGAGTCTTTGTGTATAGAAAGACAAATCCAGTATAAAATTTTGAATTGTCACAGTTCATGTAGGAATTATTTCATGCAAAGGAGATGCTTGTCCTCTGACCTCATCATTTATGCAAATGAAAGAGGAGCACATTTCAAACTGAGTATTGAGAATTTTTACATTTTTCAATAAGAATTACTAATGAATTTTCTGGAGAATAAAGATTTCAAGAAACTTACATTTAAATAGCATTTAACTTCTTTGTAGTAAATCACACAATAGGCTCATGACATGTGATAGCAATAAGCTCTTCTAGAGAACTGATATAAACCAAGGAGTGCTAAAGAAATGATAAATTATTAACCTCAAGAGAGAAAGGCATTCATCATCTCACATAAGTTCAAAATAAGCCTCTTCTGAAGTGCAGGAAAAAGAGATTAATTCAGTTATGGAGATCTGACTACATATTTCTAAAAAGTTACATTGTTATACCAATTTTAAACATAAACAGTTTAAAACTAGGAGTTCTATTGCAGTTACTGGAACATAATTGGTGGATATGAAAGTAAACTGCAACTGACACTGTATTTCAGCAAAAAAAAAAAAAAAACAGCAAATGAGTAGAATTAGCTTTAAAAATTAAAAGAATTAAAGGAGAAATATCCATAAACTAGTTTACCTAGTTAATTTAAATCTCAAACTTTCATTGGAGAACATATATTACTATGATTTTCTCTTCATTAAGAAAAGAAATATTTGTGGGCTGGAGAAATGGCTCAGCAGTTAAGAGCGCTGACTGCTCTTGCAGAAGACCCGGGTTCGGTTCCCAGTATCCACATGGTGGCTAAGAACCATCTTTAACTCCAGTTCCAGGGGAATCTGACACCCTCCCTTGACCTCTATGGCATTGCACAACATGGGTGCACCAACCTACATGCAGACAGTACACTCATGCAAATAAAAAATAATAAATTAAAAAATAATAAATAGAAAAGAAAAAAAGAGATTTGTCTATTTAGAAAAATCTGCTAGTGACAGAGTAACTCATTGCTCATTATATGGAGATTCTCAAAAAAGATATGTTTGTCCCACACATGTGCTCTAACTGATTCTATAGAGTCCTACAGTGGCATTTGTTACTTAAACATTTATTTATTTTTATTTTATGTGTCTGAATATTTGCTTATATTTTGCATCACATGTGTGGCATGCCTAAAAAGGTGAAGAGGGATTTAGATCCTCTGGAATAGATACTATAGATGTTTATGAATCACCTTGTGGTTCCTGGAAAATGAATCCTGGTCCATTGCAAGAACAAGTTCTTTTTTTCTATAACCTCATCTGACCTAGAACTCACTATGTAGATGAACCTGGCCTCTATCTCACAGAGATCCACCTGCTTCCGCCTTCCAACTGTGGGAATTAAAGGCATGCCACCTGCCAAAAACATGAAATTCTAACGACTGAGCCATGTTTCTAGCTTGTCATTTTGTTCTGAAAATTATTCATCACTTTCTAAAACAGATTCACATGTCTTCTTAATATTTACATTATATCAACAAATTCAAAAATGCAAAGTTTACTTTATTATGTTTGTATAAACTGAAGAAGGATAAAATATTGTGTAGCCTGAAGGCTGACTTATTTAAACCTGAGTGCTGCCTGTCTGTACTGTGGCAAAGCTTGTCATGAGCCCTTACACCTGGATGCAAGCCTTTGTAATCACCAGTCTGTCTTCTCCTTATTTGTTTTCTTCAACTTTCTCTTTATTCTTATTCTTACCACAGATACAGAAAATATCCATAACTTCCCCTCTATGAAGCATTGTCTTGAATCTTCATTATTTTACTATTTAAAAGACTTTCATTTTATTCTCTACTACTGCAAAGTATTCATTTAATTTTAAGCATTACAAAACAGGGTACATTTTGAAAATAAGGAAAATGCATACTGGATGTGGGTCATTAAGCACTATTCAGTGTCTAGTCTTTTAGTTTCTTTACTCCACAATTATTTCAATCTTCACTTACCAGACAAAATCCCTAAAATATGTGAAAATTATTTTTCCTTTGTGAATGTAGCACTAATCCTAAACAAGATTATTTAGGGGAATCAGTGCTTTTAAAAGTTGTTCAAATGATTATATCACACATATTCTCACCACTTTTCATTCCAGAGTTCATTTTTCATGACTGCAATTTATTTTTTAGAAATATGTTTTTTTAATTTTTATGTGTATGAGTGTATTGCTGTCATGTGTGTAAGTGTTCTAATGTTATGCAATGTAAATGTAAGTCAGAAGAAGGCATCATTGGAGTTACAGACCATGGTTAGCCACCATGTTGTTGCTGGAACTCAACCCGGTTCTCTGCCAGAGCATTCAGTGCTCTTAACCATTGAGCAATCTCTGCAGCCTCATGACTCAAATTTCTTAAAATTCGTGCTGTGTAAAATACAAAATGTTCCCTATGAGAGGATATCACTAAATCACTAACACCATTTATGAACAAAACAGTCAGCTACTATCCTAGAAAGATAAATGATTAATGTGTTGCTTTAAAATATCTAGATTGAATTTAACACACAGAATATTTAGTAAGAAATCATATATATTATACTGTTTAAATACCTATATATCTAATTGCATGTGCTTCATTAGTAGGATCGAAAGGTTATGCCTGGACAAGCTGGCAGCCCATGAAAGAAAACAGCCAGAATTGACTAGAGACCAAGACATCGGCTCCAGAGAAAGTAGACTGTTTTGCTTCTCATCCACCTGTGCCCCTTTTCTAAGCCTAGGGAACAATCTGCGGAAGAGGGGGCGTGGTAGAATGTAAGGGCTGCGATTGGGGTTAATGGTGAAACTACAACAATATAGACTGGACACTCATTTGATCAACTTGATTGAACACATAAGCCCCCCCTGCTGGATGGTGGGACCCATGAGCTGTGTGGGTTTGGGCATAACTGCTTGCAAATTGGTTTTACATGAAGGATGCTTGTACTCACAAATTATCACTTATTGTTAAAAAAAAAAAAAAAAAAATCAGAGAAAGATGCAGAGAACTTATGGCAGAATGCATGATCTGGGATGGGTAGGGGTGGGGTGGGGGGAAGGGAAGGGGATATATGCCTGAACTGAATTGGAAAATGATGTATGGAATACACAAAGCATCAATAAAAAAAATAAAAATAAAAAAATAAAAAATAAAAAAGAAATCAAAATTTTAATCCCAAACTTGTTAGTTACTTTATTAAATTCTAATAAAACTATACTTTTTTCCCAAACATCATAAGTAGGAAAAACAGGAAGACCAAACATATATTGTATATTTGAGTCATATTTCCTGATGCTTTTATTTTACTTTTTACTGATTTATATAGTGTTCTAATCTGTTGTATATTTATGTGATAAATTACTGACAAAATGATTTGGAGAGGAAGGGTTTATTACATCTTACAGGTTATAGGGAGTATGTCATCAAGGGAAGCCAAGGCAGGAACCTGAGGCAGAACTGAAACAAACCATGGAAGGTTTTGCTTACTGATTTTCTCCCTCTGGTTGATGATCAGCCAACATTCATACAGAACTCAAGCCTAACTTCCCAGAGATGGCATTGTCTGCAGTAGGTTGGATCCCTCCTACAACAACAAAGCAATTAAGAATTCTACAAATCCTACAAAGCAATTAAGAAAAATCTCCACAGACATGACCACAAAATAATCTAATGAAGGAAATTCCTCAGTTGCAGTTCCTTCTTCCAAAAGTGTCTAGTTTGTGTTGAGTTAATAACAGCTAAACAGCACACTTAGATAAAGCAGATTTCACAGATTTTCGAGTACTGTTGTGATCAAAATTCACCTCAGCTTTGCATGCAGTCTGTGTGCCAAACCACAGCAAGAGAAAGAAAAACTTCCTTTATGCCATTTCTCCTTATGTTATATGTGTGTGAGTACAGCTAAGACAGGTCACTATCTGGGCATTTTTTTCCTAAAATATTTCCTGTTGCTATATCCATAGGATAGATAGGTATGCTTCACAGCACATACATTTTTTTAAAGAATGATATTAGTTTAAAGAACCAAATTGGTCATTTCAGTAAGACTTTGGAAAATTTTCCCATCATTACACTCATAAAACTAACTATATCAGGCATCTCACATTTTATCAAATAATTTAGAACACTTTGGATATGTTTTAAGAAGATTAAACATATATACACATATAATTAATGTCAGTTGCAGACCTGAGAAACTTTCAGTAATATAACAATGTAGATTTTAAAAGATCATTTCCAATAGCTCTTTGCCTCTTTGTCATAAAGACAAGAGCAAATAAAAATGTATATGTGTTTCTTTTCACTGGCATCATTATTATTGTTACTATCTCTTGAATTTCATCTTAGGTCCCCTGTATTTTCATTTTTTAAACTTTATTTTCACTTACTTTGCCCCAAAATATCAGTAGTTACTGATAATCTATTAATATGGTTGTATTTGTTTCTTGAAGTCCATGAAATACACTCTGCTTTGATTTTGGTATCGAGTTACTTTTGATTTATTGCTCTCTACCTCAGAGTACATTTTTTAGTTTTATTTAAAAGAATAATTATCAACAGTTCTCTGTTTCTTCCCAATGGACTATATTTTATATTTGAACATTTTTAACCAGCTTCTATAATTTGTTTCAGAACTTGATATTAAAATTTATTTCCTTAGCCTCAGAGGCATGCTGTAAACTATTCCTTGGACCAAAAATAATAATAATAATTAATTTTTGTTCCTTTAGACTTATATAAAATATTTAAACTGAATTTTATCCAGTAACTTTATGTAACAAATTACATATTTCCCTATTTTTTAACCAGAAGGAATTCAACATCATTTAAACTTAGTATAATTCTGATTTCCATAAGATTTCCTACCAGCAGGTCAAAAGGTTAATCTACTGAGACTATGGATCAGAATATATAGGATTTGAAAAGAGGTAGTAACTATGTTGTACTCAACAATAGTTAAGGCATAAGTATGTCTCTTCCTTTAAAAATATATCCCATCTTTTATAAAGGGAAGCTAAGCCTTTCATTGTTTTGTGATGCACACATCAAAACAAGTTACTAATAATTAAATACTATGTTCCTGAGTGTAACCCATTTTGCCCTGTGTTTGAATGGTTGACAATTTGCCATATTTGTTCTTCTTTTCTTTAGTCTGTTTTTGCCCTTGGAGGTGGTTTTGTACTTCAGTAAGTAGAATATGTGCTGCTGTTTCTGGGCATTTCTCTTCCCCTCTTTTTGAGCTTAATTTTTTTTTTTTATGTCTCCAGGGTACAAATTAATTAGACATCCATCAAGTATAATTTTGAAGGAAGATACTAATCAAGAAAGTAAATCACAAAAATACTATCAAAGATTCGTTTAACTCATTTGTGTGAGAACTACTGAGATGATTAAACATATTCAGAATACCCTTGAGAAACAGTATTTAATGACACTGATAAATTTTGGAGATTCATAGAAGAGAGAATAATACAAATTATAAAATATTTATGTCATAAATACTGTAACCATCTTTCCTACTTCACAAAAATAACTGTAAGTTAACACCTACTCAGTTAATGGACACATGGTGCTTAATGGATAGTACATATCCGGTGAAATATATTTATCATCAAGAGAATGGAAGCATTCTAAATAGGGGGGAAAGGCATGCCACTTAATGCAGAAAAGAGAAATTCTGTTTCTGACATTTTTTTAACCTCTCATTACTACCCAGATTCTCAACTCTGGGATATTCAGGAATATCTTCTATCTCCACACTCAGAAATACACTACAAAATTAACTTAAACTTATTCAATGTTGGGTAGATGAGACAGAGCCAAAAATTTTCTCCACAGGTATGATGTACTCTGGTGGGTTAACATCCCACAGAAAAATCCGTGGAACCATCAGTGGAGAAGTTCCACAGAGGGCTCACAGAAGAGGGCAAGGATCACGATCTCATCTGTTCAGAAACTCATCTGTTGAGTGAACTGCAAGGTTGTCATTCCTGATGTAATGATTAAATATAGTTGGGTAAACAGGATAAAGAGAAAATGAATCATTTTCGTTGGAAATATATTTACAACAGGCCAAAGAATAACAAAATGTAAATTTTTTGGTCTAGACAAAATTTATAGGATCATATGCCACCATTTGAAGAATGGAATATAAAACAAACATAATTTTGTACAAAAAACCTAGAAACGTTGACATCATTTTAACCAACAGATTCCCGTTTCCTTCATGTTCACAGGCTTTCTCACTCAGTGTTTCCTGCTGAATACTTACAAGGAGGTTGTCAAGTCCCTTGATGCATCAGTATCCACTCATTGTCTGACATGGGAGCAAAAAGTCAATCTCAACTCGCACTTCATTTTCTTTCTTTATTTAAGCACAACTTCATCAACATTATGACAGTAATGAAGTAGTGAAATAGACTTTTGGGGGCACAGAGATATCATTTAGAAGTAAAATACAGGCAAAACATTAACATTTATCCATATGTTCAAATTTAATTTAAATATTTATAAAAGATGATTAGCAACTTAAGTGGCTTCAGAATTAAATTGTATATATACACCTGTCATTTAAACATTTTCCACTCACAGCCCCTTTTCCCCTGAAAAAATGTAAGTGCTTCCATGTATATATGTGAGTATTATAGACATACAAAAGTATTGATAATATATCATATTCATAAAACAATTCTTACCTTATAAATAGACATCTTTACACATGCAGAAAAGTCTTCCTCTCAGCCCTCATAAAAGAAGATCCTTTCTGCAACAGACAGAGACAAGTACAGGGTTTCAGAACTGGTCAAATGCAGAGAATAAGTGTTTATGAAACGTTTAGCCCATTGCGACACATATTCAATGGTATCTCTACACATAGGATGAATGTATCTCTCAGCTTTCAACCCAGAAATTTCCTTATACAGTAGATGGTGATGAACACAGAAACCCACAATTGTTCAATGTGAAAATACCAAGATACAGGGATATCACATTGTATGGAACATTTTATTTTTAGTCAGTTAAAGCAATATTCTTATGTGTTAGCATTTCCTAGAATTCCATGGTAGGCAATTGATACAGCCATTGTGATAATTGGAGTCATTTCAACTAATTCTTTACTTCCCCACACAAATATTGACATAATAGAAACCTCTCATCTTAGGGAGCGATGACTAAATTTTACATTATCGGACATAATCTCAAAGTCTATGAAATAGCTGGCACTATTCTTTTGTACTGATAACATCATTTTGCATAAATGCATAGCATGAAGTGGAAGCAATATTGTTCAATCCATTTCAAAAATGGTTAGAAATTTTATTTTTTACCCAAGCCAAATTTCATTTCCTTTTTTTTTTTTTTTTCATCTTTTTCGAGACAGGATCTCCCTGTAGCCCCAGCTGTCCCTGAACTCACTCTGTAGACCAGGCTGGACTTGAACTCACAAAGATCTGCCTACCTATGCCTCCCGAGAGTGCTAGGATTAAAGGCGCGTGCCACCACACCTGGCTCTAATTTCATTTCATATTTTTTTCAGTTATAAAATTCAAATCAACAACTCAGAACTCAGTTTTAAAAATAACTATTCTAACTACTGTGTGGGCACAGCACAGTGCTCCAGTAAGGTGGAACTGCCTTGGGGCTTTGGGGTTCTATACCCGCCCCAGGAACCATCCACCTTAGGTTCCAGAGAGCACTGCGGCATGGGTGCACCTAGACAGGGAAACAGCAGGTCAGCAGGGAACCAGCCCATGGGCCAAAGAAGCTCCCCACACACACAAGATGATGGTGCTGTGGTGTGGACTTTCTAGCAGGTGCAGTGTTAGTGAATCTAGTCTGTGCAACCAATGTTGAGGCAACAGAATCCAAAAACACAAGCAAACAAACAAAACAAATCAAATCCACATGCCAATGACACAATGAAAAACCTGGGAAAAACTCATAATAAATCCACACCAAACTCTACGAGTCCAACAGAAGGTTCCTACAATGAGAACTCAGTGGAAGGAAACAAAGGCACAGAACTTAGAAGAACATATGTAGACCAAAGAATATAAAGAACAAATCAGAGGAGTAAGGGGAAAAAATGAAAAACTCGGGAATTATCTAGAAGGAAAAAATGACAAACACCGGAAAGAATTAGTAGGAGAGAATGACAAACAATGAAAAGAACTAGAGGAAGAGAAACACTAACTCCAAAAAGAACTAGAGAAAGAGAAACACAAAATCCAAAAGGAACTAGAGGAAGAGAAACACAAAATATGATAAGAATTAGAGGAAGATAAACACAATTTCTGTAAAGAACTAGAAGGAGAGAAGGACAAACTCTGGAAGGAAGTGGACACACTTAAAAGATCCTAGGCTGATATGAAAAAAGAAAGAGACCAATGAAGCAAGGAGCGAGAATGACAAGCTCCAAAAGGAAATGGAAATACTAAAGAAATCACAGGAAGAAAGATAAAAGGAATGGAACACTGATCCAATCAACAGGAAAGGATGGGAGAAATCCCCAGAAGCAGAATTGATGAAGCAAAAAATAGAATATCAGACCTGCAAGATAACACACATCATATAAAATGCTCAAGTGGAGACTATGAAAAATTATATATTAAAAAAACCACAATAGTGGAATAACCAGGAAATGTGGGATACTATGGGGAAAAAAAAATCTCTACATCATAGGGATAGAGGAAGGAAAAGAATCACAAGGCAATGGTATTAATCATATATTCAATAGAATAATAGAAGAAAAGTTTCCCAAACTGAAAAAAGTCAAACCTATAGAAATAAAAGAAGCACACAGAGCACCAAATAGACAAGACCAGAAAATAAAGTTCCTATGCCATATCATGGTTAAAATGCTAGATGCTCAAAACTAAGACAAAATACTGAAAGGCACAAGAGAAAAATAACAAATTACATAAAAGGGGAAATCCATCAGAATTACAACTGATATCTCAGTTGAAAGCCAGAAGAATGTGGACCAATGTAGTTCCAGTGCTAAATGACTTTAGATGTCATCCCAGATTACTATACTCAGCAAAAATGTCAATTATAGTTGAAAGAGAAAGAAAAATATTTCATGGCATAAACCTGATGACTCAGAAAAAGGTGCAGGATATGTATGCCATAATGCAGTGTCTTGGGGAGTTGGGGAGGCATGGAAAGGGAAGCAACTGTAGATTCGATTGAGAATTGATGTATGACTTACAGAAAAAGTTTAATAACAATAAAAAAATTGAAAAAGAAAAAATTAAAATCCTTAAAATACTTTGAGAAATTTTATAACATTTCCTAATGTTGATCTCATAGTGGAATGAAATTTGTAATATGTAAAATTTAAAATTTTAATTACCCCATTAAAATAAAGAATAACTTGCAGAAAAAAAGAATACATGTCATAAAACCAATACTTCAGAAAATATTCAAAGCAATTCAAAGAACAGAGGAAAGGAGCAACTATCCCCAACCAACTGAAGAGGGAAACTAATAAAGCCTAAGAGCACGAATACAAAGCTAGACCAAGAATTCAAATGAAGAATAAGTTGAAAGGAAGGAATACACATCTGTCAATATTGACCCTAAATATTAATGATCTAAACTCCTCAGTCGAAACACATAGCCCCAAGGTTTAGGACAGCTGCTGACAGCTGTCTTGTGTCTTCCCTTTTCCCTGTGACTCCATGGACGACATTCATGTGTCCACCCCCACATGTGGAGGAGTGACAACACAGGACCCAAAACCCAATAGACAGAAAGAAATGACAAAAATGAGAGCAGAAATCAATGAAATAGAAACAAAGAAAACAATTTTTAAAAATCTATTAATCCAAACGCTGATTCTTTGAAAGGATAAGCAAGATAGACAGACCTCTTGTCTAGTTAACCAAAAGAAAGAAAGAGTAAATCCAAATTAATAGCATTCATGATAAAAAGAGAAACATCTCAACACATAAGGAAATGTTCTAGGCAATCATATGAGAATACTTCAAAAATCTATATTGTACTAAGTTTGAAAACCTAAGAGAAATGGGGAAATATCTGAAATCCTGGGAAACAACAATGCTTAACCAAGAGGAGGTTGACAGTTTAAACAGACCCATCATATTTGAGGAAATTGAAGATGTAATAAAAAAACCTCCAAACTAAAAAATGCCCAGGCCCAGATGGTTTCACAACAGAATATAATAAAACATTTTTTTTCAGAGCTAACATACAGTTTATTCCCGGAGCAGAGAACATAATTCTGGTACATATATGACATTTATATATGCATATTTTGAAGGAATACAAATGTGAGGGAACAACAACAACATAAGGACTGGATCAAAGAACAGACTAATACAGTTAAATTCTGCCCAAAGCAATAAACTTCTGCAGAGAATAACTTTAAAAAGACTGAGGAAAAGATATAGGACATATATGGCAGATTGCGTGAACTGGGGTAGGGTGGGGGAAGGCAAAGGGGAACATGTCTAAATTGAACTGAAAAATTATGTCTGAAATATGCAAAACATCATTAAATAATAAAAAGAGGTCTTACAACCATTACTACTCAAACTATTCAGAAGGATATAAACAGACAGAAATTTCCCAAACTCCTTCTATGAAGCCAGTATCACTCTAATACCAAAAACAGGCAAAGACACAACCAAAAAAGAAAACTATAGACCCATCTCCTTAATGAACACAGATGCAAAAATTATCAACAAAATACTTGCAAATTGAATATGGACCCACACCAAAAGATCATCCAACATGATCAAGTTGGATTCATACCAGAGATGTAGGGGTGGTTCAACATACATAAATCAATACATATCATAAAACACATAAATGGAGAAAAAAACAAAAATCTCATAATCATCTCAATTGATGCAGAAAAAGCCTTTGACAAGATCCAGCATCCTTTCATTTTTAAAGTTCTAGATGGAATTAGACTGAAGGGAACATTCCTAAATATAATCAAAACCATATACAACAAACCCACAGCCAACATCATCCTAAATGGAGAACAATTAGAAGCATTCCCCTTAAAAGAAGGAACCCAGCAAAGCTGTCCCCTATCAACACTCCTCTTCAATAGAGTACTTGAATGCTTGCTAGGGCAATAAGGCAAGAAAGGGAAATTAACAGTACTAATTGGAAAAGAGGAAGTCAAACTCTCCCTGTTTGCAGATGATATGATATGACATGATATGATATGATATGATATGATATGATATGATATGATATGATATGATGTGATATGATAGTTTAATTGATGGAAGCTAAAAACTCCACCAGAAAACTCCTAGAATCAATTAAGAGTTTCAGTAATGTAGCAGTATACAAAAATTAATCTAGAAAAATCCAGAGCCTTTCTTTACACCACCAACAAGCAACTGAAGATGAAATATAAGGAGACCTTCCCACTCAAATAGCCTTAAAATAAATAAATAAATAAATAAATAAATAAACAAACATACATCTGGGAATAAACCTAACCAAAAACACCAATGATCTCTAAAACAAAAAATTTAATCCCTAAAGAAGGAGATGGCAAATGACATCGAAAGATGGAAAAACCTCCTATGCTCATGGGATGGAAAAATTAATATGGTAAAAGTGTCCATTCTACCCAAATTAATATACATATTCAATGCAATCCCAATTAAAATTCCAATTAGTTTCTTCACAGACTTAGAAAAAAAATTCCTTAAATTCGTATGGAAAGACAAAAGACTGTGAATAGCTAAAGCAACCCTGAGGGAAAAGTGCAATATAGAGGGAATCACTTTATGAGACTTCAAGGTTTACTACAGGGATATAGTTATAAAGATAGTCTTGTACTGGAACAAAAAGAGAACTGTTGACCAATGAAACAAAATCGAAGATCCAAGCTTGAGCTCATACAATTTCATCCACCACATATTTGATAAAGGGGCCCAAAATGCTCATTTGAGGAAAGATAGCATCTTCAGCAAATGGTGCTGGCAAAACTAGATCACCATATGTAAAATAACAAAAATAAACCCCTAACTCTCACCCTGTACAAAAATCAACTCCAATGTATCAAAGACCTCAATGTGAAACCTGAAACTCTGAAAGGTGATAGAAGAAAAAGCTGGTAGCAATCTACAAGATACAGCCGTAGGAATATACTTTCTAAATCAAACAGTACCTGCACAAGAAATAAGGTCAACGGCTGACAAGTGGGACTTCATCAAACTGAAAAGCTTCTGTACAGCTAAAGAAATAATCACAGAAGTGAAGAGAAAACCCACCGAGTGGGAGGAAATCTCCCACACTGGTACATCTGACAAAGCTCTAACATCCAGAATATATAAACTACTAAAAAACAAAGAATAAGAAAACATATGACACTCTCAAAAGAAGAAGAGATCAACAGAGACCACCAGTGAGCAAGATGGCTGAGAAACATGTTAAGAAGTGTTCAACATTGTTAATATTTAAGGAAATGCAATAAAACCACTCTAAGCTATCATAGCACTCCAATAACACTGGCTAAGATCAAGAAAACAAAAGACACCAAATGCTGGATAGGTTGTGGGAACAGGGGAACACTCATTCACTGTTCTTGGGAATGTAAACTTGTACTACTGTGGAAAGCAGTGTGAAGAACACTTAAAAGACTCAAAATGAGCCTACCACCTGACCCAGCCATACCACTCCTGGCTTTATACCCACAATACTCATCCCACTGCAAAGACACATGCACACATATGTTTATTGCAGCTTTTATCACAATAGTGAAGATTTGGAACCAACTCAAATGTCCCCTAACTGACAAGTAGATAACAAAAATGTGGTACTTCTACACAAATGAGTTCTATGCAGCAGTAAAGAAAGATAACATCATGAACTTTTCAGGTAACTGAAGGGAACTCGATCCATTATGCTAAGTAACACGGTCCCAATAAACAAGGAATTGTTTCCCTCATTTGTGGATGCTAGTACCAAATCTCCCATTTGAATGTCAAGGTGACCAACATTATTGTTATATTTCTTTCTATCTGAAAGCCACCATGATGTTATAATGTGAATCTCTCTTTTTTTTTAATTTTTATTTATTTATTTTCTATGTGTATGAATGTACTATCTGCATGTATGTTTGTGCACCTGTGTCGTGCAATGCCGCAGAGGTCAGAAGAGGGTGTCGGATTCTCCTGGAACTGGAGTTCTCCTGGAATTGGAATTACAGATGGTTCTTAGCCGCCATGTGGGTGCTGGGGATTGAACCCAGGTCCTCTGCAAGAGCAGTCAGCGCTCTTAACCACTAGGCTATCTCTCCAGCCCCATAATGTGAATCTCTAAATGAGCCCTAGAATTAACTTACCACTTACTTGCATAAATGGTAATTAATGAATATGGGCACAAGGTATATCTTCATATTTTGGAGTAATATAAATTAAAAAGAAAAATAAGTGTACCGTTAAAATTATCAGTGTTAACATACAGTCTATTCCTGGAGGACCTAATTCTGGCACATATATGATGTGTATATAGGTATAGTTTGGAACAATACAATTGGGAGGGAACCAAAACAGCAAAAGGACTGGGTCAAAGAATGGACTAATATAGTTAAACTCTGTCCAAAACAATAAACCTTTGCAGAGAAAAACTTTTAAAAGACTGAGAGAAAGATGTAGGACATGTATGGCAGAATGCATGAACCCGGATGGGGTGGGAGGAAGGGAAAGGGGAATATGTCTAAACTGAACTGAAAAATGGTGTGTGAAATACCCAAAATATAAATAAGTATTATATTAAAAAATAACTATTATATATATATATATATATATATATATTATATATATAATATATATAATTTTTTTTCTTTTCTTCCAGGCTCAAAAGGAGCTATACATTCACTGCTATTTATTCCTTCTCTGGAGAGAAAATACTGGCGTTACCCCTAGAGAGATGTTGACCCTCCCATCAGCAACCCCGTACTCATTCTCAAGAGTCAACTGCCATATCCTTCTTGCAGCCTTCTTCAGAAAAATACTATGAATAAAAGGAAGATGTCTTTACTGGATGCCATACTTAAGGCAGTAAAAATGTTACTGTAAATTTTGAAAAATCCATTTAACTTCAATTGATTGGAGAAAGTGAATTAAATTGAGA